>JAFFJZ010000087.1:0-420164 GCA_018340375.1 Gonatopus flavifemur | reverse complement strand
CGAACATACATACTTTGCGATTAAATTAGCTGTAGATTGAATCGAGCAAACTCAAAGCATAGCAAGAAAAATGTAACAAGCAAGCGTGAATGGAATATTACTATTCGAGTCATTTCTCACAGAATTCTCGAACAGCACAATCGTTACATAAAACGAATTCTTGAATATATGAAACATACATTGCTGCAAAATACATTTCAGCTATCGGTCAATGAAAAACAATGGATAAATAATTGCTGCACAATGCTTTCGATTGAACATCATCATTTAAAAAAAGAAAATATAAATGACGGGTGATAATAAAGTCATGAGATAGATGTAGATGCCGCTAAAATTATTTTCTCATCTTTTGTTTCAAGGTTTCTCCTTTCTCGAGAAAGAAATTCTTTACCCCAGTGTTTGTAGTTTCAAGTGTTCGTAAAGCAGCCGATTCACGCGTTACGACCACTTCACTTCTACCATACGGGACATTAATTTCAAAAGAAGGAAAAAATGAGTGTGCATATGATTCTTTACACGAAACATGAAATAAAAAATTAAGCACTGCCGAATCGATGTTAGAGCAATTCTAAATCCAGCTACAATGAAGAGAATACATTCTACACGGTAGGCATAGTATATTGTACGGAAAAGAAACAATGTATTTTGGTTACACACAGTCTTATCGAATGATGCAAGATGACACTACAGGGTGTCTACTGAGGTCACTCGATGAAATTCCAGTATATTTCAAGTATTTTCCAGTATACTTTCGGCAAAATTTCAGTATATTCCATAAATCACACAATTCTTCAGCATTAGTGTTTTGAATAGATTTATGATGATTTTATAATGGGAAGAAGTGTGAATTTCCTCAGATATGTTATGCGTTCAATTGAAAAAATTATCAATAAAAGATGAATGATTACATTTGTAACTAATTGGATTTACATGTGTCAATATGTTATTACATTTTTCTGGCATTATACTGAAGTTAAAATTCTCATAATATATTTTATTATTACACATTATAGAATGTCAACATAGAAAAAATGTGTTATATAGAATTCCAGTTCTTATATGACGAAAATTTAGTAAATTCATAAATGTACTGACAATTTATCCAAAGATTTGAAATCGTGTATATTTGGATTTAATAGGATTTCTGGAACGAAATTTCAGCAAAACATACAAATTTAAAAATATCTACTGAGAATTTTTGAAGAACTAAATAGAATACCAACGCCAAGGATGGAACCAAAACGTGTAACGTGATTTGAAAACAAAAACTTCGAAGGATAATTAATGAGAACACTAAAAAAATTTTACTTCAAAAGTTAACGTGAAATTCCAATTTTGAGGGAATAAGGGGATCATTTTCAAAACATTACTGTACAATCGGTGAAATTTAAGGAAGCATCCCTTCCAACCAATAGGAAAACCATAAAATCTCACGTTTCAAGTTCTTTTCATATTCGCTGTAAAAAATATTTACATATTTCCAAGGAAAATAGAATGCCGAAGAACTTATGGGTTTGTAATTGTTCAAATCATCTGGGAATTCACCAATTTGTTTTGATAAATTTTCAAACAATTTTAGTGACTTTCCAAAAAATGTTTTTCAACTGATGAAAGTTGCTTCGAAATTTACTGAAAACGTTTTTTTTTACAGTGTTGAAAAAATATACACTAAATCAGTTGAATGTTTATTGAATCCAATTGATATTGAATATAAAATTGAGTATTCAATCTGTGTTAATGAATTTTAGAATTCAGGAATAAGAACGTCATTAGATTTAATGGGACTAATTTGTAGTGTCTCATAGAAACTTGTAGAATCGAGAATCTACAAGTTCTATCATTGGTTACAAGATTTGAAACGGTTCCTGTCCTAAAAATAACTACACCTTATGAGAATTGATGAGATCTTTCCAACAGGGATCACAAATTGATTCCACATACAAGATAATTGTTCAAAATGTTACTATTACTGTGATAACATTGACTTCTCATAATTGATTTTCAACACGAAAAATGAATTTCTTAGTTAACTTGAAACACGTGCCTATTTTCTCAAACGCTCTCATTCTTCTTGACGATTTTATTGAGCACTACAAAACAAGCTCGTTCAAGTTGTTTGTATTCTAGGTACGTTTGAAAATCAAAAAGTTCGAAACGAACCCAGAGAACAAAATAGTTCTGATATCCTCATGAAGAATGTTTTATCAATTCCATCATAGTATTTGGTCAAAGCTCATAAGCTAGATAATTTCTCATGGAATCCAGCAAATTTGATGTTTTTCACTCAAAGTCATACAATTATGCCTCCCAATCGACTTTGTTACACTCACGCATTCTATTTGGCATTTTTCTAAAACAAAAACTGTGATAATATAAAAATTTGAAACTTTTCGCAAACTATTTTCCTGATTACGGATAGCACTGGAAAAATCTCAGAACAAAATTTCAAATCCCAGTATTTTTCTAGTATTTGCAGTATTTCAAGTATGCAAGAATAAATTTTAGTACGTTTCCAGTATTTCCAGTATCAGTAGACACCCTGCACTAATGGATTTAATGGACTATAGAATTTGCCAATTGACCGGCAACTGATTCCAATAATACCAAAAGTGAAAAGAAAACAAAAGCCACCTATTGTGGATGAAAATTTTGAAATCTCGTGTTTTGATGATTCATACCTGCGAATATGCGCCGCTTTTCCGTAGATTTCTTACTGGACTGTCGAAATAATCAGAAGAACAAAATCGTTATTGTACAAATCATGTTTGCAAACTTTTCTTCTTTGTAAAATAAAAAGACAAACACTGGGAAAAAGTGATCACTCAAATATCCTTTGGATTATTGGAAGGTCTATCGCTACTATGGTGATTGAAAATTACTTGGTGCAATATCTCTTGGTAACCATTGAATTACTATGATCGAATCATCATATAAGTATCTGAATCATCTAGTATCATATTACTGTACGATATCCTCTGCACAAATGAGATAAATTATTTTGTTCGTTTATGGAAAAAAAAAAGATGTACACATGAAAATAATAATTTTATCGATGCGGAAAAGTATTTGCGATGTATGTTTCTATATTGATGATTTTAATGCAGTAGCATGCTGTTTCAAGTGTTCCTGTCGAATGTTTAAGGGGTTATCACCTTGTGACTTTTTTTTTTCACTTTTTTTTTTTATTGGCTTAAACACTTCCTAAACTATCTAAGAATGATAGGAAATGTCGATTATAGGGGAGAAAATATTTTAAGTTTATAAAAATAACGATTTTTTGCGCATAGTCGAGGAGCGAAATAAGCGATAGTTAGAGAGCGCTGGGGTTTTTCGGTAAGAGTTTTGAAATTTCGTTTGTATGGAATTTACCGATAATTTCTGCTTCCAAGCCTTCAATTTTGAGTAATAGATGTCTCTACTAATCCTATGTAGAGACTGAAAGAGCATTTGTTTAAACAAAATACGTTACAAAGGTCAAAAGTACGATACAGCTGTATTTCTTGCTGTTTTACATTTCAATGATGGCTACAGAGGAATTCTCAAAGTAATGGAGCAATTGGGCATCACAATTGGAGATGGATGTTATAATTTCTGCTCGGAAGCCGACGCGGTCCGTATTTCGCTTTCCGAGCGCTCCCTCACTGAAGAGGCTAAAGCTGCTCGTAAAGATGCAACTTCGTCCAGAAAAGATGAGAATCAAGAGAATCTCAATTTAGAAGGCCAATTGTATGGGGCAGGCATCGCAGATTAGAGGTAAAACAAAAATTTCACTACAAACATACTACTTGAAACTTTGAACGCGTTTATCTCAAAACCATATCTCTGGAGTTGGCCGTACCGATAACTCTGCCAATTTTCAACCGATTGCTTTAAATTTTCACTATATCTTGAAAACATGATTATCTATAGAACATCGTAGGATTTTTTCGATATTTGGTGTTGAACCGATTTTATAGCCGGTTTTCGATCGATTTTTTCAGAGAAAACAGGTTCTTCAACTTCAAAACGATGCCATTTTTTTTAAAATTCATTTTTCAAAAAAATCCTACGATGTTCTATAGATTTCACCATATATTTCAAGAAAATCTTTGGTTTTTTGTTCTAGATCAAAAACTGTGACCTGTAGCGGTACGGCCGAGCAGGTGTATGAAAAGAAACGGCTTTTTTTCAGTCTACTTCCAAGCCTCTATTTTTTTATTTAAAAAATCAAATAAAATATGTTTCTCATATCTAAAGACTAGTCCTTTCATTAGTACAAAACCTCATATTAAAAAAAATTTTTTTGACTCCACAGTAGGCCTTTGAAATGAAGCTCAGTTTGTCTGGTTACAAGGTGATATTACCCCTTAACCTTCATTCCCTTATTCGGAGATAACTGCGATAAAGGGCAAAATTAGCGATAATTCATCTATTATACTGAACATTAGTTTCCAAAGCACAAGTCCAGTGATGCCAGAAAACCAGCGATAAACCGAGAGTACCCTCTCCATAAACCCATTGAATAACATGCACGCTATGTATATGCTATATATAGGTATACACTGTTAAAAACTCCTTGAAATTTCATGTACTTTTCATGTACATATGTGAATGAAAATTCAATTTTTGTGAACTGAAATAGGAATGCAAATGCATGTTATTGAATTTTCAAGTTATTGTGCATGAAAATTGAAATTAATGTACAGGTGATTGAAAAAACTTGGAAAAATTTAATCCATTATAATAACATAATAATATCATTATAATTATAAATTATGGCTTTAATGGCATCCAACTGAAAATAACAAAAATGATCCAAGTTGGTTTGGATTTGAAAAAAACTCTAAAAATGCTCATATCTCAAAAACTAATCTTCAAAAAACGGGAAATTCTTGCATTATGGCTGCAGAATACGCCCTTGAAATACAATTTTTCTCACTTGGGTCACCCTGTATACTAACGCTTTGACGAAGTCATCCACGTATCCACTTCAACTATGTACTAGTTAGATCACACGATTTGTTCAGTGTTTCTACATCACAAGTACATCTTGATTTACAAGTTTGAAGAATGAACGCAAGGTCTTATAGGCAGAAAAATGCTCCCTTCCACATAAGTGGCAGTGGCTTGAGTGATAGAGCTTTGGCGTCCGATTTCGACGTCCCGCGTTCGCATCTTGTGAAGGTGATTTGTTTTTTTCAACAATCATGAACATGTGCATGAAATTTAAAGAACTTGTTATTGAATTTTCGCATGAAATTTAAAGAACTTGTTATTGAATTTTCAATCATGATTTCTCTCAACAATCAAGAACATGTGCATGAAATTTGAAGAACTGGTTATTGGATTTTCAATACTATTCTACATTATTTTTCATGTACGTGAGTGGAAATTGCTTTCATTACATGTGATTGAAAATTCAATCAGAAATTTATAACAGTGTAGTTATAGTGTCCGTGTTATTCGATGGATTCATGGAGGGGGTATTTTCGTTGTATCGCTAGTTTTCTAGCATCACTGAGCACAAACCTACTGAAAGAACGTAAAAAAAAGAACCAAGTAAAATACTAATCAGTGAAGATTATTATATAAGAATCGAACGATTTTTTGTAATAATATCAATGTACTTATACGATAATGGGAGTGAAATATTCATCCTATTCATCGTCTCAGAGATTTTGGGGTTTACCTTCCTCTTTTTCTTGTGCTTTTTATGTTGCTGGCCAATCAAAGGATTCCAGCTAGCCTGTGAGTTGTGATCTGTCATATGACATGATTTCGAAGAGAATTTTGTAGTGAGAGAGCTGTTGTCAATGTCTTGTGGAGACTGAACCAAACCGATGGGTTTGGTTATGGAACAGTTTGCAATTTCCGTATTCTTGATGAGAGTATTTTCTAATGCAGCTATCAGAGTTTGTGCTGCCAATGAGCGCTGTTGCATTTCATTATTACACATGATTAAATCAATTACTCTCGTGAAAAAATTATAGTTATTTTTGTTGTTTTCAGTACCATGAATGCCTGACGAATCATCTCATCAAATCTCACCAAATCTCATCAAATGACTCTCTTTACACCACATCAATATAAAATTCATGCATTTGTCTGTACATTTTCAAACGTATGACAGAGGTTCAATGTTAGTATGTTTAGCACCAAGCACTTCATTAGTCTAATATTCAAATGAGTTAATATAATGTACAATTCAATGAAATGATTCAAAATGATCATAGTCTGAATTTTGTGTGTGATGATTTCGAGGGAATTTACTAACCTCGGATTTTGGAGATTCGGATGAAGGTGGGCCGTTCATCATGGATTGTTCAGAAACACTAGAACTCCCTACACGCGTTTCATTCTGCAACATATAAAAGAATTCTCTTTGCTGCATTTGTTCTTTACAACTCTCCTGCATTACAACTGTTTCTTACATCCGAATTCAAACAACTACAATGAAATCGAAATAATTGAAACCTTAAGCTGTGCCACTTCTTGTTGAAGTTGCGTAACAAGATTCTTTTCTCTAGCCAAACTAGATTCACTCGTTTCCACAAGAGATCGTAATTTATTCACTTCTGCATCTAAAGTCGCTCTCTTAGAACTCTCAGTTCGTAATTCTTCCGATAAACGTTTTTTTTCCTACGATAAATACAGACGGGGAATTATATCTAATAACAATGCTGCTGCATGCTGTTTGATAAATCCCGAAAACATAAACTGTACAATATTTTCTCTCGAGTCACGACTTTAACTAAGTTCGATAGAATTCTGTTTACCTCTTCGAGTTTCTCTAACGCGACGAATTCATCATTGGAAACGGATTTATCTTTCAATCTTATATCATTTTCGTTAGAAGATTTAGTATCCGATTCGCATATCTCTCGCTGAAGGCAAATAACATACACATTACATGAACATTAAACAAATATGAACTACTGCTGATATAAAAATCATTGATAAAATCTTTTCCAAGAAACGGAGAGAAAAAAATACCACAAATAATTGAATATACCTTTTCGTGTGTGCTCAAGTTTTTGCGAAGATCGTCAAGTTCTATCCTAAGATTGACGACCTCGTTTTCCTTTTGATGCAATAGCGCTTGCCATCTGGTTTCCTCAAGCTCTACATTAGATTCTAATTTTTTGAGCATACTTTGCTGTGAACAGACAAATTCGTTTTATACATAATATAAAAATCTCCTACCACAATCTCGATACGCAATGTTTGCTTACTGTATCATGCACAATGTTTTCATAATGCGCGATCATCACTTGTAACTTCTCATTTTGCTTTTCCAAATCTTCCTCTTCCGTGTTTTTGTTTTGATTTTTCAACTCGGTCAAGACGGTGCAAGCTTTTGCTTCGAAGGCACTGATCCATCGCTCGTAAGACATTGCCGATACTTTGATATCTGGGAATATCCTTTGTAGGAAAGCTTTTGTGGATTCCTCTTGTTCTAATCTCAATTTTTCTGTTAAATCCTATAAACAAGCAGGCGAATAAAATATACCACAAATGTTACGTGACACCAAACATATCAAGTTTCAATCATCTGGGTAAGTAAATGAAATACAAGGACTTACGTCGTTGTTCTTGACATTACTAGTTTTAGATTGCGCGGTTGTAAGAGCTTCCATCACTTTCCAGTTCTTAACACGCAATTCCTGTGTCGATTGCAATAAAATTCATTAAAAATTTTGATGAAGAGTTTGGTGTGATAAGAAAAGTGATGGAAACCATTCTCGTGAGATGATTACTGAGTTTTCAGCCTTCAAAACATAGATTTGAAATACATTTTATAGGTGTCAGGAGGGAAAAATACTCACGTTGTTTTTAGATTTTTGAACGTCCAAATCATCTTGCAATCTTTTGGCTAGATTATGTTGTTGGTTCACGTCGCTTTGTAACGCTGTGAATTGTGCATTCAACTGAAGTAATTCGGCTTCTTTATGTGATAACTCAGTCTTCAAAGCGTCCAATTGACTTTCCTTCTGGGCTAATCTTTAAAGTAAACAAGGTTAATGACAACACGAGTGTTACTGGGTGAGAGTTCAAAACACTGTGCGGCAAAAAACGAAGTTGTCTCCTAATTTTTTGATTCATTACCGTTGAACATGTAAAGAACGACATTTCCGTTACACTATGTTTTTGATGCTAAATTATGCATTTCCAAGCAACGGAGTTCCAAAATCTGCTGTGTTTTTCTTTTTTAGTGTTATTGTGTGTTATGTTCCTTCATAAGATGGAAATGACCACGGGCGGCGAAATGTGTTTCTCTTCGTTTATTCACATGCTGGTTAATAATGTGTGGAGTTATTCCACACCTGCGATCCTTTATTAACCCGCCTATATGAATTGACGAAATAAAAGATAGAGAAAACGTTTCGCTGCCCATGGAAGTGACATCATAATACCGACAAAAATTGAAGTCCGAAATAATGGCAAGTTTTATTTTTGAAACTTTCAAAACATCGAGAAAAATCGATCTCCGAAAATGTCTGTTTGTGGGTGTTCGTATCCACCGTCTGTGGAGATTTTTTGGTTCACGATAACTTTCCTCGTGATGATGTGATAGTACTTGGCAATGAGTTTTCTAACGGTGATTTTCATCACATTTCGAAGAGCTTATACCGGGAAGTTATAGGATAAAAGATTCGAGGTTGACTGAATTTGGTTTCGATTAAATAGCGCGCTTTGAAAATATCATGAAGAAAAAAATATTGTCATCAATATTGACGATTTTTTATTTGATTTGTCATAATTTTTAGTGGTGGGCGAAGCAGGGTTTTTGTATAAATCGAATTTTCGAAGCGAATCTTCTTGTATTGAATTTTTTTCTGGCTTAGGACGGCAGTATAACACTGAACACCTAGATGTGGGGTGTGATTTGAAGGCCTGTGATTTTGTCACTGTGACGGAATCGGAACTGGTTACAACAGTGCCAAGAAAACCAGAATCACAGGTCCAATGGTTCCAATTCTGATCAAACTGGAATTCAATTATTGATACACTATGAAAAATAAAAAACTTTTCACAAAACTCAAGGTAGAACTTCGTTTGCCGAAATCCCGAACGAGTGTACCGAGAAATGGGGTGGATAGAAACACCCTTAAAATGTTCATGCGCCACTAGTTTCCACTTTCTAAGGGTGTTTCTATTCATCCGCTATATTTGCATTCACTCCGTTCCACGGTAGTTTCGAAACAGTTTTGGTGATATTTTATCTTATTCGCACAAGACTATTAACGTATAGGAGGCCTCCAAAGTAAGCTTTTGGGATTACTCTCGTTCAGGGTTTTGAATTTCAGGCTAATAGACTTACGGGCCAACGGGGGTCTACCAAAACTCAAAATCATATATTGAACTCTGTCCGTACTGAAATGAGCACTCTCTAAATTAGTTCGGTCAAAGAGAGACAGTTGAAGATTCCCTTTTAATTTTCATTAGTGCATAACTATAAAAGATGTATTCTGTTCAATTTATTCATCTTTTATACTAATCATATAGGAAAAGGTACTTTTAATACCTTTATACTAAAACTCTAGGAAGGCCTATTCCACTATGTTCAGAGTTGAATGCAGAGCTACCAGATAGGCACCGTCATTGAGCAGAATAATACTCCGATTATCGTTTCACATATATGAGTTATCTACGTATGTATTATTCGACTGTCACTCAATATTGTTACCAGGGTGCGTAGATATTAAACACACGGCTATACAGTGCGCTCTACGAATAGTGCCGAATGGTGTTTTCTCCCCACTTTATCGAAAATAGGCATTTGAGTGAGAAAGAGGTCCGCGGCACTATTCAGAACGTAGTGTACACTGAAAATAAAATTCTGAATAGCTGATGTCTGTGGAAAATGAAATTCCAAGATTTACTATTACTCACCAGTACATCGCTGGTTAATGAATTGCACATCAACAGATGATGTGAATGAAGTGATGCAATAATTTCTTCATGGCCACCAATTTACTTTTTTCACGTAGAACAACTGTTGATGCCCAAACTTTAGCCATTCCAGAATTTTATCTTCAATGTATATACAACCGGAATCTAAACAGTGACAAATCACAGCTTTTGATTCCCGTGATTTTGCCGGAGTTGTGACTGATCACATTGTAACGAAAAATTCCTGTCACACTCCAGCCCTATGATTACCATAATATCAAGTATCCAAGAGACCAAATGATTTTTAGACACTTTGAATACTATTAGGAAATGACGGCGTATTCATAGTCATTATTCGATATTATAAGCATTCATTATCATAGTATACTACCCTTGAGGAAACAAATTCGTGCATGAAAGATAGAAATGATGTAGACATTTCAAGAGTTCTAAATATTTGATCAGGGTTCCCACAAAATTTTCAAACTGAGTTTTCCTGACTTTCCCTGACTTTCCATGACCATTTGATTTGTGAAAATAGGCAACATGCAAATCATGGAAGGTGATACAATGTCTGCGTAGTAACTTACACGGCACAAATCTTCTGGCGACATCCTCAGGAAATCTTGGGGATGTTGCAGTATGCCTAGGATATCCTGAAGATTTCGCCAGGAGATTTTTGTTGTATAGGAAGAGGTAAAATGATATATAAACATAGCCGATTGCCTGTAATGAACGGAACTACGAAATTACGAAATTAAAACTGCACATGTAACCATCGAATATAGTATCAGATCAAAAAGAAAAAAAAATGAAAGACATATACTCAAACTGTTTTTATAAGGATTTGGTATATTTGCAGTCACAGATAAATGATTTAACAAAAACTTCAGCTTGAAACTTTGGAACTTTCTCTTATAGAAAATCAAGAGAACAGAATTTTTTTATTGTAGAGAAACATAAAAGAATACATTCAAAAATTGATTCACATATGGAATGTGAATAATGAAACAAACTTCACTTTTCATTTCAGAACTGAACTCAAAAATTAATATCACATATTTTAGCAAGAATAATTATTGTACAATACGTTTAGTTGGAACAAAAATAAATTATCAATCTGATGTTAAATGAGTGAAAGTATGAATAAAACTGTCGCAGTAGAGCATAATGTATAATTATGAACATATGGGTCATTCCATATCAGATTTACAACTAAAATTTTAATTTCAACAAAACTTTTTTCTCGCATTCTAGGAAGGAAAATAATCGATACGTATTTTTTCATTTTGATCGGATGCCTTCCATTTTCGAGATACGATTTTTCAAAGTTTTGGAGTTGAAAAAATCGAACATTTTTTCATTCCTGATATTTGAAAAGCCTTTGGATTTGGAAAAAACTTTCGGATCACAAGAATTTGTATTTTGTGCGATCTCACGAACTAGATATATGAAATAAATTTTTTTTGTTATTTAACCCATTTATTTTGCGAATGTTAGAAATAAATTCAAGTTCCAAAAAACAGACGTGCTTGAAATTAATTTTTCCATAATGTAATTTTTTATCACTCACCATAGAATGTCTCATAAAAATTTCAAAGTGGACAGCTCAATAGTTTTTGAAATATGATTCATAACGTAGAACCACATCGGCTTGAAGCGCGGAAAATTGCATCGTTCACACTGAAGTGTTCATTGCCGAGCGCGTGTTAACATGTTTATATGAATTTATTTCTAAGCATGTATGAATCCCACACAGCACGGAAGTTGATAAAGAATTCTTGAGAATTCATATTGAATTTTTCAAGTCCCAGTTGAATCCTTTAGGATCTCTTCCTGATTTGATATGCTGTATGGAATGTAAGTTTATAAATTCACATATTTCGTGCATTCTCTTACATAGTATGTTTGCTTCTATGCGTTCGTCTGAGAATACTAGTATTAGTATATATATCCTAGATGTACATCATTTACACATCACAAGGTCTGCGAGTTCGAGGATGCAATGAATAATAAATTCATTATAAAACAAAAGTTTTGTTGAACTGTTTTTCCTTACCGAGGTGTATAAATATTTTATGGTTCGAATTGTTATACCATACCCGGAATGAATGGAGTTATCCTTACACAAACGCATATAAGCACACATACTGTGTAAGAGAATGCACGAAATATGTAAATTTATGAACTCACATTCCATACAGCACACCAAATCAGGAAGAGATCCTGAAGGATTCAACTGGGACTTGAAAAATTCAATATGAATTCTCAAGAATTCTTTATCAACTTCCGTGCTGTGTGGGATTCATACATGCTTAGAAATAAATTCATATAAACATGTTAACACGCGCTCGGCAATGAACACTTCAGTGTGAACGATGCAATTTTCCGCGCTTGAAGCCGATGTGGTTCTACGTTATGAATCATATTTCAAAAACTATTGAGCTGTCCACTTTGAAATTTTTATGAGACATTCTATGGGGAGTGATAAAAAATTACATTATGGAAAAATTAATTTCAAGCACGTCTGTTTTTTGGAACTTGAATTTATTTCTAACATTCGCAAAATAAATGGGTTAAATAACAAAAAAAATTTATTTCATATATCTAGTTCGTGAGATCGCACAAAATACAAATTCTTGTGATTCGAAAGTTTTTTCCAAATCCAAAGGCTTTTCAAATATCAGGAATGAAAAAATGTTCGATTTTTTCAACTCCAAAACTTTGAAAAATCGTATCTCGAAAATGGAAGGCATCCGATCAAAATGAAAAAATACGCATCGATTATTTTCCTTCCTAGAATGCGAGAAAAAAGTTTTGTTGAAATTGACATTTCAGTTGTGAATCTGATTTGGAATGACCCATATGTTCCATGTGCCAAAGTAAAATGCACCAAACTCAATACAAATTCTCCTTTTAGAAGAAAGCCATAGAATTACAGTACATATACAACAAAAATAATCGTCTCCTCAAATAAAATTAATATAAAAACAGTGAACAGGTAAAAAATTCAACGAACGTAATAACGAATAACGAACGTAACCCGTCTTCAAGGACTTTGAGGCCAGAACAGGATTCTCTCCTATACAGCATACCAGTTCAAAAAGAGTTCATTAAGAGTTCAAATGGGATTCAAACAATTCATTATGAACTCTTAAGAATTCTTTTTGAACTTCTGGGCTGTGTGAGGTGATTGATCCTGAATTTTTTTTGTTCAAAGATCCATTTAATTAAGTGAATATCAGTGACGTAAAATGGTTGAAACGATCTATTTGTTTCCTAGGGGACAAATCAACCATGAAACACCCTCAATATCTGGAGAATTTCAACATTCACTGTAAGAACCCCAAGCAGTTGGGATTTCTCTTATGGAAATAAAATGATCCTTCTTATTCTCTAAACTCATCACCCTGCTAAAAATGCCAGACCAGATCCTTACACACTTTTGACCCGCATTTGTTCGGATTCATGTGCTTTTATCTAGTTTGTACAACAGTGCTCATTTGATGTACAAACCAGACAAAAGCACATGAAACCTGTCGAATTCCGTTAAAAATCTTGCCAGGTTACATTTGGAATCATTTAGCATGGGACAAAAACCGATCAAAATCCGACTGAAAATTTTTTTTTCCGGTTCTGTCTGGTATTTGAAATAGGGTACCTTTTTTATATCTAACAATCCGTATCGAATCACATCTATTTATTCATATATCTTCCTTCCTCACGTGTTTTTTTCTTCGAGAAAACATCATGATGTTGAGATTTTCCGAACTTCATCCTCCATAAAAACGTATTCCTTCAAATCTAAAAAATTGTGCTTTGAATAAGCTCAAATAGACGTTTGGACCTGGTTTCTTTGCAAACAGTGAATATTTCTTCGTTACGTAAAAAAATTCATTATTCACTGTTATTTTGGCATAATACATTGATTTACAATCCGCTCTCTGAATAGTAATGAACAGTGTTTTTTCACTTTATCAAGAAAATACATTCGAGTGAGAGAAAGGTCCACGGTACTATTTAGAGAGCGGATTGTACATATAGTTGTTTTAACGAGTCCGGTAGCAGTTCTAACGGAAATATTTGTGAATACGTTATTATTGGTGAATTCAAAAAATTTTTCTTCAACTGTATACCATCATATATGTTTCTTCTATCACCCGATAAATAACAAATTCTCAAATAACAGCAATAACATATCATATAAAGATGTTTCCATTGGAACTGTTACCGGACTTGTGACAATAACTGTACATGGAAACGATATTTTTGTCAAAGAAATATTCATTCGAACCGATCCAAATCATCATTTCTTGAATTCAAAGAAATACTTTCTTCTCCGCACATCTATTTGATGATTTTGGAAATTTTTTCTGACCAAAGGACGATTTCCCTGACCAAAAATGAAGTTCCCTGACTTTCCATGACCAAAAGTCAATTTCCACGACTTTCACTGACTTTCCCTGACTTTCCAGGTCTGTGGGAACCCTGTTGATTGTGATTCGGCGGGAATTCAAAGTTTCGAACATTTCGAATATTTGAGTATAATTCGGCAGCGATTCGAAGCTTCCAATTTCGAATACCAATGCTTCGATTCGCTTCGACAAAACTTCGAAAATTCAAAGCTTCGCCCACCAGTAAAAATTTTTTTCAAAGTCCACTGATCCAAAGGATTTTCTTTTAACAAATATTGATTTGAATGAAAACTAGAGATATGAACATTTTTTGACCGTTTTGACAATATCAAATTGACAAAGAAAAACGCTTTCGCCAATATTTTCTATTTAAAAATAATCCATAACTCTAAAAATTGCACTGATCTCCATGATCTTGCCTGTAAAATGATCGCGTTAATAAACACTTCAAACCTACTACTGATTGCATCAATCGAATATTGTGTTCTGTAAAAACATCGGACGGAAGGGTTCCCTGAATATATGAATCGGCAACAAAATACGATTTCCTTCCAACTTTTCAATGTAATTCATCATTTTTAATGAATTTCTGTTTGCTGAGAACAAATTTAGTGATATAAATGATATAGAAAATCAGATCTTCAAGAAAATGGAATGTCAATAGTTGTATAGGGACTTGTTCGTAAATGTTTTTCCAACACTCACTCAATGGAACTAATGAGTGACTATCAATGCAGTAATGTTTTTCCAACATCGAAAAAAACAGGGAAGTGATATATAATTTTTCATACAAATCTTTTTCTATTGTAATTGAACATTGTCATTTTTCACATTATTTAGGAAGTTTTCAAAGTGAAACCCAAATCAAATTTTGTAACGCAAAGTGTGGGCATACATACAAATTCGATTGTTCCGTGGAAATGCTGTTACTCTTTTGCACTTTATCATCAATACCGTTTTTATGACCCTCTTTCAAGCGTGCGAATTGGTTCATCAATGATTCCTTCTCCTCCCTCAATTCTTTGATCTCTTTTTGCATATCGGATACGTTTGATAACTAAAATCAAACAAAAAATCAATAATAATTCTAAATTTCAAGAATCATCGTCAACAAACCTGAGCTGAAAGTCGATTCTTTTCTTCCTCCAACTGAGCGATTTGCAACTGCGTATCTCCAGAAGTTTTGTCGCTATTCTGTAACCTACCTAATTCCAATTTCAAAGTTTTTAGTTCCACTAAATTATCATTGCTCGATTTCAACTCCTCTTTAAGTCTTTGGGATTCGCTTTGATATTTATGTATTTGGTCTTGGGATTGCGCAAGACTATCCAAAGCTTTTTTGAAATCAGTTTTAACGGCTTCCAACTCCTTTTCCACGATTTCTAATTTCGATTCAAGTTTTTTTATCTCTCCGGTCGAAGCGTTCAATTCGGAATAAACGTTCTCGAGATCATTCTGGCACTTTTGAAAATCATCTTCTTTATTCTTCAATGCGTTTTTCAAGCTCGTTATTTCGCCGGCTTCGTTCTTCGAAGCGGACAACTCTGATTTCAATTTCATCAATTCGGCTTTCAAAGCCGAGCTCTCTCCTGCTTCTGATTTGGCAATGTTCAATTCGGCTTTGAGAGAATTGACTTGTTTCGAAAGTTCTTGGTCGTGACGGTGCGCGGCCTTCAATCTATGGTCCAAATCTGCGTGAACTCGACGAGACTCTTCGAGTTGTCTTGTCATATCTTGAAGATGATCACCCGCCTCTTTGAAGTGCTGTAACTGACCCTCGGAGTGCATCAATTGTCCCTGCATCATTGCTAACTGTTGTCTCAACATTTCAATCTCGGCAGTGCTACTTTCGCAAGTGGCCTGTAACTCGTTTTGCAATTCCTGAACTTCCACGTGTTTTTGGGTCAATTGAGCTTTCAAAGCATTCTCATTCTCCCGCATTTGAGCAAACTGAACTTCCATTTGTTTACGTTGAGCTATCAATTCCTGCTGCAGGTGACCCTGAGTTTGCCCTTGATCCTCTTGCATTTTGTGGATAATTGTAGCATCTTCGTTGACTTTACTCTGCAATTGTTCAATCTGTCTGGCAAATCCTTGTTTCTCAGCGGCGTGACTTTCGAGAATATGTTGCATTCGGGTATGTAAAGTTTGAGTTTCCGTGACTTTGGCGTTCAACGCTTCCTCCAGTTGTCTACATCTCGATCTCTCGTTATTCAATTCCACCCGTAATTCTTTCAATTTTGCTTGGAACGCTTGACTGGCTTCGTGTTCGTCAATGAGAGCCTTTTCTTTCTCCGCAAGTTGTTTTTTCAATTTGATCACGGGATCCGCCCGACCTTCAGTCCATTCAGAATGCTCTAATGGATTGTCCAGTTGTTTGTTCAACAACTGATCTATGAGGATTTGTATTTCCGAACGGGAGAGTTCGGCTTTTTGAATAAAAAGGGTCAAAAGGGATACGTTAACTCCATCTTTATCTCCTCCTAGAAGAAATGCATTCGTGAGAAATATATTAAGTTTGTGCAGGTTTTTTTTTAAGCTTACCTATTTGTGCTAAAATATCGTTCTTTTTTTTGGTTTTCTTCGATTCCTTGGTCAATGATTGTCCGAGTCCTGAAACTTCTTTAACCGTTTCCTTGGTTTCTTTCACATGGGTTTCTTTTTGTTGCTGCTGATCCTTAGTTTCTTTTTGATTACTATCTTTATTCATAGCAGGACTTTGAGTAGCGGAATTCGTATAGGGATTCGAATCCTTTTTGTCCTCTTTCGCATTATCTTCTTTTCTTTTCGTCACTTCCTTGATATTCTTTTTAGATTTTGTGGGTGTATCTTTGGGAGATTTGTTGCCCCCTACTACGTCAGACTGATGTTGTCCAAGTTGTTGGAGGTTTTCTCTCTATTGAAATATATGGTCGATTAATGTGAAGAAGTGTAGTATTGTGACGAGAAACGGTATTCGAACGTATACCCAACATTTTGTCAACCCGAATCATGCATTCAAGTTTAAAGAATTGCAATGAAAATAAAACGCCAATGAATGTACCAAAAGCGGTAAACTCACGCTATGACTTCGAATAAGCTCAAGGTCATCCTTTGGGTGTATAAGGTCGAAATGATTAGCTTCCGCTGAAATAGGGTGTGAAGAATTTACTTCACTCACAAGAACCAACGGTTCATCTTTATTAACAAGGATTGGCTTTATTTTATCAACTTTTCCCTTCTTCTTAGGTCCTCTATTAACTTCCTATGATTTCAAAACGAGAATAAAATAGATGATATCGATTTGCAGGGATTTTTACATAAATTTCTATGCTACTTCCTCATCTTTTTGGCTAGATAACATTTTCGTTTGTTGAAGAATTGAAAGATATTTCTCAGCATATTTCGAAACACAAAACTCATTAAAATAAACACCGATATTTCAAGGACAAATTTTCTTATCGCATCATCATGCATCAACGATGCATTTTGATTTTCACAAAATTCAAATCGTCTAAGGCAATTTTCGATCATCTTCGAATTCTTTCATTTCGTTTCCCACCAACTATCATGTATCGCAAGATTATCTTAATCAATTAATATTGAAATTTCACAAGTGTATGCTCTTAAGAGCATGGAAATAATTTGGATGTAAGAACAGTTCAACCGATATATCTCAACTTAATAACACCAAAAACTGAAACAGATAATCGTATCTCGAATGGAAAAACAGTGAACTTAAATTTAGAATCAAGTCCGTGTATCGATAATAATGCTCGTTCTTGTTTGATTGACGATGTTGTTATCGGTTCATATCTTTTTTCTTGTCCCTGAGTGAAAAAAAAGTGAAGTCGGACAACTAAAAATTACTGAATAGACAGAATTATATTTTTATTTCCGTAAGAAACTATCTTTTGGCTGTGTTTGCAATTCACGTGCATAAATACAATTTTTCATTGAGAAAAATTTGAAATTTCTTTCAGATGAGGAAACAGACAAAAAGGAATGTGCATTTTATCCCAATGTGTTATTTGATTTGAAATGTAAAATGATTCAAGCTGTTATACAGTGTATGCAAAACGCCGGTTTCAATTTCAAAGTCAAAACTCATTCCAGAGCAGTCAAACGAATATTAAAACATGTAACGAAGCGGTGATAACGCATTAAAATTAAAGGAGCTGATGCATGATTTGTATCAAATTGATCAACAATTTTGTACGACATACGTAAATTGACAATAGACTGCATGAATCGGATCTGTGAAAGTCTACCAAGTGATGATTTGTGTACAAAATTTTCACAAAATTGCTGTCAAAGTTCCAATTCTAAACTTTAATCTCGTTTCATTTTCGATCAACACTGAGAAAAGAGGCATTTGGAAGTTCAGTAAACAGTACTATATTTGTTCGATGAATCTGAATATTACTGAACTTTCAGCAATCTTTCATGAAACTTCAAGAAACATTACTGAAATTTTGCTTTTCATTACTGGATTTTCTCCAACCGTTATTATATCATACAATATTAATGCCCAACTTCGCGACATGTCATCCAATTCCTGAACACTTAGGAATTGGATGACATGTCGCGAAGTTGGGCATTAATATTGTATGATATAATAACGGTTGGAGAAAATCCAGTAATGAAAAGCAAAATTTCAGCAATGTTTCTTAAAGTTTCATGAAAGATTGCTGAAAGTTCAGTAATATTCAGATTCATCGAACAAATATAGTACTGTTTACTGAACTTCCAAATACCTCTTTTCTCGGTGAAGGTGATGCCAGCGACCCCTGAAGATGCAACCAGATCCATTGGTTAGAAAAGGACACAACCAAAACTATTCTGACAAATTACTAGAAAACGAAGGAATGAAATCAAATTATTGCTCTGTACAGATCTTCAATGAATAAAGATTGTCTGTACAGAGCGATATTTTCGTTTTATTGCTTTATTTTCGAATAATTTGTCAGAAAAGATTTGGCTTGGGTTGCATCGTCAGGGATTGCTGGTATCCTCTTAAGGTGATACCAGCGCCGGGACATTGACCAAATTTATTCTGACATTTTATTCGAAAATGAAGCAATAAAATTAAAATATCGCTCTATACCGACCTTCTTGAATTGATGAAGTTGGTCTGTATAGAGCGATATTTTGATTTTTTTGCTTCATTTTTGAATAAAATGTCAGAATAAATTTGGCTAATGTCCCGGCGCTGGTATCCTCTTAAGAACAACAAACTTTGAAAACTCAAACCACAATTGATTTATACAAACTTGAAATTGTCTTTTTTAAATTCAGGAAAACAGGTAAAAAATTCAATTGTCAATAAAATTTTGCATCCCACTAAATTCTCAAAAGTTCGTCAAAAATTTCAGAAAAACTTCACAAAACTTCCAGAGAATCCTGAACATTTTATAATCATTCTCTTGTGTTTTTCATTTTCATACATACCTGGGATTCAAAGATTTGGGTTGGTAATTAACATTTTTTAAATCACAATGCAAAAATGACAGTTTCTCACAATCAAATTTTCTTCTTGGATAATTTATTAAATTGGACTATAATTTCCCTATTTCAAGGTTACAAGTCTTAAATCCAAGTTCAGATAAATATTATCTAGACGCACTCTTCATACAGTATAAAAGTATGAAAAAAAGTACATTCTGCAAGAGTCAAACCTAATACACAAGTCAAGTACTATCATCAATATGCAAATTCATCTAATTGAACCAAAATATAAACCAAATTTTCCATGATCTTAAACAAAAGCTAAACAAAATCAAGTAAAAAGTAAATATTTGATTGACCAAACAGGATTATAATCTAAATAAACATGAAGGTTCATGTTGACGCACTGTGTACATAAACTTGAAACATAAGAAAGTAGTTATTTTCCTCTACTTGCTACAATAGGGTATTGCATTCTGGATAAAAACATTGCGCAATTAAAATAATGAAACACTCTCAATGGTGTTTGAAATGTATGAAAAGACCTTGATGCGATTTATGCTTTATATTGCATGCACTTTCATAAAAGTGGAATACAAGGATAGTACTCAATAACGTACAATGTATTACATTTCAAGCATGAAATCTTGAAAAATGATATGCCAAACAATAAAGCATGTACATGCAATAAGTGTAAATCTGTTTTGTTAGACACAACAAATGATTTTACCTGTGCTAAAGATCCTAATTCAGGGGGCAATATTAGAGGAGTTTCCTCAAATTGAATATGATCAGGCTTCTCTTCTTTTTCATCCTTCTTTTCTTTCACCTTCTTTCCAGCTTTGTTTTTATGCTTTTTATCTTTGTTCTTTTCCTTTTTACCTGCAAATCCATGAATGATCATGTTATATACTCCTATCATTGCAAGAATGAAAATATTCACAAACTTTGATGATCTTACTCAAAAGAAGATCATCAGGTAATTTTCGCTGTTCTGCAATAGCCTCCTCATAAGATTTCTCTTTGATTCCAACCATGTATACAAGAAGGATAACCACTGCAGAAACCACAACTACTCCGATGCTCACTAACCCAGTTTGTAGATCCATTTCAAGTACCTTATAAGAACCACATAAAATTTATATAATGGATCAATCTGTAGGTATTTTATACACATTCCTTACATGACTTGTAATGACTTGTCAATACATCATTTGAACTAACAAAAAAATCTAAGAAAGTATACAAGACACACATTTGGAAAGAAAAAGGAAAAAAATGACATATGGTTGACAATGTTGTACCCACGACTATAGATCTGTTTATCAATAATTGTGTAAGAAATTGTAAGACCGGCAAGCTACACTCATCGTGCTTAGAGAATTATTATGAGTATACAGTGGACACGTATAACCGGATAGTAGTGGAATTAAAAAAAGAACAATTTATTTGAAGAAATACGGCTTACCGTGAGTTATCCAAAACAAATGTTGAGTAACAAGAGTGAGAAAACAACAAGAAACAGTCGGCCAAGTTCCTTCAGCAAACAAGTACACCACAAGTATTACCTCACAAAGGTTCCTTCGCTCAGTTACAAATTATGGCTGCCGGACATAAACGGATCTACTATACAAACGAACCAACAACGAGTTTTTCAGGACACGCCTATCAAGATTCCCAATTTTCTGATTGGCAGTTCATACTGCCACGTATGCAAACCGTCGTCCACTACTCGTGAGAATGGAATTCGTACGTTGGTGCTTACGTTGTCTGTCCACTTGCTACATGCACGGATAATCATCGGTGTGACACGTGAACGGCAAAAATGTTAATTAAAATCGCGAGTGACTGAATTTGATCCAATTATCAATCAATTTATCTAAATTCCAAAAAATACAAGAATTTAAATGGGCGGTATTGGAAGCAAGTCCACAAGCCTTGATTCAATTATCCGACATATCCGATGAATAAGTTCTTGGTATATGGTGCACCTCGAGCAGAGTGACCAACTATGCATAATTTATGCACTTTTTCCGTTAGATCAACCGATCACAGTGTTTTATTAAAAAGAATAACCAATGAGAAAAGTTGAGAAATTTGAGAATTGGTCACCGTGACCTCGAGTGAAGATGTAATTCATGGGGCGTCGAGCATCAAGCGTCAACATTAGAAGAACAGAGAAAACCTGTTGGACCACTCGTTTCTTCCAATGTTGACGCTTGATGCAGAAGCTCTCATGAAATGGTACCTTTGGGGGCCCATTTCATGGGAGCTTCCGCGTCAACCGTCAACATTGGATGAAAAGAGAGCCTGTCAGACCTCTGCTTTCTTCCAATGTTGACGCTTGACGCGGGAGCTCCCATGAAATGGGCCCTTTACGGTCCAGCAATACCATTGGGCTCTATAAAGGTCTATCTACACAAGTTTAGTAGAGACAAACGTAAACGTAAACGGCTGCGCGCAGCAGTGATCTCAGAATGCGGGAGCTGGCGGCCCCCACCACGCGGTCGGTGGGACACTAAACGGTTTCACCGCGTGTCCGTGTGAACCAGTGAACTGTATACATACTGGAATGAGCACTCCCCAGATATTCAATAGAAATTCTTCGTCAGAGAGAGAAAAAGCAGTGAATGTACAAGAGACATCGCCTGACCCTGCCACTTACTACCTTTGCTACAAAAATTGTGGAAATCATCCATGTTTTTAGCTAAGAATGACTGTCGTATATTCACTGCGTATATGACTTCTCTCTCTGACGGCGCTAATCTAGGGAGTGCTCATTCCAGTCAGTGATGCCAGTATTCCCTAGGAAAATCTTCAGATTTTTTGGCATTGTTCATTTCTTTCGAAATTGAACATATGATTGGCCGGTTGTACAAGAAATAACCAATCATCAGATGCTGAAGATTTTTCTAGGGAATACTGGCAACGCTGATTCCAGTATGTATAGAGTTCAATGGTGTGAACCAGGGATGGGTTCTGTGCGCGTGCGATAAGTAATATGCGTTCACTATGCGCAGATTATGCATAAAACATGTAGAATACGCAGAAAATGCATAAAACATTGTAAAATTAATTCCGACTTGAAATTCAAAATTCAGAATATATGAAATAGATATTTATGAGTGTTGAAATGGTAAACAATTAATAGTTTTAAAATTATAACCCAACTTGACCATAAAAAAAGATGATGCAGAAAACCGCCTTTAGTTATCTGCATTATCTGCATGAGTTTTATGCGTACATTATTCCTTGCATAAAACCTTCCGTATTATGCGTGCCCAACCCTGGTGTGAACAGAGAAACTCATTCTCAGCAATACATAAACTTTAGCTTCGTTCGTTCAAGGGTGTTCTAAGTTGCTCCAACGTGCTCCAGATATTGGTGATTGGCTCTTCTTGTTATAAACATGAATTGATTGGTTTGGTGCAAGTTGGGGCAACTTAGGGCACCTTAGAACGAACGAAGCTTTTAATACTCACCCCGGGTACTTATGCTAGCAGCTGTCGCGCGCGACATCATTAGAAGAAAAAAGAGGAAAGATGTTTTCAACGGTAGGGGGTCTTTTTGCCGAAAACGTTTTTCGCCGAATACACTGTAATTTGACAATCGATAGTCATTTCTAGAGATCACTACGAAATCTCCTAGTGATTTTTAGAGGTGACTAGCGATTGTCGAATTAAGTTTATTCGGCGAAAAACTTTTTCGGCAAAAAGACCCCCTACCGTTTTCAACTCGGATCTCTTTTTTCTTCTAATGATGTCGCGCGCGACAGTCGCTGGCATGAGTCTCCGGCCTTAATTTTCAAATTGATCAGGTTATGTGACTTACAGGTTATGAATGGATAATACTTTGCGATTGATTGAACGCCTGTTATTAATGTTTAATTATTCGTAGGCTACCCACACAGCACAGGAGTTTAAAAAGAATTCTCAAAAATTCATAATGAATTCTTCGCGAACTCTTTCTAAACTGGTTTGCTGTATGGGTACATTCTAATACTGTAGAAAAACGTCCCAGATCTCAGATAGCACAAGAATACTTGAAGAGGTCTTAAAGAACACAATTTATTCATAAAGAACTCTTTAAGAACTCTTGTGCTATCCAGGATAACACGAAGAATTCGTTTTTAAAAAAAAAAGAATAGAATTCTCCAAGAACTCTTTTTGAACCAATGAATTCATAAACAGCTCTGGAAAAGGTCAATTTTTCGGAAATTAACGAGTTCTTTGATAATATTGAAAGTATTGTTTTAGTACCCTCAAAGAACTTGGTAATGTCCCAAACATTGAACTCCTTCAGAGCTCTTTACGGATTCATTAGTTCGAAAAGAGTTCTTGAAGAATAGTATTTTCATTTTTGAAAAAGAATTCTTCGTGTGTTATCAGGGGTTTTCTTTCCTTCCTTTCGATAGATCCTTAATGCCAATTCATTGTTAATTGATTAGGAACATTTTCAAGTGGACAAATATGTGAGAAATATTCTTCCGAACATATTCATGCACTTGAAAATGTTTCTAATCAATTAAGAATGAAATGACAACAAGTATCTATCGGAAAGAAAGAAGAGGATTAATTGAACCCACTCTTTATACGTTATGGATTGAAAACTCAATGTTCTCATTCAGATTTGATTTTGAAATAATAATTATTATTCTTTCTCCCCACAATTAACTTAAAACTTATAAATTATTGATTCAACTTTATAAAATATATAGAAATGCAATTTTTTGAATTTTGAATTTCGCGGGTGTAAAATACGTATGTAAATTACTTTTGATTTTTTAACGTAAAATTAGGGGTGTGCGAACCTTGAATTTTTCAGTCGAACCGAACTCGAACCGAACTTCAAATATATTTTTCAAATCGAACCGAACCGAACTTTGAAAAGTCGAACCGAACTCGAATCGAACTCCAAATGTATTTTTCAAATCGAACCGAACCCGAACCGAACTTTGAAAAGTCGAACCGAACTCGAACCGAACTCCAAATTTCCCCAGTCGAATCGAACTGAACTGCAAATACTCGTATATTTTTCAAGTTGAACGGAACTTTGTAATGTCGAACCTACTTCTAACTTCCAAAACGTCTAATCGCAAAGCCAAAACTAAATTAGAAATACATTTATGAAAACAGAATCCATCATGAATTCATTTTTTAAAGTGACGTTTCATATGCAGCATGTTGCAGTAATAAAACAGTCTACCCTAGTAGCACCAAAAGTACGTAAAACACCTTGAGAATGTTTATTAAACGTTTGGGTAATTTAGAAACGTTCGGAGAATATTCTATGGGTCAATTTAAAATTGAGTAAAGATAAATTTTTCTCTGTTTCCGAATGTTCAATTGCAGCGACTAGTATTTAAATATTGATCAAATGGTCGCAAATTTGAGGCAAGTAACGAAGAACACTTCAATTCTTCAATAAATCACAGAAAAGTGTCCATAGTGTAATCTAGTGTTGATTCATTACCATATTTCTGGAATAACAGGGTTGTCCCTCTTGGTAACAGAGTGGTTTCTTATGTAAGTTTAACATATCCCACGTATCTAGATGAATTTGAAATTGGGTGCAGAACACTTTTATCATAAATTTCAATAATCACAAAGTAAAATTTCCTCCTAATATAATTATTTATATCCTCATGCAATATTTGGAACATGATTAACTCACATTAGAAACCACTCTGTTACCAAGAATGATTACTCCACTATTAAAAAAAAAATGGTGATGAATCAACACTATTTTGAGGTTTGTGGTAGCGTTCATTATAAACCGCTTTGCATAAAAGACAAGGACACTCACCTCACTGCATTTTTCTCTGTTTCTTTTGTTCGCAGCTGTCCCTTTTTATTTGTGTAAACCCCATGTTTACTGACTCGTCCTCCTAGCTCATGTTCCAAAACCTTGCCCTCGTACTCTAGAGTATCAGTGTAACTCTTTTCAATTAATCAGGAAAACAGAGAAAACCGATACCCCAGAGTACGAGAGTAAGGTTTTGGAACATGAGCCTAGTATAATATCTTTATAGTCTAATCACGCAGAACTTATGGGTTCATTATATATATCCCGCGCATCTGAGGAGGCAAAATAATGAGGCTGCGATTAGAATTCATTATGAATATATTTAATTTCGTCTAATCCGCAGTATTGTCAACAAGGTTATCCGAAGTATGAACTTTTTCAATTATTTAAGTTTGAGACTCGAAACTACACCAGGAAAAATCACAGATTCAATCAACTTGCGTCTATCAAGTACCCAATATCATGTCAATTCGACTTGGAAACAAGTTGTTTCTGCGTGTTTACAAGCAAAAACAACATGGGAACGCCTGTATGTGTGTTCTCCATCACTTGAACTTGGCATCGATATCAGATCAACTTATTTATTTATTTATTTATTTATTTTGTTTATACGGGTATAAAAGACCCTTTGGTACATAGAATATACATTATTTGAACCACATTATATATATCATACATCAAAGCATTAAGCATCATGTTAAGCTCGACTACATGCATCTTATATTACAACAACAGTTAACGTGTATAATTATAGGTGAAAAGGACAATTAGATATTAAATTTGACAAATAAGAGAAAGAGAATTCCGAAGATCAGAATGAGATGAAAATAATTCAAGCACATCACTGTAAGAATTTGCTAGGATAGATATCCGATTTACCGGATCAGAATAACCGTGTCTCGATTTATAAGAAATTGGATTGAACAATTTAGGGCGCCTCAATAAACGAGAAGGGACATTAAAACGTACAAGTCCAAGCAGTTGAGGGCAGCGAATTTTCCCATTAACAATTTTATACAAAAATGAAAAATCATTGAACAAACGACGTGATTCCAAGGGAGGCAAGTTAAGTAGAGCCATAATCAATGAGTAATCATGACAAGTGACGCTCAACGGACGGCCTATCTGATAGGCAGCAAAACGCAGAAACTTATGCTGAACTCTTTCCAAGTCTGTACAATCCCGAAATTAGATGAGGACTCCAAATTTGAGACGCATACTCAAGATGAGGTCTAACTAAAGTACAATACAGTGTTCGAAGTGCAACAGGATCACGAAAATCTTTACAAACGCGCTTGATGAATCCGAGAGATTTCATGGAAGTACCAACTATGTGATTGTAATGATCTGAGAAGTTAAAACGAGAGTCAAATGAAACTCCAAGATCACGAACAGTATTTATAAGTGATAACAGAGAATGAGACAAGTTATAAGGAAAATAAATAGCATTTTTACCTCTATGAAATCTCATCACATGGCATTTACTGAGATTTAATGACATATTAGATAGCACACACCAAGATTGTAACCGATCCAAATCAGATTGCAGATTTTGAGCATCTCTGTAAGTTCTTATAATCATAAACAGTTTCAGGTCATCAGCAAAAAGAAGATGTGTGCAGTACTTGAAAATCGTAGAGATATCATTAATGAAAATAATAAATAATAAAGGACCTAGATGTGAGCCTTGCGGTACACCTGAGGATACAAAAAATGAATCAGAGAAATATTGAGAGACACGAACTGATTGCGTACGATTCAGAATATAACTCTGTAACCACGACAAAAAATTGCTTCGAATACCTAAATTACTTAATTTATTTAACAATATATTATGATCAACTCTGTCAAAAGCCTTTGAGAAGTCTGTATATATAGTATCCACTTGGGCATTTTGATCAAGCGCAGAGGACACAACATGAGAAAAAATAGACAAGTTAGTTACGGTAGATTTGCCAGAAGTGAAGCCATGCTGGAAATCAGAAATAATATCAGAAAACAGTGGTGTTATTTTATCAGTAACTATATCTTCAAAAATTTTCGGCATAAAATTCATGATACTAATCGGTCTATAGTTTCTCACGTCAGAACCGTCCCCAGATTTGAAGGTAGGAGTAATTAAGCTGGATTTCCATTGAGAAGGAAATATTCCAGAGGATAAAGAGCTGTTGAAGATCAACCACAAAGGCCGAGAAATGACGAACTTGCAAGATTTTAGAAAATTAGGAGGAATACCATCATCACCAGGACCGGAAGAAGTTTTCAAGGATGAGATTTTATTGAACACTTCACCGATATTGATGGATAAATCGGAAAGATTGACATTGAAAGTAGATTCTGGTAAATTATAAGGAACAACGGGATAATTTTGATAGACTGATCTGAAATAAGATGCAAATAAGTTCGAAATAGCAATACCAGTATTGCCAATAGTACCGTCTAAATGCATCACCAGGGGTATACCGTTCTGATTTCGCTTACTATCAACAAAGTTCCAAAAGCTTTTGACATTTGTAGGAATGGACCCTTGAACGTAATGAAGATGAGACAAGTAACATTGGCGAGTCAAAACTTTACATTGAGCTCGGAAGTGACTAAAGATTAGGTAATCTTGAAAGCAATTTGACTCTTTTTACCTATTGTGAGCAATTTTCTTTTGACGAATAAGTTTAATTAATTCCGAAGAAAACCATTTTGGATAAGAACTATTCCTTGATACATACTTGGGTACGAATGAATCAACTGCATTAAATAAATGAAGATACAAAAAATCAACAGCTTCAATAACATTAAGATTACGCAATTCATCGTCCCAGTTGATAGAACCTAAATATTCACAAATTGCACTGTAATTCGCCTTATTAAAATTATATTCGATGATTTTATTGGGGACCAGTAAAACACTATCACGTAGGTTGAGCTTAGATACAAGAGAAGGATGAAAGTTGTCACACGCGAGAAAAGGATCCAGAGCAATATTGACATCAATACGATCGTTATCAGAAAAAATGAGATCAAGTATGTTACCATGAGAATTTCTGAAAGTATTAAGTTGAAACAAATTCAATTCATTGAAATATTCGAGAACATATTGCGCAGAAGTCATTTCATTGAGAGTCAAACCAGGTAACACTGAGAAAGATAATTTGGAATCAATATTGCTCCAGGAAATATGAGGTGAATTGTAATCCCCGTATAAGTATAAGGAGTTAAAGTTCTCCTTGAGAAGGATTTCGCCAACGCTTTTACAATGGTCCAAGTATATTGAAGAATCCGAAGAAGGTGGAATGTAGACAGCTCCAAACAACAACGACAAAGAACCAAAATAAACTTTGACGTAAAGATGTTCAACTTCGGAATGAGAAGATGAGACGACACAGCTCCGATGGGTATCCTTAACGGCGATTAAGACACCACCTCCCCGTGAAAATTGACTGGTGAGTCCGTTTCTATCCATACGATAAACTGCATAGCCATGTAAACCAATTTCAGAAGATAGAATATCCTCGCGCAGCCAGGTTTCAGATAAGATAATAATATCATAACATGGATCTGATATAGCAACAGAGCAATGAAGTTGATCAAGTTTAGTTCTCAAGCCACGAACATTCTGATAATACACCAAAGGGTCGATTAAGCGTTTTTTCTTTGGTGAGCAGGAACTATCCTAGGTATTCCATTGAAATAGCGAATAGTCCTTGAAGGGTCATTTAGATTTTTCAACTCTTCACGTAAGTTCGACAGATGATTCCGTTGCTTCAAGGTACGATCTTGCGATATTCTAATTGAACCATTGTACAACGATTTGTTACGAAGAATCTCAATGGGTATGTTCCGTGATGTAAATGTGACACAGATCGGACGAGTTTTAGAAGCATCCTTCTTTTTACCGATACGACGAATCTGCACATTGTCGTAAGTATCAGGTCTGATTTTTTGAAGAAGATCAGTAACTATAACATGATCAGGAGACCCATCCCTCGAAGATTCTTCAACGTTGAAGAGTAGAATGTTACATGCTCTTCGATGTCGTTCATTCAGCTCATCTATCAAATCTTCCTCTTTGTAGAAACCTTGTGAAGAAGAAGGGGCAGACGATTCCAAGGTGGATAATCTCGTGGATAATTTCGCCACAGTGTTGGATAAAGAATTTAATTTGATCCCAAACGCGTTGAGCTGGTTGCTGAGTTTCGAACAAGCAGAATCAACGATGCTCTGAATTTCCGATAAAAAACCTGACTGATCCAACACGCCATCAAATTTTTCCGCAAGATCAACAGAAGTATCAGAAGACGGAAGAGGCCCCTTGCAGTCAATCAGTACTCCATTATGCCATGGATGGTGACTTCTCGCTAAACACGACGAACCAGGATGTGATATAATACTGCATGGAGCACAAGATACCGGTTTATCCACAACTCTGGAACATCCTTTACACACTTTTTTTGGCATTTTGAAGTTTATATGATTTATATGATAATACAAAAATTTTTGAATTCCAATAAACGGCAAGTATGAGATCCACTGTACCGAGGTAAACACACACGCACACACGAAGAGTGTCTTATCATACGTGAGTACACGAGATGTGTATAACCAACCAGGATGTGATATAACACTGCATGGAGCACAAGATACCGGTTTATCCACAACTCTGGAACATCCTTTACACACTTTTTTTGGCATTTTGAAGTTTATATGATTTATATGATAATACAAAAATTTTTGAATTTCAATAAACGGCAAGTATGAGATCCACTGTACCGAGGTAAACACACACGCACACACGAAGAGTGTCTTATCATACGTGAGTACACGAGATGTGTATAAGTATCAACAAATAGGATAGACCTCGTGGAAACAATATGAAACGACGAGTGAATAAACCAATGTATTAGGAATAGATTCACTAAAAATCGCGTGCAAAAACCCAGTTGTTCGGAGAAATTTACACAATATGCCTACTAATGGAACAATCAACAATATAACGAAGAATAAGAATTAAGTGTGCACGGTAAATCATTAAATTACGAAATTTTGTAGAGAGCGAAACATTTTACGTTGTCACAACTATACTGCGGTTCTCAACTTGATGATAGGTCGATTCAACATCGTCTTTTTTTTCCAGCGTAGTCAATTTTTTTCGGGTTTTGAGTCTAAAGTTCGAAGCAAACCGTGACAAATCGAATCTCGAGCCGAACGTTTTTAATGAATGCAGTTCGAAATTTGAACCGAACCGAACTGTTTCTGTTATCCAAGTTCGAAATTCGAACCGAACCGAACTTTTTGTACTATCCAAGTTCGAAATTCGAACCGAACCGAACCTTTTCTGCTAATCAAGTTCGAAGTTCGTACCGAACCGAACAGTAGGAGTTCGGTTCGGTTCGAAATTCGCACGGTTCGCACACCCCTACGTAAAATACATAGTTTTTTACGTGTCAAAAACTGTGTATAATACATCATGTATTTTACTTTAACAACCCTGCTGAATACTTCTAATCCCGGAGGTCAACAATCCCGAATGAAATCATCAAGGAACTTTTGACGTTCTTGGTAATTGACTAGTAACTTATGGTGGTTATTCAGCCTTATTTCTATTCGGGATTATTCCATTCGGGATACCTGACCTTCGGAATTAGGAGTATTCCGTATTGCTGGACCCTACCCAGGGGGCATAAACTCAAATCAATAATATTGAGAACGATATCCAGCATCACCTGAGTTAAGCGCACGAACTAAATGGGAATACCCTTTCATGTATATAATGGTCTATCTACATAGACAGAAAAAACGGAGAACGTGAACGTAAACGACTGCGCACAACACATATACTGTTTTTGCGCATCCGTTCTTACGTTTACGTTGGTTATGTAGACAGACCTTAAAGTTGTAATTTCACACGAGCGTCGAGCGTTGAGCGACGAGCGATTTTCCCAGGTTCTAGATTTCAGCGTCAAAGCTTCATGATGTTTCTCGACGCTCAATTTGAGAGTTCAAAGTTGTCTTTCAACTATTCTCTGTGCGGAAGAAAGAATATTGAACATATATGAATATATATTGTTTGAGCTGAAGTGCCTTCTTTATCCTGCACTATTGAGAATGATTGAATAATTATGGATTGTGCTGAAAATCAATTATGGGTTTTTTTTACACAGTTCTTCTCTTTCCTTCTAATGTTGACGCTTGATGCTCGACGCCCCATGAAATTACATCTTTAAAGGTGTAATTTCATACGAGCATCAAACGTCCAGCGTCGAGCGATTTTCACATTTTCTGGGATTCAGCGTGAAAGCTAAACAGTGTTTAGCTCTGACGCCGTTCTAATCCATAATTGAGTTTTAGCATAATCCATAATTATTCAATCATTCTCAATAGTGCAGGATAAAGAAGGCACTTCAGCTCAAACAATATATATTCATATATGTTCAATATTCTTTCTTCCGCACAGAGAATAGTTAAAAGACAACTTTTAACTCTCAAATTGAGCGTCGAGAAACATCATGAAGCTTTGACGCTGAAATCTAGAACCTGGGAAAATCGCTCGTTGCTCAACGCTCGACGCTCGTGTGAAATTACAACTTAAGCTGCCAATTCATGGGGCGTCAAGCATCGAGCGTCCAATTATTTCTCCAGATTTTTTCGACGTTCCAGCGTTGAAATTTATGAACTTGGTTTCTTCCAACTTTCATCATTTCCAACGTTGAAATTGATTTCCATAAATACCGAGTTTTATTCCTGGTCCTGGTTAAATTAATTCCTTTTTAGTAGTAATTTACTTTATTGCTTAATAACAGCAATACATCAAATGAGCATACAAATTAATTCCTTTCTGGCATATGAGGTTATGTGTCAATGTTGGAATTGGAATTTACTATTTTGATGCTCGATGCTTGACGCTCCATGAAAAGGTACCTGTGGCATTTCGCAATTCAGCGTCGAAAAAATCTGGGGAAATAATTGGACGCTCGATGCTCGACGCCCCATGAATTGGCAGCTTTAGAACGGCGTGAAAGCTAAACACTGTTTAGCTTTCACGCTGAATCCCAGAAAATGTGAAAATCGCTCGACGCTGGACGTTTGATGCTCGTATGAAATTACACCTTAGGGGTCCATTTCATGGGAGCTTCCGCGTCAAGCGTCAACATTGGATGAAAAGAGAGAGCCTGTCAGACCTCTGCTTTCTTCCAATTTTGATGCTTGACGCGGGAGCTCCCATGAAATGAGCCCTTTAAAGATGTAATTTCATGGGGCGTCGAGCATCAAGCGTCAACATTAGAAGGAAAGAGAAGAACTGTGTGACCTCTCTTTCTTTCTAATGTTGACGCTCGATGCTCGACGCCCCATGAAATTACAGCTTAAAGATGTAATTTCATGGGGCGTCGAGCATCAAGCGTCAACATTGGAAGGAAAGAGAAGAACTGTGTGACCTCCCTTTCTTCCTATTGTTGACGCTTGATGCTCGACGCCCCATGAAATTACAGCTTAAGCTGTAGACACATAAGCTATGTCTAGACACATAAGCTACGTAAACGTAAAAACGGATGCGCAGATCTTGTATACAGTTTCTGCGCATGCTTCCGTTTCTTACGTTCACGTTTACGTAGCTTGTGTGTCTAGACCATAAGGCCTAAGCACACAAGCTACGTAAACGTGAACGTAAGGAACGGAAGGCTGCGCAGATCTCGTATATGGGTTTTGCGCATCCGTTCTTACGTTTACGTAGCTTGTGTGTCTAGACCCTAAAATACTTAGAAGTATATTACATGCCAACCCTGTTCTCTACTACACACTGGATAGGGGATCGAACTAGGGATCCTTTAATGAGGGATCGGACTGCTGATTACGGATTGGTCGGCCGCCATTAGTGGGATAGGTACTGATATTTATGGAAATATTCGAGATACATATTTAAAGTCAGCTTATTCATGTATAATACTTACAATTAAGTGAATCTGAAACATTCTTCGAACAAAGCATGTGAATACATTTGAGAAAAATGATTTTAATAAAATAACATACACTATGCATGCTCAACTGAACTATAGAAAAAACCGGAAGTATCCCACTAATGGCGACTGATTGTCCGATCCCTCATTAAAGGATCCCTAGGATCGAACAAAATTCTTGTGATGAATAGAAAACCGCAAAGCGTTGTTCTCTTGAAGGTCGAATGACACATTTTTGGTGGCAAATTTGAACAATACGAGCATATTTTCTACAAATATATTTTATATATTCATAAAAATGCTTTTATAATCAATTATTCACTTCCGTGCAGTTAAAATTGCATTCTGGATAATTAAAAGATCGCACTTATACTCAAGTGCCTAATATTAATTTTTCATATACGATGAGAGAAAATGATATTTCTTATTTCAGAACAGTTTTTGTTTGTCAAAATTGCAATTGATTACTACTTTGAAACATTTTTCCATCATATGATGTAGAAATAATGGTGGCAATTGAATTGTTACTGATAAATTGTATAAAAGTCTATTTATGAGTTTTAAATCTCCCTTCAAAAAAAGTGTCATTGAATCCCTGAACTCAGGGTCTTCTATCAGTTTCACTTCGTCACAAAAATTTTGGATTACGAAGCAGTGCATCCCTTATGCAGTGTATGGTAGAGATCAGTGCTCCCAGGGTTTCATGCTCTGCTGTCCACTCTTCAGATTTGCATAACACCGGCCTTAAGGAAAGAGGCGGCTGATGAGTGAGAGATATAATAATGGAGTATCATTGCATAGCATTTAATTCCATCCAAAATGAACTTGACAAAGCAACTTCATCTTAGAAGTTTGAATGTATGAACTCATTGCAATTAAAAGCTATATAATATCGTTTGATTAAATTTCAAATGTCATTCAAGTGTTTTTCATACATCACTAGATTATCGAATGACTCCAAAATCAAAGAGGATTTTGAAACTAGATGTTTGAGAGCAAATTCTCAAAACCCCAACTGACATACATGTGCCTGTGCAGATGGTCAATATATGTTCATAGTCAAAGTCGTTATCAACAATCACTTTAATGTACATCACAAAGGTTCAGATCAAATTTTCTTAAAACAATTATCAACAATAATTTTGATATCAACAACATGCACATTATACAGAGAATAGATGCCAGAAATATATCAATAAAACTTCAATGTAATCAACTTCACCATAGTAATAATTTTTTGATATGGAAGAAATGTTTGTACAAAACGATATTTGGATTAACTCAAAGAATTATCATACATAATAGGTTAAACTGGCTATGTTTTTACTTCTTGCATTTCCTCGAACTTTTATCTTGAATTTTAGAATTTGTATCATCATAACACTAAATGATTGTATTAAATTAATTCAAAACCATAGCGCGTATAATCATGGAGGCATTTTAAACACGAATATTTATATTTATCAATCTATTCAAAGCAAAAATAAATATATACATTCGAGGCTATTTCTGAACTCAGAAGCACATAATCTCAATTGAATCAATCTGTTGTATAAACTTCACTGATTCATAATACCTTCAAATCCAATTTCTTACATTAAACCTCATACACTGGAAATAAAATTCTGGAACGGTTAACGTTTGGACATCAAAAATTGATGTCCGTGAAAAAATGAAATGAGTGATTATGGAAACATTACTAGCTCATTTCATTTACATCAACTGTTGATGCACAACTAATTAACCAGCAATGTACTGGTGAGTAATAGCAGATCTTAAAATATTATTTTCCACAGACATCAGCCATTGATGTCCGAACCTTAACTGTACCAAAATTTTATTTTCAGTGTATATTTATCCTTAGATTTGTGGAAATATTTCAAGGTAAAAATACACTAAATCATCATTTTGATTACAATCTATTTTCAGAACTTAAGAATTATGGAGGATCTTATTAAAAGCATTATAAGAAGTTTCCAAATCAAAAATTAATTGTCTAACTTGTGTTTCGGATAGTTCGTCAGAAGCAGACATATTGTTCAATGTTTGTAACCATTCAGCAACCTTTTGCTTGCCATCAAAGTCACTTGGGAGTATGCTAAGACGATTCATTGTATCCATGAGATCACGTAAGTCTGGATGCAATTGATCCATAGCTTTTATTTCCAATCGAAGCTTATCCATTAGTGTGATGAATAATGACACAATATCAGCAATGCATTTCGAGGTATTACCCTTATCATCTTTTATGGTGATAGGTCTGTCTTCTTTTATTCTTTCAAGAGCAGCTGGACAGTCTAATCTGAATGCCTTAGCAAATGCATCTATTGTTGGAAATTGATCACTTTGAACCTGGAAAGAATGAATATGTTGTGATTGTGAAACAATTAGATTGTTCATAAATTATAATAAGGTTCAGTAAATCAAATCCATTCCTCAGACAGTATAGAAATACACAAAGAAAAGAAAATAGTTACAGTGCATGTTGCCGCATCCACTGAGTATTTCAAAGTTACAGTGAATATGTTCACATTCATGGTGAATGCGATAATATTCACTCATTTTTGAATACTCTCATATAAAAGACAAACCTGTTTAAAAGCAGCTCTATATTGCACTAATAATTTGCTGCACGCTGCAGTATATTCCTTCGGAGTAACACAGTCTCTGATATAAGCTTTTTCCAAATGTTGGAGAGTATTGACTACTGCATAAAGGTCTGCTTGATTATCATGCTTTTCTCTCTCCCTAGCATTTTTGTAAAGTTTTACTTCTTCATATAATTCTGGTCTATCTTCTCTCTGAGCAACTGACATGTTTATGACCTGTGAAATTAATGCAATGCCACAGAGCAGTAAAGTTTATGCAGTTCTATGTATTTTATAAGAATATGCTCAAGGCTCTTTAATACGTTATATCCAAGATGTAAAGAACAGAATGATTCATTCTTGAGAAAGTCTTTTTGAAATTATTCTTTTCATGTTGCATAACCAGTACACTATGAAAAACACTTTCTGTAGATTACCCAAGATGACCTATATCAAAATGGAAAATCATCACTGTTGTCACCTAGTCGCCAGATCCGAAATTGTTCAATCACATCTCCTTGTTGGTAAGAATGACCAATGAGAAAAAAACGAAAGTTGCTAAAGTCGCATCAGTGAAAATTAGGGATCCTTTAATGAGGGATCGGACAATCAACTGCTGATTACGGATTGGTCGGCCGCCATTAGTGGGATAGGTACTGATATTTATGGAAATATTCGAGATACATATTTAAAGTCAGCTTATTCATGTATAATACTTACAATTAAGTAAATCTGAAACATTCTTCGAACAAAGCATGTAAATACATTTGAGAAAAATGATTTTAATAAAATAACATACACTATGCATGCTTAACTAAACTATAGAAAAAACCGGAAGTATCCCACTAATGGCGACTGATTGTCCGATCCCTCATTAAAGGATCCCTAGTGAAAATCATAGTTTGCTGCAGTGTTGCGATATTCCCCTATGTGGGAAATCGCAGCTCAGTCACGTGACTAGGTTTTGTACTAACACACGCGAGCATTCTTGTAGGTGAGCAGTTCACCGAAAAGAGTGCCCACATGTGTTGGTGCAAAATGTAGTCACGTGACCAAGCTGCGATTTCCCACATTTGCGAATATCGCAACACTGGTTTGCTGTCAAATCACTACTCTCGGCATAAGAGAAATACATTCACTTGTGTAAAATTCTCATGCTCAACATTAGGTTCGTTCGTTCTACCTGCTCCGAGTTGCTCCAACTTGTACCAAACCAATCATTTTGTTTCTATAACTGGAAATAGCGAATCCAAAATACTTGGAGTAAGTTGAGGTAACTTGGGATACCACTAAACGAACTTAGCTATAGTGACAATTTACAAAATCGTTATAATCTTACAAAATTGAGCATAGAAATGTAAACTTCGTTGATGGAGTATAAGCATTCTCGCAGTATTGTGTGGTAAAAAAAAATTGAGCATAGGATTTTTACAAGTGAATGTATATCTCTTACGTCAATAAGAATAATTTTACAACAAACTGTGATTTTCCATTTTGATATAGGTAATCTACAGAGAAAATATTTTTTACAGTGTACTGCTGAGTGGGATCAGAGATGAGTGGAGAGATTGCTAACGTAATATTGAAATCGTGGTATGGTTTTTGGACTAGCGACATCACGCGGCAATGATACCAACTAACAAATAAATATTTGATGATTGCTCAGATCGAACGGAATTTCTGAAATCCAATGGAATTAACCAATCAGTGTGGTTCCATTTTTTAGTTGGTATCATTGCCGCATGATGTCGCTAGTCCAAAAACCATACCACGATTTCAGTATTACGTTAGCAATCTCTCCACTCATCTCTGGTGGGATATTTCCAGATGTGTGCAGGGTACCCAAACCTCCGTGTTAATCACTGAGATCGTATAGTTCACTATCCACAGTACCAGGCGGCGCTAGTGCGCCTGGGGAATTTTACCTGCACAAATACGTCCTCGTATGTGAGCGGGGAATCCCATAGGCTGCTACACACACATGCAGGGTACTGAATGTACGTGTGATAGATATCAGAGATGAGTGGAGAGATTGCTAACGTAATACTGAAATCGTGGTATGGTTTTTGGACCAGCGATATCACGCGGCAATGATACCAACTAACAAATAAATATTTGATGATTGCTCAGATCGAACGGAATTTCTGAAATCCAATGGAATTAACCAATCAGTGTGGTTCCACTTTTTAGTTGGTATCATTGCCGCATGATGTCGCTAGTCCAAAAACCATGCCACGATTCCAGTATTACGTTAGCAATCTCTCCACTCATCTCTGTAGATATATACCCTAATGGGAAAGTCCGATGAAAACCCCACAAAATCCTAAAAATGAGTGCTCATCGTGAAATTATCCATTTGTTTCATTATCGAACAGGAACCCAACGAAGAATATTATTGGTATGACATCGGTGTGTAATGCGGAACTTGTCAGGATTTGGTATCAGGAACACATCGGGTTTTCATTTGTACTATCGGGACAAATCAGGTAATTTGATATCGGGAACAGATCGGTTTTTCATCTGTACTATCGGGACGGATCGGGTAATTTGGTATTGGGAACACATCGGTTTTTCATCTGTACTATCGGGGTAGATCGGATAATTTGGTATCGGCAACACATCGGTTTTTTATCTGTAGTATCGGAACAGATCGGGTGATTTGGTATCGGGAACACATCGGTTTTTTATCTGTACTATCGGGACAGGTCAGGTGATTTGGTATCAGGGACATGTTGGGATCACAGCGATGACTTGTCAATGATCTCTAGATCGCATCGGAATAATGTTAGGACTGTTGGGAGAATATTCAAACAAAGTTGGATTCTCAACGGATATGTTGGAGAAATATCTGGGGGTGGATCTCCAGGTCCATTTATCGGTTACATGTCAAGAGAACATTGTATCCTTGTTGAGTCAATCGCAAATGCATCGAAGAAGTATCAGAACCGCCGGAGAGCTACCCGAAATGTGTTGGGAATTGGTCGGATATGTTGGATGGAGGCCAGGATGCAGGAGCTTCGGCAGAATTATTGGGTACCTATCGGGATCTCATCGATGAATCGTTGATGTTCTCTAGAACGCATCGTAACAGTGTTGAAACTGTCAGCAGAATATCTAGACAATGTTGGATTATCAACGAATATGTTGGAGCCGTGCCTAGAGGCGGAGCCTCAGGTCCATTTATCGGTTACATCTCGGGAAAGCATTGTATTCTTGTTTGCTCAGTTATAAATGCATCCGAAATGTATCAGAACCTTCCGGAATCTATTCGAACTGTGTTGGGAATCCGTCGGATATGTTGCATGGAGCTCAGGATGCAGGATCTTCGGAACGATCATCGGGGACATATTGGGATCACCGCGATGACTGGTGAATGTTCTCCAGATCGCATCGGAATAGTGTTAGGACTGTTGGGAGAATATCCAGACAAATATCCGACCACCCCCCTCCCCCTATGTCCTTTGTTACACGTTGATTGAAGAAGGAAGAAGAATTTGTCGCTACGCTTCTGCTAGTTATTTGAACTAACTATTCAACTTGTAAGCGCATATGCACCCACTTGATTGATTGTTTCGACTCTTATTTTCCGTGCACAATGTTTCCGAACTTTTCCCGAATCCATCCTTACCTTCAACATCTCTACCTCCTGTGTTCCCACACATAAGTATTAGGTTCGTTCGTTCTACGTGCCCTGAGTTGCTCCAACTTGTACCAAACCAATCATTTCGTTGCTTAAACTGGAAGTAGCGAATCCAAAATACTTGGAGCGAGTTGGGGTAACTTGGGACATCGGTAAACGAACTTAGCTATTGTATTTATATGAGTATGTATTTCCTCTCAAGCACAAGAGCACGAAGTAAAAATTTTTTCGCCATTATGTAAAGTATCAAAATTTGTGTGTAGAATATTCAACATTCTTGAGTGTTGATTCAACACAATCATTGTGGTAACACGAACAATTGTTGTTGAGTCCGTTTGTGTTAACACAACGACTGTGTTGAATCAGCACTCTAGAATGTTAAATATTTTACACACAAATGTCAACACTTCACACAATGACAAAGAAGTTTTTACTGTGCACTGATTCTGATGATATCTGGAGACGATTGACATTTTTCCAATTCATATCCTTCGAATTACAGAATCGTCAAAAATGAGGGCTGTCACCGCGAACAAATGTCAAAGACATATCACACTGTACTCGCGACATTATCCACTTTCATCAGCTAATAGTACTAGGTTTGATCAATGGAATAACTTTCGTCACCATTACTCAAGCGTCGCAGACTTTCAGTTCTCTTCTCTCACCTCTGCAAACCACGAGTATTTTGAGGTTAATACGACCAAAAAGTAAGATTATACGTTCCTACTCACACTTTGCAATGTCGATAGGATGAGAGGTACAATCTACAGCACAACGCATTTAAATTGTGTGAATCACTCAATTTGCTGGACCCGGCACTTTTATTTTGCGGGAGATCGTCACAACATAACACACGCACGAAACAAGACGCCACCTAAATAAACTAAGATGGCCGACATTGAATTTGAGTACCAAAGTCTTCTGGACGCATTTACGATACAACCGACAAAACCCAACTTCTCGAAAGATATCGGAATCTCTATGGTTCCCCAAATCGAATCCGATGTTCCCATCTGGTCTATGTGCTAGTTTCGAAGTAACGAAAGCCCATAACATTTTTTTGATTCATTGAAGTTTCCGTTAAGTAACTCCAATACTCATCCGATCTAAGTGTTACTCTATTATTCAAATTTCTTTCTCCCAACATAATTCCGATAATCCCGACACTTGACCACCTCACTTTATTCATGATTTTCTCCCGAATAATAGGAAGGGAATCAAACATGTTTCCGGAACAGCAAATAGTGCTGAATCCGCACCGGATGATATCCCGATACTTTCCTTACAGTTACAGGATGTGTATAATATTGAGACAAGTTCCAACAACTTTGAGAATTAATCAACATGTACCCATCTGTAACTCCATATTGATTCCGATATGGCTGATAAGGTTACAATGCTTATCTGCATAGTTGAAATTTTATTCCGAAGTGAAACCAACAACAATCACATCGCTTCCCGACTCAGTATTCAACTCATATATTTATCCATAACAACCCAATAATCCCAACATGTGTACACCATTTTTCCAATCTAACATTCAGCACTGTGCGACGTTAAGCGGACAATAATCCAACGTTTTTCGAACACGTATTTAACCCCGACATGAGTCCGACCATTTTTGTAGATTCCCCTGAACCGGATTTCGGATCTCTAAAATCAGTTTTCAACATCACGATATAAGCACAACAAGTACAGGAAGTGCTTCTGATATTATTGAAGAGTTTTCAACAAATCCCGATAGAACCCCGAAAAAAAATGTGTCGGGTTTTCCCATAAGGGTAGATACGGTTATATATAATAATTTTTTCCATTTCAGATATTTAATTTCCTGATTTTAAAAAATGTAAACTTATTAACAACATACAATTTCAATTACAAAAAATCAATATTAATTAGAATGAATAAATTCACAATTCAATTCAGTGTAAAATGAATAAAAATGACACAAATCCTTGTTTGTCATTTATAATCATTTTGTACAAAATTTCATCATGAACTGAAAATGAAATTTCATTCATAACTCAACATTCCTATAAATAAAGTAATCAAGTATCTGAAATGACAAAAGTTATTATTGGAATTCAAAAATGAATATATTATGAGTAAATTGAAGGTGGTTACTTGGAATTACATCAACTTAGCCAATATTCAAAAGTATATTTATAACAAAAGGTGTATTTTCGGTAAGTGAAAAATTTCAACATATTTATCCACTTTATATACCAAAATTGGTTTCATAATCCATATTTTACGAATTATACTGTACAATTTTGCACTTCAAAGTATTTTATGTTTCTATTACGTGTTATGAATATACTTTAGAATATGCTTCATGAGAATTTGAGAGTTATAAAAATTTATTTACTCCACTTATGTAACAAACTGTGAATATCGTGTACACATATGAAGCATATAAATATTATATGAAAACGTAAAAACCCCGCGCTTGAATATTGAAATTATCTCGTCAAAATTCACAGAAAATGTAAAAACAGAAAGTTTGATACATTGCGCTGCACGAAATTTTCCAAAGAAAACAGTGGAGAATTTCATTTTTATGTTTTTTCCATGTTTACAAAAGTTTGGAAAAATCACAATCAACTGTGAAAGTACTGTGTTCAGCGTTAGGGAAATATACTTTTTATTCTAACAGCCCTACGCTCAATGTTATGATATCACAAAACTTTTGTAATCTGTTCGCATCCAGCATAAGTGATAAAGTTTCCTACGCTGGATGTTAAAAGTTTACAAGAGTTTGGTGATATCATAACATTGAGCGTAGGACTGTTACAATAAAAAGTATATCTTCTCTCCGCTGAGCACAGTACTTTCACCAAAGACTGATTTTTCCAAAGATTGGATGGGTAATGTATGTTAAATGTTTTATTACATTGTCATGATTTCATTTTTCTCTGAACATTGATTTCCTACCAAGTAAGGAATTTGAGATAGAAAAGAATCGGAAAAAATGACAAAGAACACTGGATGTGCTTCCAGCGAAAGGGCAGCAAGAGCAGCCACCCAAATAGACAATCCGATTTCTATTAGATATCTGAAAATTTTGTAAGATATCTCAAAATTTTTTCTGAAAGAGATCTCTTAGATATCTTAAAGATATCGGACGCAACACTATTATATATCTTCGAGATATCTGAAATGAGATCTTTCAGAAGCTTTTTTAAGCTATCTTGATGAGGTCTTATGGGAGAGGAAAATTAGAAATCCGAAGAATGATATATTTCAGAACTCATACAAAAACCCTGTTGGTAATGTATATCATAATTTTTCATAATTCTCATGGAAGTCATAATTCTTCATAATTCCTCATTTGGTACAAATTCCAGGAGAAAATATTAGATTTTTCTCATCGAATTTGTAATTTATGAGGAAATATGGAAAATTGTCACTTTTATGAAAATTACGGAAAATTATGAGATCTACCTTCGCCAGGGAATCGATACATGAATTCGATGAAGATGTTTCGAGAAGAAGACAGCATGCTATAAATTCATGTATTCGGGTTCATAAATTCATTATTGTAATAGTTCAAGATATTCAAGAAGTGCAATTGCGCCTATGAATGGGATAAAATGTCATCGAGTAAGTGCATGATATTTTTTTTATATATATATGTAAACGACGGTAAAGAGCAAGGTTAGGAATGCCGGTGATGTTTACTAATGCTGATTTTGAAAAAGTATACAATGACATCCAACGAATATACGGATAAAATATCATACACTCACTTGGTGAGTTTTTATCCCATGAACAGGTCAATTGCACCTTTGAATCCCTTGAATTCTAATATATAACATTTTTATGCATAAGATTCAACATTTGACACGTACCGCACGCGAGAGAATGAGGCAGAAAAGTGATGTAAAAGGTAAAGTCGGTAGACGCCATTTTTTCAGAAATGAAGTTCTAAAAGATGTCTTATAGATGATATTTTAAGAACTCCGATGCCATCGATTATTCAGATATATTTCAGATATCTTATACAAGCATCTATAAAGATATCTTTCTGAAGATTTCTGATATATATTCATAAGACATCTTTTAGACACATCTTAAAGGTTTCTTTCATCGGATATCTCATATTCATCTTTAAGAACTCAGGGTTTACTGGGCAGTTCTCAATAAAGTCCTCTCTCCCGATCATCCAAGTGTATGCAGACACGTGAAGAATTTCACACGAGGAGTGTAACGCATCGTCCATGAGTTCGTGCACCTAAAATTCATACAAATTATATTATTTCGTTAATATTAAGGTAACTGATCCCATTAGTGAACATTTAAGAACACAAGCACTCTAAATATAAATTATTTCATGAATAATTTCTTCAAAATGAATTTCTACGAGTAAATAAGGTAGATTGAGCATTTCCATTTTCTCTTACCGTGATTTTTTATTCATTTTCTAAGTGATAACAATAAAAATAATGAAATTAATGAAATGTTGACAATACCCCCATTAGTGAACGGGTCGCATGAATTAGTGAACGCTGATTGACCCCATTACTGAACGCGTAGAATCTGAGGCTGCTCAGATGAGTTATTATCACTTTCCTGATGATATTCGAAATATATTCTGTGCACATTCTAATGAGACCTTTTCATAGGTGCTATGCATATTCATCGAACGTATGTAATCGAATGTATGACGGGACGTCAGTCGAACGTCGATTGAATGAATATCGTACATTTCAAATGTGCTATGTACGTTCTGTGTATATTTAAAACAGTCTCATCCGTATATTCTATGAACTCTCATGATATGTTCTTCGTATCTCATTCTCAAATTCTACCAACGTTTTTATTTTATATATACTTTGAACTTCTGTTGCTGCCTGAGTTACTTTGGCGAGAAAAATTGAGAATTCCAAGTAGAGATTATAATTTTACATATTTATTCCAATCCTTGGAGAAATTTATAGATTGATTGAAATATTATGCGCATTATGAGAATTCATGAAAAAATTTTCCTAGAGTAGATACTTATGATATGAATTGTTACGTTTATTCGTTCAGTAATAGATTCACCGATCATTTTCGTGTGTGTATTTCTGAACGCGCTATTTTTTAGGTTGGCGACTGACAGTTATTGAAAATAACCCTATATTATCTTGATTTGAATAATATCAATAGATTGGATACATAAAATAGTTCAATCGTCGCATTAATACTATGAAAATGCACAATTGAAAAAATGTCAATTCTTAACTCACCTTGTAAGATTCACGAAGGCAAAGCTCGTTGTGACACTCGGCATGAATCTTTATTTATTTCGTGAATTACATTTTTCTTCCTTCCATTTGTTTTCGCATTCATCACGAACAATAATGTTTGAAGATTGGAATAATCTTCACAGCACGTAATAGGTAAACACTTCTTGTTCGTAAAATAGGTTTTATTATCTCGAGGTTCACTGAAGGGGTCGCGTTCGCTAATGGGGTCAGTTACCTTATATCCTGGCCATGCGTTGAAAAAGATTCATACGTTAAATCATGAAGAGAGTCATCCATTCCTCTTCAAGTAAATGGCACAGTATCTCTAAATCATATTTTTGAAGTATCAAGGATAGATTCGAATATGAAATCACATTACAAAACTTCACAGTACAAAGTTTTCAACCCGCGTATTTGAGTATGTGACTTCCATTGGCTTCAATATGTATACAATACTTGGAGATCGAGAAAATATCTATCACATATTCCAACAATTTTCATTATGCCTAAGGTTCATGAGAGAAGCACCTGAATTCTGAGGAAATATGTATATATATTTGTATGTAATATATATATATATATATATATGAATATATATAACTTAATAGAACCAATTATCGTACCACTTCTCTAACCGGTGCCGTTACAGCCTGACTTGGATTTTGAAGACCAGGTCCGCGTTTACTTGGTATAATTGGTGTTGATTGATTTGAGATACTTGGATTGTACAGGTGATCTAAGACAGCTGTAAATTCCTTGTAAATGTCTAATCTGAAAAAAAGTTGAAAAGACATTGAACAAGAATTGGAAAAAAAAATCCTGGTTCAGGTAGATTCTATGATCCATACATCACTCCAATAAGTATAAAGATTCAATAAAATTGAATAGTTCAATAATTTAATATCAAAGTTTGAATAGAAAAAATCCTGTTTAACGATGCAAGTCTTGGTAGAAATCCCAAAAGTGTTGTACGTATGTTGAGAAATGTGTGTAAGTGCTTACTTTGTACCAAAATTGTTCTGTTAGAACAAGAGGTGTTTAAGGGGGGAAATACAAGTAAATCGAAATTTTTTCCTTTTTTTTTTGCTCCAAAAACTAGTTCAACATCTGTAGAATGTGCTCACAAATTTTTATACCCCAATTCGAACTATAAATGTCCCTACGATACCTATAAGTACAACGCTCAATGTGTTAACAAATGCAAGCAAATGACACTCGCTAGAGCGCTTGTCCTTCTGTTTCCTCTGTAATAAAATTTCATTAATTTAACATTGGGGAGCATTGTTAGCAAGTGGAAATAGTGTTTTGTTGATCGTCTAACAGCTATTCTCGAAAAAATAGCGTCTTTGAGCCCACAGTTGAGAGACAGCGTGCTGTTTATGTGTTGCGTGGTTGTAAGTACTATATCATCATTCTTGATCGTCTGCAGCAATAATATTAGTGGAAATGAGTCGAAAAGTGACCAAAAACAGTCCACATTATCGTCCGAATCGTCCTCGGTGTCATCAACCTCCTAAACATGAAGACCGCATGCAAGAAGAAGGAGAAGAAGAAGTGTCTCACGACCATCCAAGCAGCTCAGCCAAAAAAATGAAGACGTCTAGCACTGAGGTTATTGTGAATTCAAGTTTCTGCTACCGAATTATAGAGTTCATCAGTGTATTTTTCGTCATTTCAGACATCGCGATTTGCAGAAAGTGCAAACAGAATTTATCGTTTGGGCAGGTGGGAGATAGAGGTCTTGGTTTCAAGATATCTGTGAAATGCAAGTATGGAACTGGGCTTATCAATTCGGGACCGTTAATTCGTAACAGTTTCGAAATAAATGAGCGCATGGTTTCTGCAATGAGATTATTGGGGGTAGGAAGAGCAGGCATCAATATTTTTTGCGGACTTCTGGATTTGGGAAGAGGATTGTCTCAAGGAAGCTATGACCATACAGTGCAGCTAATATACGCTTCGAATGGAAGAATTTTCAGAATTTCCTGTAAACAAGCCATAGCAGAGGAAATTCAAAACAATGAGAAACTTGGGAGACCACTTTTACATTTGAATGTGAGTGGGGACGGCTCGTGGAAGAAGAGAGGTTTCTCATCTTTGTTTGGTGTGACGACGCTGATTGGCAATCAAACGGGCAAAGTAATAGATGTAGTTGTTAAAAGTAGCTACTGCCAAGGTTGTACTATTTTCAAGTCCAATCCCAACGATATTAAGTATGTAACGCATAAGGATGATTGCTCCATAAAACACCAGGGATCATCATGAAAGATGGAGGTCGATGCAATGCTAGAGATGTTCAAGAGATCGGAAGAAAAACACGGAGTCAAATACACAAATTTTATCGGCGACGGGGACTCGAAGACTTTTAGAGGGATTGCAGATGCTAGACCTTATGGCGATGAATGTGTTTCGACCAAAAGCGAATGTGTGGCACACGTGGAAAAAAGAATGGGTAGCCGGCTACGGAATGTTAAAAAAACACAAAAACTGGGAGGAAAAGGAAAACTCACGGATGCATTGATGAAAAAATTAACAACATATTATGGTCTCGCTATTCGAAGGAATTCGAATTCCATAGATGATATGAAAAAAGCTATATTAGCTACATTTTATCATATGTCATCGACAAACGCACAACCGCAACATCAGTATCGTCCACCGGGTGCCGACTCTTGGTGCACTTATCGCGTGGCTGAAGCTTCAAATACCATACAATTATACGAACATTCCCCTCCGCTTCATTCAGACGTGCAAAAGCACGTCTTGCCGATATATCAGGATCTGTCTCGTGACGATTTGATTACAAGATGTTTAGGAGGATACACGCAGAATGCCAATGAGTCGTTTAATGCCACGGTGTGGCGGTTAACACCAAAACATCTGAACTGTGGACGGAAGATTGTGGAATTGGCTGCTTTCTCAGCTGGAGGAATGTTCAATGACGGCTTCAACTTCATATTAAATATCATGAATGACCTGGAGTTTCCAATCGGCCTTCAGTGCAAGACATTTGCAGATGAGCAGACAGCCACCCAAGTCAGAAGACAAAACCGCCGTAGCGACGAAGCTTCAAAAGAAGCTAGGACAGCAAAAAAAAAGAGATGGCAGCTCAGTTTGATGAATTTGCTGAAGAAGAAAGGAAGCAAGTTCATTCAAACACCAGTTTTCCGTATCAAAAACTTTGAACGCCTTTTCCTCAAAACGCATGTTTTCGCGCGCCGTGCAATGCAGCTCATCGAGTTTTCGACGGAGCTTCATGAAACTGTGCATGAATATTCTTCAACTCATTGGTCGCAGCATGACGTCTTGGTTTTTCAAAAAGAAAATTTATGAACATTGTTTTTTCCACTTTTTAATGAAAAATAGAGTAGTTTTCTCTCAAAATGCTCCTGAATTTTCAACTTTTCTTTTCTATTATCTCTTCGTCAAGCTGTGCGTTTTTACATATTCTAACAATAGAATTTTGGTTTTTTCATTTCAGATAAAAATTGCGACCTGTAGGCTGCACGGCGCAAAAACAAGGTCCCAAATTCCAACAGCTCCTCCGCCATTTTTAAATATTTTTATTTCAAAGAAATTGTACAGATAGTTTAAAACACATATTTCGATACGTACTCTATTTAATTGATATATTTTCAGCCAATTTTTTGTAATAAATTCTTGAAAAAACGGACGCTTACTTGTATTTCCCCCCTTAAATATGTGTAATTCTTCCATATTTATTGTATTAGAATTGTACTTATTACACAATATGAATCACTGCGATGAAGGGCTTGACGCTTTGATTTTGAAATGCATCAAAGGAGCCACTAATTTGAATGAACCTCACTATAATTCAAGTAAAAAGTACACAACACAATTTGATCAAATTTCCCTGTCAATACTCCCATAATAGTTACATGAAGTGTGCACCTCCAACATGAAAACGTGGCCTCAAGAAAATATCTCATTGAATCACCTTTTTCTGAGTATGTACAATCCCTCGAATTTCTTCCATTGATCTTTGTATCAAACCCAAGTTTCAAATGTGTTATAAATATCATCAGAATTCTAAGATGGATAATATTCATAATACATTTGGAACTTGGGTTTGATACAAAGCTTAACCAAAAAATTATGACGGCTAATACTATCTCGCGAGGCTTAATCTTTATCACAAAAACCCATAAATATAAATACAAATTGGAAATATCCTTTCCAATGATAAAAGTTTATAGAAATGATTCAAGAGATTGTACATAGTCAGCAAAAGGTGAGTCGATGAACTGTTTTCTTGAGGCTCTTTTTTTTAGGTTGAAGGTTATGTTTTTTATGTTAAGGTTTTTATGTTACACTTCATGTCACTATTATGGGAGTATTGACAGGGAAATTTGATCAACTTATGTTTTGTACTTCTCATTTGAATCATAGTGAGATTGATTCAGATTAGTGGCTCCTTTGATGAACCTCAAAATCAAAGCTTCCAGCCCTTCGTCGCAGTAATTCATATTGTGTAAGTTCAATTCTAATACAATAAATATGAAAAAATTGTACATATTTGAACAACTCTTGCTCTAACAGAACAATTTGGGTACAAAGTAAGCACTTACACACATTTTCCAACATACGTACATTACTTTTGAGATTTCTATCAAGACTTGCATCGATAAACAGGATTTTTTCCATTCAAACTTTGATATTTAGGTTGATTATGTTACGGAGTGAGCGAGACTTTTATTTTTTGTCGAGCTCGCCGCAACTTTACTTTAATTTGAGAGAAAAAGATGGGCGCATCTGTCCCGAACGGTAAGACCGGTGCTTTTATCAAGGAATCGAAATTCTTGAAAATTCACGAAGGTAATACAAGATTCGAATCGTTTTGTATAATTATTTAATTAAGCATGAACTCTCAAAGTCCTGGAACTTGCAACATCCATAGATATATACATATATCATCATCATCATCATCATGAAGTAATCAGTCTTACGACTGGTTTGATGAAACCCTCCACCCCTGTCTATTATCCGCCAAACGTTTAATTTTCACATATCTACTACATCCCTTGTCTTGTACGATTTGCTTCATATAACTTGCTCTAGGTCTACCTTTACCAGTTTTACCATTCATGTTCCCTTCCAATATTGTTTTCAATAAACTCTCATGCCGTAATGTGTGTCCTATAAGATTGCTTCTCCTTTTCACGATGTGTTTCAAAAGATTCCTTTCTCCATTTATCTGCTCGAGTACTTCTTCATTTTTGACTTTGTCTATCCATTTTATTCTGAGCATCCTCCTATAACACCACATTTCAAAAGCTTCAAGTCTTCGTTGATTAGTTTTCCCCATTGTCAAAGTTTCACAACCATATAATGCTGTGCTCCAAACATAACTTTCAAGAATTTCTTCCTCACTTCCAAGCTTATATTTTTTGAGCATAATAACTGTCTCTCTTGGCAAAAAGCCTGTTTCCTTTGTGCTATTCTTGCTCTTATATCTCTTTCGCTTTTGCCGTTCTCTGTAATTGAGGGTCCCCATGCAATAACCACGTAGGCGCTCGAGAAGCGGTATAAGTATTGTCCAAACCATGACATCAAGGGTCAAAAAAAAAATTCGGAATTTCGAAAATCTAGAAATACTGGACAATAGGGCTTGAAGAATGAATATGAGTCTCCGTTGACGATTTTTTTCTAGGATCAGTAGTTTTCGAGAAAAAAAATAAAAACTATCTATTCTTTCGCACCACAAATCAATGTTTGCCAATATTAAACTCGTTCAAACTCGGTCATTTTTCGATGTATCTTGATGAATCTTCCGGATTCTGATTCGTAAGACTTCCCCGAAGACAACAGTGTATAAAAAATTCATAAAAGTTGATAATAAATCACCAATTCTTTAATCCGAAGTGAAAACCCTGTTCTCCATGCTTTGCATTGAAAAACTGTCAGGGGAAGTATGAGCCACAAAAAACTTCCAGCGACAAAGTTGTTCACTAGTATATGGACAAACTTTGTGGAAAGTTTCAGATCGATTGGACTCTTAGTTCGCGAAATACAGCGGTTTATTTATTAACGCGCGACCGAAATTTTTCACCATTTTGCGTCATTCATCAATTAAATATCAAGGTCCGTAGGGAAGATTGTGTTCGCTCAATATTTGAACCTGGGTTTATGTTTTAGGTCAGAAAATTCGAATATCGAACTATTTTCGCAAAATTCTGTATTCATTTCTCTTGAATGAACAATTCAATTGTTTATAACGTTATTATGGAAATACTATTGACCAAAGAGAAACATTTTCTTGACAACAAAAGTTTCTTATCCTGCGATAGGTAGATTTTGAACACAAAAATTTTTATCAAAACACTTGTATTTTCATGAGTATCATAAGTATATTTGAATAAATTCACATGGCCTGTATTACATAAAGTATCAAATTTTTTAAACAACACATTATACAACAAACAAACAATACATGTATTGTTTTTTAAACAATACATTTTATAATACATTTTCCTAATACGTTTGCAATTCACTTTGTAATGTTGTGCCTTTCACAAATCGATTATTTTTACACCTTTTCCCCAACTTTAGCTAATAATGCATCAAAAAATTCTTTTCCCTTTGGAGAGAGATATTTCATGAGATAATTTAAATCATTCCGTTCCTCTTTGGGAATGCCCACTGGTTCAGTGAGTGGTGCTCCGTCTAAATGCTGTACGGTTAATGATTGTTCTATGAAAAATGTTGTACCGTCCCGATTTTCATAATTATTATGGAAATACTATTAACCAAAGAGAAACATTTGCTTGACAAGAAAAGAATAATCATGTTGAAACTTTTCTTGTCAAGCAAATGTTTCTCTTTGGTTAATAGTATTTCCATAATAATTATGAAAATCGGGACGGTACAACATTTTTCATAGAACAATCATTAACCGTACAGCATTTAGACGGAGCACCACTCACTGAACCAGTGGGCATTCCCAAAGAGGAACGGAATGATTTAAATTATCTCATGAAATATCTCTCTCCAAAGGGAAAAGAATTTTTTGATGCATTATTAGCTAAAGTTGGGGAAAAGGTGTAAAAATAATCGATTTGTGAAAGGCACAACATTACAAAGTGAATTGCAAACGTATTAGGAAAATGTATTATAAAATGTATTGTTTAAAAAACAATACATGTATTGTTTGTTTGTTGTATAATGTGTTGTTTAAAAAATTTGATACTTTATGTAATACAGGCCATGTGAATTTATTCAAATATACTTATGATACTCATGAAAATACAAGTGTTTTGATAAAAATTTTTGTGTTCAAAATCTACCTATCGCAGGATAAGAAACTTTTGTTGTCAAGAAAATGTTTCTCTTTGGTCAATAGTATTTCCATAATAACGTTATAAACAATTGAATTGTTCATTCAAGAGAAATGAATACAGAATTTTGCGAAAATAGTTCGATATTCGAATTTTCTGACCCCTAAAACATAAACCCAGGTTCAAATATTGAGCGAACACAATCTTCCCTACGGACCTTGATATTTAATTGATGAATGACGCAAAATGGTGAAAAATTTCGGTCGCGCGTTAATAAATAAACCGCTGTATTTCGCGAACTAAGAGTCCAATCGATCTGAAACTTTCCACAAAGTTTGTCCATATACTAGTGAACAACTTTGTCGCTGGAAGTTTTTTGTGGCTCATACTTCCCCTGACAGTTTTTCAATGCAAAGCATGGAGAACAGGGTTTTCACTTCGGATTAAAGAATTGGTGATTTATTATCAACTTTTATGAATTTTTTATACACTGTTGTCTTCGGGGAAGTCTTACGAATCAGAATCCGGAAGATTCATCAAGATACATCGAAAAATGACCGAGTTTGAACGAGTTTAATATTGGCAAACATTGATTTGTGGTGCGAAAGAATAGATAGTTTTTATTTTTTTTCTCGAAAACTACTGATCCTAGAAAAAAATCGTCAACGGAGACTCATATTCATTCTTCAAGCCCTATTGTCCAGTATTTCTAGATTTTCGAAATTCCGAATTTCTTTTTGACTCTTGATGTCATGGTTTGGACAATACTTATGCCGCTTCTCGAGCGCCTACGTGGTTATTGCATGGGGACCCTCAATTATGCTTCCTAGATATTTGAATTCTTTCACCTGTTCAATTGTCTCGGTATCTATCTTGATTTTCGTTCTTTTAGCTGTTTTCGCTGCTGTACACATCATGAATTTTGTTTTGTCTTTATTTATATTCATACAATAGTTTTCCAATAATATTGCTCTCATAGTGTTGAGAATATTTTCTAACTCAGTACTACTCGTGGCCAATATAGCTATGTCATCCGTGAATCTCAACATACTTATATTTTCTCCCTGAATCTGTAATTTCGATTGAATTTCCTCCTTCACTTCGTTCATTGCTTCTTCTATATATAAATTGAAAATCAGTGGCGATAATGAGCATCCTTGTCTCACCCTCCTTCTTATTTGTGCTTCCCCTTCCTGACCCTCTATGTTTATTATGGCACTTTGATTCTTATATAATTCCTATATTATTCTTCTATCTTTATAATTTATTCCCACCTTCTTCAGGATCGCAAACATCTTCTCCCAGTCCACATTATCGAAAGCCTTTTGTATATCTACAAAACCTATGTACACAGATTTCTTCACCGCTATCCTTTTCTCTATCACTGCCCTGAGTGCTAAGATTGTTTCTCGCGTTCCCCTATTTTTTCTAAAACCAAGCTGATCTTCTGCCAATCTACTCTCTATTTTATTTTCCATCCTCCTGTATATAATTTTGGTCAGTATATTTGAAGCATGTGAAGTTAAACTGATCGTTCTGTAGTTCTCGCATTTGTCTGCCCCTTGTTTTTTCGAGATAGCGACAATTTTATTCTTTTGGAAATCTCCCGGTACTTCTCCTTTTTCGTACATATCTGTAATCAATTCAAACAGTGTGTCGCGAGTTCCTTCACTGGATGCTTTTATGAGGTCCGCACTTATGCCATCTATGCCTGGCGCTTCATTATTTCCCAATTCTTTCAAAGCCTTGTCGAATTCTGATCTCAATATCGTGAGAAAAGTGCTATATCATCGTTTCCTCTGTACAAGTCTTCCAAATGATTGATCCACTGTTCTATTTTCTCTTCCGTTTTTATCAATTGTCGTCCTAGAGAGTTTCTAATCTTATTGCTTCTAGATTTCATTTGTCCGAAAAATCTTTTAATAATCCTATATGCTTAATCTATTTTTCCTAAATGCAATCTTATTTCTATTTCCTGACATTTCTCTTCTAACCACTGTTCTTTTGCTTTCCTTGATTCTCTTATTATTTTATTTCTCAATGATTTGTATCGTTGCTGGCCTTCTTGGCTATCATTATTCTTGTATTTTCTTCTTTCATTTATCAATTCTAAAATTTCTCCCGTTATCCATGGGTTTTTAGGTTCTACTCCATCATTCTTCAAAATCTTATCCGCACATTCTATTATATTCCCCTTCATCTCTGTCCATCTCCTCTCTATTCTCAAGTCTTTCTCTTTTTGATCTCCCAATTTTCCATCCAACATTTTCTCGAATGCCTCATGTGTTTGTTTTTGCTTGAGGTTCTTCAAATTCTATCTTTTCTGCATTTTCCTTTTCTTCTTCAGAGATTTGAATTTCAGAGAACATTTCATCATCAACATATTATGATCACTATCTATATCTGCACCAGGATAAGTTTTACAGTTTTTCACTTGGTTTCTAAATCTTCGTTTCTCTAATATGTAATCAATTTGGTATCTTGCTGTATCTCCTGGCATTTTCCAAGTGTAGATTCTTCTTGGATGATTTTCGAATAAAGTGTTTGTGATAACCATCTTATGATTTTCACAAAATTCGACTAAACGTTGTCCTCTATCGTTCCTCCTTCCTACCGCGAAATCTCCTATAATGTTGTCCTCTTTTCCTTGTCCTACTACCGCATTCCAATCCCCCATCACTATCAAATTCTCTTCTCCCTTCACATATTCTATCACTTCTTCTATTTCTTCGTACGTTTTTTCAATATCTTCCTCCGAATATGCAGATGTGGGCATGTATACTTGGACTATGACTGTGTCTACCGGTTTTGTTCTGATTCTAACCATCATCACACGTTCATTATCTTGCAAATAATTTTCTATTCCATTCCCTATTCTTTTATGCATTACAATTCCTACACCTGCTTGACCGTTCTTTGATCCTGTATGAATTATTCTATAATCCCCACTCCAGAAATCGCCCTCTTGTGGCCATCTCATTTCGTTAATCCCCATTACGTCTATATTCAACCTGTTCATTTCTAATCTCAAATTTTCTAATTTTCCCGCTCGCCTCAGTGATCTAACATTCCACGCTCCGACTGGAAGAATGTTGTTTCTTTTCCCTATCCTATTCTTCGGTTTTCGTTCCTTGCTGATGAAGCTTCCTCGAGCAGCCTCCACCCGGAGATCCGAACGGGAGACTAGTTTACCTCCGGAATATTTTACCCGAGAGAGCGCCATCATGTATTTATTAATTTGTTTGTTTGTTTTTGTTACATAATATTCCAGGTTAGGAAAAGGTTTCATTCCCTCGGGAAGTATTGAAACATGTCAAGGAAGGTAGTTTCCCCTTGCTTTCCTTCCGTTTAATTTGCCGATGTTTCTGGCATTAGGATGATTTCGTTTCTCTCAGTTTGTATTCTTTCTCTTGAGTAGTTTATTCCACTCAAAAAAACATATATATACATATATATACATATATATATAATAAAAAGGAACGGGAGAGAGAAATAATAACAATAAAAAAAAACATCTGTTAATTTGTAGTTGAAAGTCATTTCAACGAACTGGCTGAATAGTTTTTGCTTCGCTTGTGACGGGACGGAGTCAGGGAGATAGAAAGAAAAGAAGAATGAGAGGAGAAAAAGCACCTCTGAGGGTAAGGAATAATACTCACCGGGTGATGAAAATTATTTCGTGACTTGAATCTATGGCAATGGTGCAGAATATCCAAATTGAGATTGTTGGAAATGAAGAGTAACTCGCACTATTGACACCTTAGAACTTTTACCAATGTTCCACTGGAGTTTCAGAAACTCAGCAATCACGTTTACTAACAAAAGAGAACTAAAAGAAGGGGAAGATGTCACAGGTTTTCACACGCGATATGCACGAAAACTCCTCTCTCCATCCCTCCAAGGAAAGTCCCGGTGACCGTAGAAGGCCCGACACGCCAGAGAAAGCCTCCATGTTCACATCCATTTCACGAGCAGAAGGGCTCAGAATTTCCCGAAGGAAAATTCATCCCCCCAAAGCTCGCGAAATGGGTGTGAAGGAACCAAATTTCTTTCTTCATTTGGATAGGGGGAAACAAACCCCTGTTGAAACCTTCTCGACGGCCGTGACCCATTGGACACCGTAACCTTTCGGGGAGAGGAAGAGAGAGAGAGAAGGATACGCGGACTCACAAAAAAAACGTGAACGAATTCGCGGTTCAGGGAAGACTGACTTTCAGGGCGTTGTCGAGCGACGATCTCGGGGCCTGAAGGGGGTGGACAAATGATGAAGTGAAGGAAGTGGGGGGTATATTTTTCCCGGCGTGGACAGCACTTCAACCCGACGTCGGAGTTCGAAGAAATCCGGTGTTGGGTTTTGGCGCCGATGAGTCCCACACGTGTCTTATCGCTGTCGAGGACAGATTTTTGTTGGCCTCAACATCAACGATGCACGTGTGTGACCAGCCGAGAGAAATGTAGATTGTTCATGAAGGACAGAAATGTTGGAATATTATTCGAAGTCGGGTATGGTAATATGGATGGACTATGGGAAATGCTGAAAAACTTTCCCGAGATCGCCTCTCGACAATCCTCTAAGAAAAAGAAAGGTGTTGAAAGCAGAAGGTAAGGAAGAGAACAATAGAGGCAACGAAGAGTCGCACGCACACACGGATAATCATGTATGCGTGAGACTCCAAGCAGCGATACGTGAGAGTGTGAGAGTGAAAAAGAAAATCTCTCTACTTCGTACGTGTAAACGCACGGGGCAGAGAGAACGAAAGAATTTAGGATAGCGAGGTAGAGAGAGAGACGATGGAAAGAGTTGCGGCATTCTCGCTTCCGGGCCTGCGAAAACGCGTGTTCAGGAGAAAGGCGGGCAAAAAGTCTCGCAATCCGCCTCAAAATGATACTCTAAGAGCATCATTCTGAGGTCGAAGAATTGCGGGATGTGACACCTCCCACCCCAGATGGGACATCCTCTGAGGAGGATGCTTCCATCAGAGATGCAAGTGTGCCCGCCTCGCGCCAGACCAAACGCCCCACCCGACAGGAGATTCGAGAGGAGAGAAAAGATGGAGTCCCCGTCGCAATCCTCATTCTAGAGGCGGGGCACGGGCCCCGCCATCAGGACACGTTTAAGGGGAAAGAAGAGGAGCAAAAGAAAGCGCGGCGGCTTGGGGGGGGGGGAAGGGGGGAGGAGAGAGCGTGTCCTGATGGCGGCTCCCGTGATCCGTAGCGTTCTTATTTGCTAGTTACAATGGGTCCTTGATTTATAGGAAGCAGGGTGCACGGAGCGCGGTTAGAGGCCACATCCACACGCGGCAGTCTCCACGCCCATTCTCCCACACCCCTTACAGAAGGGCACGTCAAGAGGGGCGGAGGGACAGTCGAAGTAGGAATGGCCCGGGTAACCGTAGTTCCAGCAACCCCTCCTAGGCGTCGGTCCAGCGGGCGCAGGGGAAGCGCGGGCTTCGCGCGCTGCACGGTGTTTGCGTCCTCCTCTGCGGCGGCGTCGTCTTCGGGTGGTGTTTGGATCGCTCGCGGGACCCTCCTGCGCATTGGCCGGACTGACCTCACGCTGAGTTGGAGCGGCAGGTGGAGCGGACCCGGATGTATGCTATCACCGGGCTCGCCGCCGTAGCGGGTTGTCCTCAGGAACCCGCCCAAGGTGCGGATGCTCGGCTTGCGCCGGTTCTCGACGAACACCATGTATGTCTCCCAACCATCGTCGTCGTGAGGAACAGCAGCCCGCAGCGCGTCGGATCTCAACGCCCTCCAGACTGCTCGCAGCTCAGCGCTTACGTGGAGAGCGTTGCTTCCCGTAGTAGTTGGGTTGCGGCAGTCGTCAGCGGGTGCCGCCCGCTCATCCCGGCTTGGTTCAGCCGGGCTATGGGTCCGGACCACGGCCGTCAGGAAACGCCACACAGCGCGCAACTCCGCAGCGGTAAAATCTATGGCTACGGCAAGACAAGGCTGGATGAGCACGGATTTAAAAGATTATAATGGTATCAAACTTGCAGGTAGGTAGAGGAACAAAGGATCTCGGCCAACACATGCAAGAGGAAATACTGTACTGCGTGCGATTCTAGTAGTTGATTTCTTGTATCTCAACGGTGGAGGGGGGGGGAGAGTGAGGGCTCCAAACCCCTGGTCCTGCAGGCGATGAGTGAGGAGATAAACTCAAGCGTTTGGAACAGTTCCGTCGTGTCGAAAGTTAAGAGGAACCGTTGCAAGTTCATCGTTTGAGTTGCTTGTTCTCTAGTCTCTCGTTCAGAATTGGGATCCAAAAAGCGTCTGGGAGTCTGGGTACGCTTATTCGTTCCCCTGGGTCGGGTCATTGTCTCTTTGGAAACCATGGTGGGAGGAGCGCGGCGAGAATGAGAGTCATTGACATTGCGGTGCCAGGTCCTGGTTCTCTGCATCGCTGGGGAGTTGTGCCTGGGAGCAGAGGTGGAAGGGCGGTCATGGCAACACCGTTCGTGCTCGCGGAGAGAACGGGTTGTCACCAGGCACTTGCAATACGTGCATGGCGAAGCGTTTGATCCCATTGGGACCTGTACAAAGAGAGTTGCCCATGTTAAGTTGAGTTCCCAGAGCTTCAATATATATATTGGACAGCATGCGATGTCTTCATGCAGGGGCGTTCACATGTCTATGGTCGTTTGCGAGGGCGGGTCCTTAGGAGACGTGACCCCGCTCGACGAGGGTGTACGGATATTCTTCATCGTTTTGAGACATCTTTTGATTTGAACAAGATGAACAATGAGTTTGAATATTAATGTTCAATCCAAACTGCAATATGCAAGTTAATGAACATTTATAGGTTAGGTATATAAGGCTACGTTAGGTTATGATTTTATAATAAGTACTTGCGATGCAACCACTATTTATTGATTCAAACTGCGTTTATCATAGATGACATTTTTCATTGTTCGAATGATACTCACTGTATTACAAAATGCTTCGTATAAATTGTTGTTATGATGAGTAAATTGAGAATTAGTAACAATTGACGAACTTCACAGAGATGTGCCCAGGCAGTATATGTACCCTTTGAACTTTGACACACATTATCGATTATCGATGATCGTCATTTGATTATACAGGTTACCCAGACAACACAAGTTATTCCATAAGAATTCGTTTGGAATACCAAGATTTTCGAAACCGTTCTTTACGAACGTCGGAAGTGTTCAAAACGGATTCATAGGAATTTTAAGTAAAATACCAGTTATTTCCGCCTAAAATTGTTCGTAGTGGTATTCAATCGACATATCATATGCGTTCGCAAAGAATTCATGTTCACGACCAATTGTATTCACCATACAATTCCAAAAGAAATTATTTTGAGTTGCAATCAAAATATACTTGGAATTCATCATGAATTGTTCCCGGATGTCCCATTGAAATGTTTGATGAGCTTTTTCTACAGTATATAATTGGATATGTATTGGATAAATGTTCAAGATATTCAAAACTCCTCATTTTTTTTACGCGAAAAGAAATTTTGTATGTTGAACCCCTAGACTTCATACCAAATCGAGGATATATCAAGATTTTGAGGTTATGTACCAAACAAGCTTCATGCAAATACCAGACTTCCTTTCATTTAAAATCATGAAAATATTATACATTTCAGAAGAAAATCATTTCAGGAGGCACAAACAACCTAACGAAGATTACATCGAGGCCATTCTTCAAAATGTATATAAAAACTAACCTCAAAATCCAAAGGAAATCATTAATCATGCGCTTGTAGTGAATACCATGAGCAATCAAAGAAAAGACAATTCATAGTTATTTCTACCCTGTAATCTATTCCTTTATGCAGGTTTTGAGGATGTCAACAAATATCTATGGTATTATGATTAGCATCTGGGTAAGTAGAATACATACATCTCAACTTTCAAAGACATAACCTATGAAATTCCGAGAGATGAATTCTGAACGTGTACTTTGCGAACTATTTATAAGAATTCATTTCAATCATTTTCTGAATTGAATTCTGATTCTATTTGAATACCGCTATGGATATTTTCAGGCGGACATAACGGATATTCTCTGAGTACTGCCTTTGAATTCTGTTTGAATACTCTGAGAATTTTTATATGAATTCCAAAACAATTCCAGCAGAACTCATTTCAAATCAAATGAATTCTATGAGACTTCTTTACGAATTCACTCAATGTGATTCTATTTGCATTAAAAAAATCGAATATATTCCGAATTCATATGGGACTTGTGTGTTGTCTGGGTAGGTATGATATTCATAACAAATCCTTGTGTAATTGATGTGGGCGCGTAATTCAAATCACTTTATTTTCTGTCTTCTGAATCTACCTCAACTTTGAGTGATAATTTCATAACTTTACACGTAATTTCATTCAAACGAATAATTTTACAGTGGGCCGAAGGATGTGATTTTATTTCCCATATGTTCAGTATCTTCGAATTACAAGGGTATTCATATACAGAATCTTTTACTTCCCATATTTTGACTCTGAGCTTGATTGTATCATTTTCGACATGCATTGTTTCAATTCTACATAAGTTCCCATCATTTAGGAGAATAGTATTATTTGGCGAGCTGTTTGTAAAAATGAAACTGTTATACTGCAATTTCTGTATTTCATCTTTCTCATTTTCAGTTAAAATTTCAACTCCTGTGTCAAACGGTTTTTGGTTAAGACATTCTCTTCGTTCATGAAGCCTTCGACTGAGTTGACTCAAAACATTAGGAGGTGAATGAAGCATGTTTTTTATTTTTCCTAAATATGTTTCAAAAGGGAATGCACTAATTGAAGACAAATTACATTGCATATTTTCAACATCATCTGCAATGTGTATCGAATTATGTACGTTCGAAGCTACAAATTCACGGCCATAAAGTTCTTCACTAATTAACACAAAATTAACAAGTAATTTTCTTGCTTCATCAACAAAATTTATTGCATTTTTACTTGATAACATACGACAAGCCACGTGGAGCAATGAATAGTGTTTGTATTTATTTTCATCTAAGATGTCTTTCAATAAAGTAGGGCCTGCGAATAAAAGAATGAATCTATAATCTGTGGCTTTGAATTCCAAATATTGTGTAATGGGTCTTATTTTTCTATGAAATTCAAATGGTTCTTGTGATTTGATGATTTCTATTCGCCTATTCAATTCACTTCGCTGAGCTTGACTGATTCGAGTATTGAAATTTGATGACATCCAAGCATCAATCAATCTTTTCATGACTTCTAAAAATAGGAGGTGCATTGAATCAAGTACAAAATCATTTATGATATTGATAGCAGGTTCTATAAATAATAATGGAGAAACACCATGATGGTGTTCATGATCAAGGAACTGTCGGAAATTTTCATTAGTTCTTTTCCGACAGTTCGTCTCTAAATATGTTATTGTTGTATTGTAACGTTCACCTTGTATCACACACCGTTCACAACAGAAAAATGCATTGTGACCTTTGGTACACTTTAAATAAGCTCGTGCAGGGGTGTCGCAAACAAAACACTTAATCCTTACAATAAAATGTTTATCTTTTATATTTACGCCAGCGGTTTGTAATTGATTAATTTCCAAGATGAAATCTCGAAGAAATTCTTCAACATTTTGCGGTTTTGTATTTCCACTATACGCTGCGACCGCGAAGGAAGAATATATATCAGGTTGGAAAAAAAATTTTCACGAGTATGGGCCAAACAGTGTTACCACTTGATTTGAATAATTTAATCCCATCGATATTGATCATAAAATCCAAAGTATTCAGTGTATGTACTTCAGTATTCACGCAATATTTTAAACCATGTTCTATACTAAAGTATGTGTATTCTCCTGTCGTACGATCTGCATCATTCATCGCAGAGATGTTGTACTGTGCCGAATTAGTGTGGAGGAAAGTTTTCGATGACTTTGGCAAATCTGGTAATAATGTTGGTCGGAGAATATCAATTAGTTTTGTACTGTTAAGTGAGGAACTTTGCAGTCTGCAAAGTGAGCATGCAGCCCATGCTCGTAGTTTTTTAATTTCGTCTTGATTGTTGCACGATTGAAAGCTTTCACCATCAGATTTGTTGTTATTCTCTATATTTTCTGCGACGTTATTTGGTTCATCATGATTGTTCTCATCACCACTTTGATAATCATCAGACTGAGTTTGATATTCATCTATGGGCTTTAATTGAGCAATTTCATCGTCAATTCCTTTAGAATTATTTGAGAAATTATGAATCGAGACAGGACATAATTTATCGTCAGCTTCACTATCAAGCTCTTCAGAATCCATTTGGCAATCATTAGCCGAACTATCACTTTCTGGAAGATCACTAGAACTATCTGAATAGTTATTTTCATTACAATTATCATCTTTGTTCTTCAATACATTATTTGTCTTAGATACTTCTAGTAAATTCAGGTCAAAATGTGTTTTGTCAATTTTTTTCAAATCAGATCTTAATTTTAAAATGCGTCGATATTTTCTTGATCGATCTCGTCCTGCAAATAATTTCCTTCTACGGTCCATGATTGAATGTTGTTAATGACGTTGTTTATTGTTTCATTTCTGAATAAGCGATGGGAATTATTGATTATTTTTAACACAAACTGACACATTCCTTGCACACAATGTCTTCTAAGGGATGGATATTTCAATACACTTGATCTAATTGAGGTAAAAATTGTCTTCAACGTGATAAAAGGAGATGAAAAAGCAAAATATACCACATAAACATATGATTACACATAACTCTAAAATATCACAGTTCGAAAGCCTCAATGTAATTATCACGTTCTAATTAAGTTCACATTATTTATTGTGTTTGTTCACACTGCATTAGACTAAGAATGATTAAAAATCGTCTATTTAAATGGAAAACCGAAACAGAATATCAAACAGCGCTTTTCAACAAACTCAATTGGCATAATCAGAATCAATCACGATGACATCTAGCGCAGACGTATCAATACTAGTTGTATTGCGATAAGTACGGTATAGTATACCGAATGGATATAAGCTTGAGATTCAATGATCGATGATTAGTCTTTTTCAGTATTCTTTGGCCATTTGGCTAATGTTAGCCAACCATTTTGAGTTTTATCCTAATACGACTTAGTTTCCGAAATATTCAAGTGTGAAGAATGAGTGCAAGGTGATATATGCGTAAAAAGCATCCCTATCCAAGCGACCGGCGGTAGCTCAACTGGTAGCATCTCGGCGTTTAGTCTCGTCGACCACCGTTTAAATCTTCTGGAGGTGTTTTTTTTTCAATTTATCAGAATACATTGTTTCTTCCGTCCTATACCATGCCATTTAACATGAGTGAATTGTTTGTTTGTTAAGATTATACTTCAAGGAACAAGTAGCTTTGATTATGAATATATTCATTTTTTTATAATTATAAATAATGTCTCATTGATTTATTCTTCTTCTGACGTCTCCAAATCGTCATTTGCAATACATAAGTACTTTTGGATAACAGACGTCAAAGAAACATTAAGGCTTTTAGATACGTCAAAAGAATACATCAATGAGATATTATTTATAATATACACAAAAGAATATATTTGTAAATAAAGCTACTTGTGTCTTAAAGAACAATCTTGAAAGAGGAAAATAAAACAATTTCCTCATGATAAATGAAACAATCTAAGACTAAAGACATAATGCAATAGGATAAATTGAAAAAAAAATCACTTCCGGAAGATTTGAACGCGAGTCGCAGGAGTAGGACACTGTGGTTCTATCGCTCAAGCCATCGCCTGTCACCTGAGTCGAAGCACTTTTTTTGCGTATATCAACTAGCGCTTATTCTTCAAACTTGAATTTCTTGAAAACTAAGTCGCGTTAGGATAAAAGTCAGATGGTTCTTCTCACGGTTGACTAAGGTATACGTATAGGTATTTTATCCAAAAGCAGCTCTCGACTCACGCGACCTCCCATCGTAAGTTTTCAAGATGGAAGTATGAAAAAATAATGTATGTCTGATACAGATCGATCGATTGCAAATATACACAAACGAATCAATAACCTTTGAGTGAAGGACATTTTTTATTTCCAACTTGAAATTTTCCGTAAGTTTCTTTATATCGCATCGGGACTTGGAAAAAATTTGAGTCGTAACTTCGTTAGATTTCTTATAAACATTGTTAAGGATGGACAACTGTGGTACTGATCTGGGGCGAACGATAGTTCTGACCGAACTTCGTATATCGATATTCAGAATAACACGGTAGCGCCTTGATAACGCCACTTCAATTTCAAGTCTGCTTTTGGTATGGCCCTCACTTATAATTATAATTTGGCTATGACATGGCAATTTTATCTGGAGCGAACAATTATTATGGCTGTGGATTGGCTATTTCTACCAGGGCAACTATAACTGATTTAATAATTTCTTTTGGATTCAATAATAAATGTTTTTGATATTTATTCTGATCAATGACTAAAGAACGACCGCGAATTTTATTGAAATAATTCACATTTATGTTTTGATGTCAATAATCTAACCTCATATCTGTTGACCGAGTTGCGTTAGTTAGTTGACTTTAATTGTAATCACAAACACCATACATGAAAAACAACCGAGTTGCAACTTTCATATAGGTTAATAAAATCTATCAATCTATTGATTGTCATTGTTCAACCGATAGATCATTGAATCAGATGAGCACGTCATTTATATTGATCTTCTTTTATACTTTACACAGTTGTGCTGGTTTAGCTCAGGTCGTTAAAGTGTTAGGATATTAGGCAGCGTAGCATTACGTATAATAATCATAGGTAGGTTGGGTTGTAGGTAGGGTTCGATTCTTGTCGAGGTCCAATATTTCCGCTCGATAAGAGTGGAATGAAGTGAACGTGGTGAAATTGATAACACTATCCCGAAATATGATTCCGCTCAACATGTAATTTTTTTCACCCTTGAAAACATTTTGAACAAAAGCGTAGATATTTTACTGAATAATCATTGTAGTCATTGACATCTAACAGATGTCTTCAAGACATCTAACGAATGTCTTCAAGACATCTAGAAGATGTCTTCAAGGCATCTAAAAGATGTCTTGGGGATGTCCCTGGTGCAAGGAAAGCGTGTCATAAGCTAAGTTCGTTTACCGATGTCCCAAGTTACCCCAACTCGCTCCAAGTATTTTGGATTCGCTACTTCCAGTTTAAGCAACGAAATGATTGGTTTGGTACAAGTTGGAGCAACTCAGGGCACGTAGAACGAACGAACCTATAAAGAGTAACGGAAGCGTAAGCATGTTTCAGATTACTTTACTAATACTTCTCATATGCTTCCTATCCACTCTTGGATTACGCTTCCGTGCATAAAGTCCGGTTTCTATGAAATTGGGGTTTCTTCGGATACACTTCACACTTCAAATATACGTTCGAACCACTCTTAATGTTCCACTTGACGCTCGGTATACGCTTAAATCCACGTTCCAAATACTTTCCAACTACGTTCCTGACACTTTCTATTACACGCTTCCCTTTCACCAGGGGTCTCAAATATATCTTGATCAACGTGTCTAAAAGATATCTTTTGCAAGACATCTTTGAGATGTCTGAAACTTGTTGAAATTTGTTGCATAAGACATCTTTTAGATGTCGAAAAGATATCTGTACGAAAGTTTTTCAAAACATCTTCCATGATTTTAAGACAACTTTTAGATTCTAAAAGATATCTTCGTGCTTGTTGGGGTGTGACTTTGTGGTTTTCCAAGGTTAGTTTTCATGAAAGTACGTTTAGAAGACATAATGAGAACGTCTGGTAGTAGATCAAAAGAACGTGCTTAGAACGTATTCAAGGATATCAAATGGGAAGGTACTCTAAACGTTTGTAAAACTTGCTTCAGCGGGACCAAAACACGTGAAACCAACAGCACGTTTTCAACACGTTCGTAGTGTAGTATAATATGTGTTCATGAGCAGTACGTGTAGGTGCTGCCACCACTCGATGTATAAGGGACTTATGCCCACTGTTCACATGGAGCACCGGTACTTATTAGTCGTGTCCGCGTCACATGCTTCTTGTATGATTCTTTAAATAAATACTTCATAATACAAATGTGTTCGATTTACTATCAGATATATTACATGGCGCTGCGGAATCTGTGCGTAGAATAATAGTAAATGAATAATGGTATTCGGTGATGAAATATAGGAAGGGTAAGAGAAGAAGTGTTCGAACGGGGAAAAGAAAACAACATGGCGAATACGGGAAATAATGTCGTTAATGTACAAGGAGGTGCAAACGTTCAAGATGCAGTTCAAAATGCCGTTCAAAACGTGTCAGTTGGTGGTGTTTATTCTCTTCATCCACCGAAACCATTGATTTCAGAAGGTGATATGCTTGTACGGTGGAAGAAGTGGGAGCAAAAGTTCGAAATATAAAGGGTGGGGCATTTAAAGTGTCGCGGGCGTTTTTTCCAAAAATAAAGTGAGATACGAGAAAATTTTTCGAACAAAAGTTGTAGGGTACCGAGGGGGACATCCGATGGTGGCCTTGGGTTTGACCTCAAATCTCATCTTCAAGGGCATTCTGAGATCGACTCTTGTTTTTTGAATAGCATCTCATATTTTTTACTGCAGATTTGGATTCTAGGTCAAAAACCAAGGAACTTTTGTCTGAACCATTTTCCTGAAATCCGCAAAAATGGCGCTCTAATCGATATTGTTCCATTTTGAATCTGACATTCGAATAACTCGAAAACGAAGGGTCTTGCAAAAGAATGTTTCGTACAAAAGTTGTCAATACACAACACATTTCAATCGTCTACATTACCACCATTCAGAGCTCACGCGATGTAAACAAACGACGGGGTTCAGTGAAAATTCACGATTTTGAAAGTCAGTTTGTCAGTTACATTTGATTATTACTTGGTTTATGACAAATTGAAAATCATGGATATCCGATACACGGTTTCTGAAAAGATCGATATGATCTACATTTACGGTGAAGTGCATAAGAACCCCAGACAAGCATATGACTTGTATGCAGAACGATTTCCTGAAAGAACAACGCCATCCATTAGGTATTTTCAACGCATTACAAAATTATTCTCAGAAACGGGAAGTGTTACAAGGGAAAAACGACATCGAATGAGAACTGTTAGCGGAGAAAATGCGGAAGTTAATGTACTAGCTGCAGTAGCCAATAATCCACACGTGAGCTCTCGTGAAATTGAACTCCATTCGGGAATTTCTCGAAGAAGTGTTCTTCGAATACTGAAACGTCACAAATTCCATCCGTATCACATTTGTTTGCATCAAGACCTTCACGGTGATGATTTCGAAAATCGTGTACAGTTTTGTCGATGGGGTCTAGCGCAAATGCACAATAACAACTTCATCAACATATTATTTTCTGATGAGTCGACGTTCACCAATCATGGTCAAGTAAATCGAGATAATATGCATTACTGGGCGACAGAAAATCCCAGATGGTTACGTCAAGTAGAGCATCAAAGACAATGAGCTGTGAATGTTTGGTGTGGTATTTTTCGATCTCGAGTAATTGGACCGTACTTCATTGCAGATACGCTAAATGGAGAGAAGTACAGACATTTCTTAGATCAAGTACTTCCAACATTACTCGAAGACATACCTATTCAGGAACGATTGAATATGTGGTATCAACACGATGGTTGTCCATCCCATTATGCAGTCACAGCTCGAGAAATATTGGACAGAGATTATCCTGGACGATGGATAGGACGTCGTGGACCAGTTCATTGGCCTGCCCGTTCTCCGGATCTTACTTCTCCAGATTTTTTTTTATGGGGATACATAAAAGATACAGTTTATCAACAAGCACCGACTACACCTGGGATATGCGTCAACGAATCATCAATGCATGCGCGAGCATCAATGAAGATATTTTAGCACGAGTTCAGCAATCTTTTGTAAAACGTTTTGAAATGTGTATTGAAGTCGAAGGCCATCATTTTGAGCATCTACTGCACTAAAATTATCCAAGTGATGTAGACGATTGAAATGTGTTGTGTTTTGTCTGTTATACCCCATCTGCTCCGTTTCAGTTCAAGGGGTCCCCCTTGGAATCAGACAAGTTTTGTCCGAAACATTCTCCTCCAAGACCCTTCGTTTTCGAGTTATTCTAATGTCAGATTCAGTATGGAACAATATCGATTAGAGCGCCATCTTTGCGGATTTCAGGAAAATGGTTCAGACGGAAGTTTCTTGGTTTTTGACCTAGGATCCAAATCTGCAGTAAAAAATATGAGATGCTATTTAAAAAACAAGAGTTGACCTCAGAATGCCCTTGAAGATGAGATTTGAGGTCAAACCCAAGGCCACCATCGGATGTCCCCCTCGATACCCTACAATTTTTGTCCGAAAAATTTTCTCGTATCTCATTTTATTTTTGGAAAAAACGCCCGCGACACTTTAAATGCCCCACCCTGTATCTCTGTCCAATATTTCTCGAGCTGTGACTGCATAATGGGATGGACAACCATCGTGTTGATACCACATATTCAATCGTTCCTGAATAGGTATGTCTTCAAGTAATGGTGGAAGTACTTGATCTAAGAAATGTCTGTCCTTCTCTCCATTTAGCGTATCTGCAATGAAGTACGGTCCAATTACTCGAAATCGAAAAATACCACACCAAACATTCACAGCCCATTGTCTTTGATGCTCTACTTGACGTAACCATCTTGGATTTTCTGTCGCCCAGTAATGCATATTATGTCGATTTACTTGACCATGATTGGTGAACGTCGACTCATCAGAAAATAATATGTTGATGAAGTTGTTATTGTGCATTTGCGCTAGACCCCATCGACAAAACTGTACACGATTTTCGAAATCATCACCGTGAAGGTCTTGATGCAAACAAATGTGATACGGATGGAATTTGTGACGTTTCAGTATTCGAAGAACACTTCTTCGAGAAATTCCCGAATGGAGTTCAATTTCACAAGAGCTCACGTGTGGATTTGTCATAAACCAAGTAATAATCAAATGTAACTGACAAACTGACTTTCAAAATCGTGAATTTTCACTGAACCCCGTCGTTTGTTTACATCGCGTGAGCTCTGAATGGTGGTAATGTAGACGATTGAAATGTGTTGTGTATTGACAACTTTTGTACGAAACATTCTTTTGCAAGACCCTTCGTTTTCGAGTTATTCGAATGTCAGATTCAAAATGGAACAATATCGATTAGAGCGCCATTTTTGCGGATTTCAGGAAAATGGTTCAGACAAAAGTTCCTTGGTTTTTGACCTAGAATCCAAATCTGCAGTAAAAAATATGAGAGGCTATTTAAAAAACAAGAGTTGATCTCAGAATGCCCTTGAAGATGAGATTTGAGGTCAAAGCCAAGGCCACCATCGGATGTCCCCCTCGGTACCCTACAACTTTTGTCCGAAAAATTTTCTCGTATCTCACTCTATTTTTGGAAAAAACGCCCGCGACACTTTAAATGCCCCACCCTGTATATATATTTATATCTATATTTATATATTTGATTGAAAAAGAATGATTTATATGGGTCATTCCAAATCAGATTCACAACTGAAATGTCAATTTCAACGAAACTTTTTTCTCGCGTTCTAGAAAGGAAAATAATCAAAACGTATTTTTTCATTTTGATCGGATACCTTCCATTTTCGAGATACGATTTTTTAAAGTTTTGGAGTTGAAAAAATCGAACATTTCTTCATCCCTGATACTTGAAAAACCTTTGGATTTGGAAAAAACTTCCGAATCACAAGAATTTGTATTTTGTGCGATCTTACGAACTAGATATATGGAATGAATTTTCTTTGTTATTCAACCCATTTATTTTGCAAATGTTAGAAATAAATTCAAGTTCCAAAAAAGAAGACATGCTTGAAATTAATTTCTCCATAATGTAATTTTTCATCACTCCCCATAGAATGTCTCATAAAAATTTCAGAGTGGACAGCTCAATAGTTTTTGAAATATGATTCATAACGTAGAACCACATCGGCTTCAAGCGCGGAAAATTGCATCGTTCACACTGAAGTGTTCGGGGCCGAGCGTGTGTCAACATGTTTATGTGAATTTATTTCTAAACATTGACAAATCCCACACAGTACAGAAGTCGAAGGAGAACTCTCAAGAATCCATATTGAATATTTCAAGTCCCAGTTGAATTCTTTAGGGTCTCTCCCTGATTTGGTGTGCTGTATGGAATGTGAGTTCATAGATTTACATATTTCGTGCATTCTCTTAATCAGTATGTTTGCTTATATGCGTTTGTGTAAGGATAACTCCATTCATTCCGGGTATAGACATAAGTACGGGTATGGTATAACAATTCGAACCATAAAATATTTATACACCTCGGTAAGGAAAAACAGTTCAACAAAAGTTTTGTTTTATAATGAATTTATTATTCATTGCATCCTCGAACTCGCAGACCTCATGATGTGTAAATGATGTGCAACTAGTATATATATACTCATACTAGTCTTCTCAGACGAACGCATACCCTAACAGCACAATGTGTCTCTGGGACGTTTTCTGAACGTTCAGAAAACCTCTCCTACGTTCTATAAACTTTCCATAAACGTTCCAGTGGCACGTTGTGCTGTCCGGGTAGAAGCAAACATACTGTGTAAGAGAATGCACGAAATATGTGAATTTATAAACCTACATTGCATACAGCACACCAAATCAGGAAGAGATCCCAAAGGATTCAACTGGGACTTGAAAAATTCAGTATGAATTCTCAAGAATTCTTTGTCAACTTCCGTGCTGTGTGGGATTTGTCAATGTTTAGAAATAAATTCATATAAACATGTTGACACGCGCTCGGCCACGAACACTTCAGTGTGAACGATGCAATTTTCCGCGCTTGAAGCCGATGTGGTTCTACGTTATGAATCATATCTCAAAAATTATTGAGCTGTCCACTTTGGAATTTTTATGAGACATTCTATGGGGAGTGATGAAAAATTACATTATGGAAAAATTAATTTCAGGCATGTCTTTTTCTTGGAACTTGAATTTATTTCTAACATTCGCAAAATAAATGGGTTAAATAAGAAAAAAAATTTTTTCCATATATCTAGTCCGTGAGATCGCACAAAATACAAATTCTTGTGATTCGAAAGTTTTTTCCAAATCCAAAGGCTTTTTAAGTATCAGGGATGGAAAAATGTTCGATTTTTTCAACTCCAAAACTTTAAAAAATCGTATCTCGAAAATGGAAAGTATCCGATCAAAATGAGAAAATACGTATCGATTATTTTCCTTCCTAGAATGCGAGGAAAAAGTTTTGTTGAAATTAAAATTCTAGTTGTAAATCTGATGTGGAATGACCCATATATATATATATATATATATATATGAAAATTTGAGAATGTAACGAGGATGTTACATTTCCCCCTTTTTTTGACAAATCTACGGGGGAGATTTGGTATAAAACTAATTTCATCCAGATGGTCGTTCAGAAGGTGCTTCTGTTCCGTGGAAAGATGTTGTCTGAGTGCTCTGGGTTATACTTCCATTTAGGTTAGGATACATTGTGGTAGGGTATGAATCTTTCGGGTCATCTGTATTATTTTTTTCCTCGAGTTCTCCATTGGTTTCGTTTTCATGTTTTTTACATGTTCCGAGATGTAGGAGCAAATTTGTGGCTGAGTCCCAAATTGCTCCAATTAGGAAAAAGGAACATCCATAGAATGCGTATAGTGTGTACCCATGGATTAAAGTATCTACGGCCGTTTTTATCATCCTGAGACATAAGTAAATCCCGAATACTCCTGCGTTTGCGGATCCAAAGGTCACAAATGAACCCCAAATTTTATTGAAGGTAGTTCGGGCTATTTTTTTGTAATGCTTCTTCATCGAGTAAATTCATCATAGAAATTCCTTTGATGACGATTGGTTGCCCTGTTAAGCCCTGGGCCACGGTGTTGAGAACAGTGGGTCGTTCGACGGGGAACATGATGTTGTTCCTCAATCGTTCGAGATCCTTGTCAGAATCGATGCCGCTATTTGCCAAATATTTTGGACTGATATATTTCCAGGTGGGCTCCGTCATTGGTTTGATTGTTGTTGGTGGTAGCGTTCTCGTGGGTGTTGGAAGCATTTGATACCATCCGTCCTCCAAATAATACATGGATGGTAGGAAAGAATTACAGTCGATCTGGGTACCGGTTCTAGTGATTACATGTGTCCTTGGTTTGAGAAATAAACTGTGTTCTCCAAGGGTAATTGGTGATTCTTGATAACAGACGTTTGAATGCCGTATTTTCATTTTCACTGGGATACATTTTATGATGTGTATCACTTCTCCAGATGGTACAGCCATGTAACCATGTCCTCTCATCAGGTGATATGCGAATTCGTCAGGTGTGTTAATCGCATTAGTTAGAGAATTCCTCAAAACCTGTTGTTCCAGGTGACAATGATGCATTAATATATCGATATACACAAATTTTGAACATATACAAATTTTGAATTCATATATGCGAACATGTCTAGGTCCTTAGTCCCGAATCGCTTAGTTGTCAGGAAGTTATTGCCTTCTATGAAAAATAGTTTGGGATGTTCGGTCTTGATAAGAGTGTATCCACACAACGTATCCTCTCCGATTTTAGTCAAAGCAAAGGTGGTATCCTCGGTAGTCAAGGAATATATAGTCTGGGTTCCCTGAGGAGTCTCATCTTCCATTTTATAAGCGGGTCCTTTATAAATAATGTCATAATCATTGAAATTACATACATCTCGGGGAATAGAGTCCCAATAGGTGTATCCTCCTTCAATATCGATGGAACTCCCTTCTGTGTGTTGACAAGCTATACCAGATTGGAAATGTATTTTGTCATTTTCCAAATCTACATCTCCTCGATAAGATTTTAGCGTAATCTTAATCAATGCTTGTACAATCACGTCATCCCATGAACCGTATGGATCAGAATATCAGGATCCATCACATTTCCTATCGGAGGTTATACTTCCTGCCAATAGAGTTTGTCTAGTAGAGGTTGCATTAATTCTCAGGTCTGTAATCACATTATTGTGCGACAGGAAAAGAGAACCAGTTTTGTGCATTTCTTCACACTGCGTTTTACCGATATCAGTGATACATTCAGCTATTCCGTTGTGAACCGCAAAAATATGGGAAAACATTCCATATTTCTGTATAGTTCTCTGTATAACCACCTTACATTGGCGTATAGGGGTTTCATCATATTTTGATAATTGTAGAAGCTGTATGTGGGTCTTGGTAATGTTCGGTTGTATGCTAGGGATTGAACATTCTCCAACGTTAACTAATGATAGGGTAGTGATATTAAGATTCGGGGCCCCACAAGCGTATCCAACCAAACTATGGGCCGTCAGGAAATTCGTGGTGATAAAAACGAGGGCTATCCACGTTGACAACATCATGTTGCTTGAAGAAGAAGATGAACTGGAACCACAATACTAGAGTATTCTACCTATCCGCAATAAAATTAAACTTGGAATAAAGAAAGTATAAGGATATACATATGATTGAGATAATTTTCTCATATGAGGAATTGAATCTAATACAAGTAGAGTGATTAGGGGTTGTTTTTTCTTAAAGTATTGATTATTGATGAGTGTATATTTATATTGAAATAACATTCTCCCTATTTTAGATTCTGTCATATAAAATATACGTAGAATTTTCTTTTCTTCAATCATGTCCCAATGGGCGAATGAATCCTTTGGATTTTAATGCAAAGGTTCGAGCGATAGCAATATGTAGTACATATTTTCGGAAACCCCATTCCTCTGAGTCCTGTTCACATACACAGTCAGGGCAAAAATCATATCCATCTAAATCATGATAATTGGCTTGATTCTGCAATTTTGTCCAATCGTCGTGATCTTCATCATTACATTGTAATGAATTGAATCTCCTATCATCAATCCCCTTAATAGTATTTCGTACCCAAATGAATATTGAGCAATATTTCGTTATCATTGGAAATTGTTCTCGATTCCTTTCGTTATTCATTTCAAGATATGGAAGGTTTTTCCCTATATACTGGGTTTTTAGGGGTGGGGAATGTTTCTTTTGGGTTCTAGATCTTGTGGCTGTGGAGGTGTTCCCTAGGTTATGTAGATGTTCTCCTATTCCGGTTATCACTCGACTTTTGATTGAACCATGAAAACAGAAAATAGTATGGTAGTACACACGTGTATACAAACATACACTTATGTCATGGTTTATAGGACTTTCGATAATTTATGAAATAGGGTTGCATGGCTAGGGCTATGGCAATGGCATGGATTGGGCTATGTGGGTTTCAACAAATAATAAAAGAGAATTTTCAATTCAATTATTCATTTTATACGTAAAATCTTGGGTATACACTCGTTGATAATAAAATATTGAACAATATATCTCGTTACATGAAGAGAGAAAACAAAAATATAAGATCGTTAGAAAATTGAAAGGATGCGAATATGATTCTCCGCTTTGAGAGTGAAATCTGCTATCGAGCCCACATTTTGGGCAATAATCAAAGCGACCAATGTAGTCCCTTATATTTTTCAAATTGATGCCACAATGTTGGCAGAATTTTGTTCTTTCAATTTTCGGTTTCGGCAGTTTTAGTTTCATCAGGGGGTAATTAACTGTTCGGGCCGTTGGACACTGGTTTCGGAAGTGGAAGGTAACTCCCAATTCTTGACGGGATCATATTCCTCCACTTTTGGGTTCTCGGTCGGCTTTGGCTCTGAAACATGGACAGTAGAGAGAACCTTGGGTTGATTATCAGGGATCTCAGAGTTGAGGGTCTCCTCAGCTTCTCCGTCTCTGGGTTTCCCTTGGTTCAAACCTCGGAATTTTTCCTGTTGTTGTTTCCAGTATGCCATAATTTGTCTTTGTTCCTCGCAAGCGAGCTTAGCGATTTTCTGCTCTGTTTTGAAATGAGCGTCACGCCTCACAGCTTCAGCAATTGCGGCTTTTTGAATAGCCCTGGGTTGACCCAGCAAATGCAGCAAGTGCCATTTGTGCAATTGCCTGGCCTTCCTAGAGAGAGGCGGATATCCTTCGGCGGGCATTAGATTTTGTTGAGGCATGATTCTATTTGATAAAAGAGAATAAATTTTGAATCACTACATTAGTAGGATAAATAGTTGATAATTTGAATGGGAAAATTAATTCAATTTTTATAGGTGAATTTCAGTGGGTATGATTCTATCCATTGAGATCAATTTTTCCTTCTTTCCTATTTCTAGTTTTACGTTTTTGTCATCGATGATTCCTAAAATCTTATACGGACCTTCATTCGGATCTCCCAATTTCCCCGTTTTTAACCCTTTCCTAATGAATACATAATTTCCTGCTTCTAATGTAACCGGATTTATTTTCTTATCGTAATATTCTTTTGATTTGAGTTTTGCAATCTCTAAATTTTGTCTCGCCTCCTTTTGCAATCCGTCTAACCTAGACAAAAGTCTTATCAAATAGTCATCATAAGTATCCAAACGTTCATACTCTGGTAGGGGTCGGTTAGATGGCACTATGGGAATCTTCCCGAAAACCAATTCAAAGGGTGTTCTATGAGTACCTTCATGGATACTCGTATTATACGAAAACATAGCTAATTCCACCCAGTCATCCCATTCCGAATCTCTGCTAATGTATTGACATAAGTATTCTACCAGAACTATATGAGTTCTTTCGAGTGAGCCATTCGTTTGGGGATGGGAGGCTGTTGTTTTAATTTGCCTAATATTCAGTTTTTCAGCGAGAATTTCCATTAGTTTGAATAAGAAGTTTGTTCCTTGATCGGTTAAAATAACTTTAGGAGTTCCATAAATGCAAATGAATCTCTTCAAGAGGGCGTCAGCGATGGAGGGTGATGTTGCATCTTTCATCACAACTCCTGTACAATGTTTTGTAAGTAAAAATTGCATCGTTAAGATATAGCAATTCCCGTGTTTTTGAGTCGGGGGAAACGGTCCTACTACATCAAGGGCTAATTTTTCAAACGCCGAACCTGGAGTATCCGGAATTGTCATGGGTTGTTTAACTTTATGCCTCGTCAATTTCTTCAATTTACACTGTCAGCATTGTTGTATAAAATTTTGAATGTCCTCTTTCATATACTCCCAATAATAATTTGTTCTAATTCTTTTGTAGGTTTTCGATACTCTCTTATGTCCACCTATGGATGATGAATGGGCTTCTTCGATTATCGAATTTTTTTGTGCTATTAATGGTTTCTCGACTAGTCCTGAGCAGGAAGTTATTTTCATATTCATATCTTCAAAGACTTGTTGGAATTTATCAATTATTTCAATCCAAGGCACACAACTCAATTAATGCAATTTCCAGATTTCCAAATATCTCATCTGTATTCGATATTGTTTTTGAAGGTATTAAACATCAACCAATGTACCATTTACTACCTTTCATAACCATTTTGCATGTTCTTATATCCATCACTCCAAAATGATCTATATGATGTCGTTTCGAAAAACTCTTAGTAATATTATCTATAGGTTTTCCTCCATCATTGAGGAAAAACAGATAATTATCCTTCTTCATCCATAGTTGGTCTCTATTTTCGAAAATATTGTTTCCATATCGTAATTTCCTTTTACGCGATTCAAAATTTCCAATTTCCTCATCAACTACCGATTCATCAGTGTCGGATTCTTCCTCATCATTATCAAGGTCATCCTCTAAATCTGAATGATTGATAGAATTTTTATTAGGGGGCTTCCCGAAGGATTTTGGGGTTAAATCATTATGTTCGTGTGATATCGATTCTAGTAATTCGTTAGGGTTTTCGGATATAAAATCATAAGAGTTCTCAATATCAGGAGAAATTAGATCGTCATCCTCTTTATCTGCCGGTTTTTTAAAATCTTTAGGAATTGGTTTATGATATTTATTGTTGTTATTATTAGATTTAGAGAGTTTTGTCACTCTCATAATGCAATTCATAATTTATTGGCGGAAGCTTTCTTTTCCTTTTTTCTATCTCTTCACGATATTGATGACCTTCCTCCGTTAATTTCGGAGTCCTAGTAGATCGTCTTGGGATGCTTCCATTTGCATAAATCGTTTTGGTATCTTTGATTATGCAATCGGAATTTCCCTGTGATTCCGGGATTCCTTGTCTCTTTCCTGAATCAGTATTTTCTTCTGTTCTTTCATTAACCTCATCCACTTTGTCGAATGGATTACGAGACAGGGCATCAGCATCCACGTTCATCTCTCCTGCTTTATAGAATATATCAAAATTGTACTCTTCTAGTTTCAAACGCCACCTAGTAAGTCGAGAAGTTGGATCTTTAGCAGTGCGCATCCAGACCAATGGTTCATGATCAGTCACTATAGTGAATTTCCTCCCATACAGATACGGGCGAAAGTGAGAAACACTGTATAAAATAGCAAGCGCTTCTTTTTCATAGGTACTATACTTTCGTTCGTTTGCATTTAGAAGTCTAGAGGTATACGCACATGGTTTATCCTTACCTACAGGGCCTTGACTTACTATTCCCGCGATGGCATAGCCACTAGCATCAGTTGTGAGTAGAAAGGGTTTATCGAAATCTGGATATTGCAAGACTGGCTCTTGGCATAATTTTTCTTTCAATATTTCAAATGCTTCGTTCTGTTCTCCATTCCATGGGAAAGGAATGAAGTTTAGTTAATGGTAATGCGATTTTTGAAAAATCATGTTTGAACCTTCTATAATAACCGGCTAATCCTAGAAATTATTTTATATTTTTCGCGTTTTTGGGTCTCGGGAATTTTTTTACGGCTTCGAGATTTTCATCATTTGGTTTCAACCCGTTTTCCGTCATTTCATGACCCAAGTATGCAACTTCATGACGTAGAGATTCACATTTATCAGGTTGCAATTTCAAATTTGCTTGACGTAGTTTGTGTGCTAAATTCAAGTATTTTTTTCTATTTTCAGGAAGTGTTTTTGCGTAGATAACTAAATCGTCCAAATAAACGAATAATTCAATTCCTTGCAAACCTGTTAAGACTGTGTCCATTAAGTGTTGAATAGTGGCAGGGGCATTTTTTAGTCCAAATGGCATCCTTAGGAATTCGTAATGACCATGGGGGGTTGGAAACGTGGTTTTGTGTCGTTCCTTTTCACTCTTTCCAATCTGATGGAATCCAGAAGCGAAATCGAAGGTACTGAAGTATTTAGCACCACCCAACTGATCTAATATTTCCATGATATTTGGTAGGGGATACGCGTTTCCTACTGTTTTTTCGTTCAGAGTCCGAAAATCCAATACCATTCGCCATCTTTGATTTCCCTGCGAATCTGCGTTCTTCGGAACTATCCATACGGGAGTGTTATAAGGAGATTGTGAGGGTTGTATTATCCCATCGTTCAATAAATCATCAACTTGTTTTATTATTCCATCCTTCAACATGGGGGGGGGGGATTTATATTTTTTAGTATAAATTGGGTTTTCATCGGTAGTAGTTATTGTATGTTCTAATACGTTAGTACAAGTTAATTTTTCGCCCGGAATGTGATATAGATCCAGAGTATCACGAATTCAAATTTCAATTTCTTTACGTTCTTCAGTGCTTAAGTGATCTAACCTTAGTAACCCAATGGCTTGTTTGAATCTATCATTTTCCTTCACTGTGAAAATTTTCCTCTTCTGAATGTTTGATAAATTCCGTTTTTTCCTACCGCTTTTCCTTTTAAGGTTTCCATTATCGAAAGTGATATTGTGAATCTGTTCTATTCCCTGTGTGTTCAATTCTGGGACTGACACTTGTATCTCTTCATGGGTAGTGTTGACGATGGGTAAAAAGACTTGACGGTTGTTATTTTCACCACGCAATTTCCGATGAGAAGTCCTTCACCTGCATTCAATTTAGAGATATATCCTTCCTCGAGGGAAGTTTCCCTCAAATTTACGTGCATGTTTTGTCTACTACGAGGTGAGATGGTGTATATTTTTGTTTCAATATAAAAAGGAATTTTTAAGTCATTTATCTCTAAACAATTTGTCTCCCAGTTGAGTTTAGCTCTATGTTTTGCGAGAAATGAAGCACCAATGATTCCGTCTTGTTCAATTGGGAAATTATCGGGCACGACATGGAATCTAGTTACGTTACCTAGAGAATTTGATATTATTTCCCCTAAAGTCGGCACTATTTGAGAAGAAATTCCTGATGAAAGTAGTATTTCATCTGTATTAATTTTGATTTTGTCTCTGATAGCATTCTCTTTAATTGAGCAGGGTCCTGCGCCTGAATCTATAAGAAATTTAGTTGATTTGGAAATGTGCGTGACAATTGATGGAGAATGCTTTTCTAGAGTTACATTGACATTTGCTGTTTGGGAATTCCTTCTCCCTGTATCATTCGTACTGGATTTGGATTCCCAGCCTCCCTCGCGGGGAGATCTCGCGAGTTTCCTGAAGTTCGCGCATTTGGGAAATTATTGTTCTGATTTTGATTATTTCCGTAACTACGAGCATTATTGAATAAATTATTTCCGTAATTGGAATTATTTGGTTGAGAGTTAGTCTGAGGTCTCAATTGGAATTGCAATTTCCGACACACGTCTGCAGTATGTCCAGAAATTCTACAGAATTGACAGAGAGGGCCTCTCTAATTATGAATTCTTGGACAGGAATCGGCAAATCGTCCAGTATTTTGACAATACTGGCATCTCCTTGAATCGGAACAATTCATTGCTAAATGACCGGCTTTTCCGCATCTGGGGCATGGTCTTGACATTCTGCAATCCCTTGCTCCGTGATTATTCATGCCACAAAGTTGAGATTTCTTGACAACTTGCGTCGTTTTGATTGGTACATAGAATCTACATTCATCAGCCAAATGACCGATCTTTTTATATTATTGACAGGTGTCTCTACCGCGATTATAAGAATTCGGATTATTGTTTTGAATAATGTTCCTACAATTTTTAGCTTCGTGTCCTACCTTATCACAAAATTGACATTCAACCGCATTCCCATTGATTCTATTCACCAGACTCCTACAGTCTTTTGCCGTATGTCCATCGCGATTACAAATTTTACATTTCGGCTTTTCAATCGAATTTTTCGCGATCAATGGGCTTTCCCTAGATTTGTGCTTTGGGTCTTCACATATTACGCAACACTCATTTTTCGATACACCTGCACGAAGTGCTTTTTGTGTTACCAATTGTTTTTCTATGCATATTGCCTCGGGGCCTGCTCTACTGAAATTTGTTTATTCTGTCATTAAAGTATAAATTTCGCTGTTCAAACCGGGAACAAATGCTTTACAAACTACTCCTTCTAATTCTAATTTCTTCGCATCAGAGATGTCATCATCATTCTCGGCTCTGAAGGCTCCAATGATTTGATTGCCTAACATTCTGGCCCGATTAAAATAATCCGCCACATCTTCATTCGGTTCTTGACATAATTTGGTACTTTCACCGCACAGAGACAAACTAGAATCCTGCGAGTCATAAATTCCCTTTAATAGTTTCAAAAGTGCATCCAAATCGGCGGATTCCCCGCTCCGAACTATTTGTAATGCGCCCTCACGCAAACGTGTTCCAATTAAATTTGTTAGGTCCGTTTCGGACCATATCTCTCGCATCTAAGCAAGCAGCAGCAAACTCCCTATGAGCACAATCGCTTTGCGAACCGCTGAAAATAGGGGTCATTCCTACTACATCACGAACCTTCAATGAATGCGCCATTTTATTGGTGGATTCAGCTTCTTGGGTATTTATATGAATAAAACTGCCTCCAAGGAATTCTCTACCCTTAGATTTCCGAGAATTATTTATTACAGTGGTATGTTTTTGAGATATATCGTTTTGCGAGCCATTTAACACAGTTATATCGTTTTGGGAATCGTTTTCAAGAGTATCGTTCAGCTCAGAAAATGGAGTTCCTGGAATAGGCGATAGTTGTAGTGTCTGTTCGGTTTTAGGAAGGGTTTTATTAGTTCCCGTTGGTTGAGTTGGTGTGGAAGTTTCAAAGAGTACAGTGTTTTTTGTTTGCTCGTCTAACCCTTTAGTCTGACTTCGAAGGGTGTACTTGGACATTCAGTCATTCGTTTTATGTTATCTTTTATTCACTTACTATCATTATTGATTATACTCCTTTGTATCAATTATTGATTTGCGCAGGATAAACGTCTGCTTTTGGAAATATGAATTTTGTTGTTTTATGATTTATAAGTTTCGTTCGATTTATAATTTATGCAGGATAAACGTCTGCATTTGAAAGTATTGTTTTCAATATATTATTTTTTTTTGCAGAATAAACGTCTGCATTTGAATGTACTATTTTTAATATATTATTTTTGCAGAATAAACGTCTGCATTTGAATGTATTATTTTTAATGTATCATTTTTGCAGGATAAACGTCTGCATTTGAATGTATTATTTTCAATGTATCATTTTCGCAGGATAAACGTCTACATTTAAATTCGCGAGAATGAATTAATTGATTTGAATGGATTCCAATGGTGATCCTTCGAGTTATGTATAATTGTTAGTTTTGTTTATTCAATCATTTGTTACAATTTTATTCGTCAGTTTCATCTGTTCATTTGTGGATTGACTCTCCTTTTTTTCTGTTATTTGTTGGAATTTGAATAAGTTGTAGCTTACTTGTGACCGTGACTTGCGGTTGTATGCTTCCTTTTTTATAGTTGTACCGTCGAATGCGTCCTTAGCTTACTCGTAACTTATTCTTGTTGATTTGAATTCGATTTTATCCGTAGCTTACTAACATGATTTGAATGTATTCCTGAGAATTGAAGATTTCGTTTGATATTTAGTGCGTTTTGCAACTCATAAGAAAGAGTGACTCAAGGAAATCCCTTTGATTAACCATTGAATCCCACGCAATTAACTAATATTCGACTGAGACATTGAAGTTATCTATCTGACGCGGTTGCTCATTGAAGCATTTACAATGTGATTCTAGTCAATTTTGAATTAATCGCGGTCCCTATCATGACGATATCGAAGTTCACCTTTCTGACGCGGTCGCTTGATTGAAGCGTTAACGATATGCCAAAAGAATGAAGGGTTTTCTGAGCATGATGGGATAAATGTATATGAATTTGGAATATTTCAAGATTCTGAATATTATTAATGTTCATTCAGAGATTCAGAAAAGCAATGTCCTGATGGAAAAAACTTTGCGTTTCCTCACGATTCCGTCCGTCCAGTCCTACCGACTGCGCCAAAATATTATGTCACGTCCAGAGAATCCAGAATTCTCTTCTGTGACTCATTGGAAAGAAATAGAATTCCTTCTCAATAAATTCGTATGTATATATGCTCCATTTATGTATGGGACCGGGGAGAAACGGTACGGTGAGGGTGTTTGAAAAATAAATGAAATTTCAGGAAATGGATTTACATAAGCTTTGATATATATATATGGATCTACAGATTTTCGGGGTGATCCCCAAATATTCTCATACAAACTATCCTCTTGTTCCCTTCTTTAGAAAATCTAATTTTATTTATCAAATCTAATGGTAATTTTGCATCTTTGTAAACGAAATCCTTACAATTTTCACATTTAAAATATTCCTGACAGGTTTCAATACATATGTTACTTCTCAATGGTAATTTTGGTTTGATTTCTCCACCCTTGCCCCTACATGAACCCGTTCTTCGGGGAGAGATCCTAATGCTGGGTTATATTCTGCTAATAACTCTTTGTATTGATTTGTGACTTTTTTTATTTTTGAATTCGTCCTCCTGAATGCTTTGTTGTTGAGCCTATCCCCAAAATTATTTTTAGGGCGTTGTTTGGGTATGATATGGGCCTTGGTCCTCTGCAATTCTTGCAATATTGTCTTGATATCGCGAGTCACTACAAAAAAGGAAGAAGGAAAAACAGTTATTTCACATAATCCATTCCTATGAGGAAGATCATGTGGAATTAATCTCTCAAAAATTATGAAGAATGGACGTTGTCGCGGCACAGCATTGGGATTAAAAAAAATATATATATTTCTTTGACACGCTGAAGGGATAAAGGTGAAAAGTGAAGGGATGGAAGAAATTAATTCAAATCACTTCGATTTACGACCGCTTGTATCATGAAAAGAATGACTTCTAATCATGACCGCTCGTGCCATGAAAAGAATGACTTCTAATCATGACCGCTTGTGCCATGAAAAGAATGACTTTCAATCATGACCGCTTGTGCTATGAAAAGAATGCGGTACGATTTCTTGTGTCGTTTGGAAAAAACAAAACTGGTTGGAATAAAGAAATTAGGAAATGTATGGTTCAATCAGAACAAAATCTCGAATCCCGACCACTGGTATCGTTCAACGAGAATATTGAGTTATAAGCAAAGAATATCCCAGAAACAACCACTTGTATTATTCCATGAGATATTGATATTAAGAAAAAGAATATTTCGTATCTCGACCGCTGGTATCGTTCAACGAGAATATTGAGATGTGAGAATTTGAGTATTTGGAGGAATGATTGTGCACTGCTAGAACCCCTGTCTGATCGTGTAAAATAATGCGACCAATTTTAGAATTCAGTCACGAGTGTACAAAAGAAATGAGTGAAGACTTATAAATATTCTTGATAAAAAATGAAATATTCAGTTGAGGAAAGACATTTCATATCCCGACCACTCGTGTCGTTTGATGAAAAGGAAAATTGTAGTTGATTCGAGAAGTTTTCAACAATGATGAAATATTGATTCGAGACTAAAGAAATTTCCATACCCTGACCACTAGTGTCATTCGATGAAAATTATTAAGTTATGATATTGAAGAAATATTGAGGCAAATATTTCATATCCCGATCACTGGTGTCGTTCGATGACAAATTCTATGCACACTGTTACAAACTTCTGCATCCACTGTTGAACATTACGATCACATGTGACTAAACTCCTTTCGTATAAAAAAAAATGAAAGAAAAGGCAAAAAATTTCTGTCAGTGAGAGATGTAAAAATTATGGAATTGGAAGGAAGAATATCCCATATCCCGATCGCTTGTATCGTTCAATGAGGATGGTTGAAAAAGGAAGAACACCGCGACCGCTTGTATCGTCGATGTGAGAGGATGAAGGAGAAGAATATCGAAACCGCTTGTGCCGTCGACTCTAACGTAGGAACCACTCGTGTAACTAAAGTTAGAGAAAATGAACTTACTGTCAATTTTGTTGACTGCTGGCCGGTTTTGAAACACTATTATAATTGAAGATTTGATTTTCAAATGATGTTAATGCATGCTGAGAATGAACAAGAGTGCTTGGCCACAGGGCACGACCCGTCTTTTATATCATCATCACAGGGGCAAGAATTACCTTTGGTGGGGGGAGATTCTTAATATATAGAGGATAATTTCTTTGTTTCAATCATCTCCCACTATTCCCCATATCACACACACCATGCTATGAGATGCTACTCTCAAATCAGTTTTCATCTGAAACCTATATAATCATAACTACAGATTGATTAGTCGAGAACTCCCAAAGGCGTAATCATGGCATATAATTCAAATAAGTTGTCACAATCGTCCCCTAAAAGTTCTCAACCATGTCTCAATACCGAGATTTGTATGCAAATAAAGGGAAGATTCCAATCATGATATTACTTTCTTCAATTGATAAAAGTACCTTTGGCTGGGATGAACTTCATCAGTTCAGGTGGATGAATCCTACACATAACAAGCCTCGATTCGATTTCTTCCCTGTTGCATTCTCAATGAATACAAGAAGATAGAAGTCTTTCTTATAATTATTTTAGAGAAAGTAAAAGGAATAGAGGGAAAGAGAAAAGAATTCGTGTCCCTCTTAGTTACATCATATATTTGAGGGGTACTCCCATGAATACACAGACTACAACAGAGAGACTTCAATCAGTTTTGTTTATATGAATGAGTCGTACCAGATTCACTGGCGTAACGTTCAGTCTATATTATATTTTCTTATATTAAAATTAGCATGTATTCAAAAGTGAAGTTCCACAGATCAAACTAATTATTATGAACAATACCGAAAAAGATTTTGTTCTTTCCATCTAAAATATAGGAATGTATGATTTCAAAAATCTACTAGTTTGGAAGTCGAATATTCAGAGTTCTTTGGATATATATGTATACATATGTATATGGGGCATTCTTTGTCAGATCAGCCGCCCCCCCTCCGCATTTCAATTTTTGAGATGAAAAATGTTTAATGGGCTTCAAATTTTCGTTGAAGTGTCTACTTTTCAATGCTGTATGGTGCTTTTCAAACATGGCGACTATTTAACCAATATGGCGACGGAAACGAGGAGGGAACGTGATGATGATGATCAAAACTGGTCATAAAACTATGATACACGGGGGTTGGATAATTCTGTGGATTGGAACATGCAATTCGAGCATCTCGGATTAATTGCATCCAGTTGGAATATTGAAATTACAAATGGTGGATCCAATATGGCGGCCGGAATTTCAGAATCACTCCGGATTTTCTGAAACGTGGGGGAAGGGGGTTTTTTGGTCGCGGATCACGAATCCGGACTCAGATTTCCGGAATTGCAAATGTCGAATCCAATATGGTGGCCGGAATTCCAGAATCACTCCGAATTCCCTGAAACATGGGGGAAAGGAGTTTTTCGGGTCGCTCATGATGATTCAGAACCCAGATTTCCGGAATTACAAATGAAGAATCTAATATGGAGGTCGGAAAAACATCTAATTCGCTTCAATTTATGGAAATATCAACATCCTGAGGGTTTCGTGGTCGCCGATCATGAATCCGGACTCAGATTCCCGGAATCGCAAATGGCCAATCTAATATGGTGGTTGAAAAAATTCTAAATCTCTTGAATTTGTAAAAACATTGTCATACTGGGGTTTTTGGGTTCGCTGATCACAAATCCGGACTCAGATTCCCGGAATTGCGAATGGCGAATCCAACATGGTTATTATTCTACTGTTTATGTTACTAGTATAGAATCCATCTTCTTTCTCCAAAATTGTTTGAGAGTTTTTTTCCCCCCTCGCACTGCTACAGGGTGTCTACTGATACTGGAGGTCCAATGGAATCGACCAATTATATATATGCCATCAAAAGAATGTCCAATGAAAGAAATCGAAATTCCCAGTAGTAGACACCCTGTGCTAGCAGGTAAAATGTCGGCTTTGAACTCCAGTTCCTTCGATTTGTTTGCTGAATATTGCGTTGCACCGAATTCTTGCGCGATTCTTCTCCCACCCCAAGATGACAGGACGATAGTCAAAATTTGTAATCTCAATGGACTGTTGGGTTCCAAGCAGAGCTGCCGGGTGAGCTCCGACGCTGAGGGGGAATGTACCCCCACTATCACCTCATATATGTATGTGTTGTAAGTGTTACTTACCGATACTTACGACTATCATATATATGAAGTGGTAGGGGTATATTTCCCCTCAGCGTCGGAGCTCATCTGGCAGCTCTGGTTCCAAGATTAAAAGTTTCTCTTCGGGTTGTCTCATTGACATCTCCGAGTGTCTCATTCTTCAAGTGAGAGTCCATGCTCATCGAACTCTCAATACTTTCAATTCCTTCACTCATATCATTTGATTCATTTACCACCTCGTTATCTGGTAATTTGTACGAGGAACCCTTTATTCATACATCCAACACAAATTTGGAAATTCGTACATGAATGAGAAAATTCCTGCAACATAATCTCCGATATCTTTCGTAAATTTCTGCCACCGCGTCCGTCTTTTTTGAATGAATTCAAGTATCAATCCTTTGGAAGAATTCGCGGCATCATGTATTAGGAGATCGAATAAATCAGATGAAAATAAGCGGACAAATGCATGGAATCGATTCTTATCGACTGATGCTGTATTGTTCTGTGATCTCTGAACCTAATTTCATGTTGGTTCGTTGTAACGTCAATTGTTTTTCTCGTCTTCTGTTTTGTATTGTTTCACGTTGTCCTTTCATGAATGCTTGCGACGTTTAAACCTCAAAGTTTTTGTGTTTCAACTGATAAGACCTTATTAAGAGTTCGCATATTGTCATCTGATTTATTCGATCAACCCACACACGATGCCGCGTGTCATTCGAACGGACCGATGTGCAAATCCATTCAAAAAAGCCGGACACATTGGTAGAAGATTACATAAGATATCGCAGGTTATGTTGCAGAAATTTCCTCACCTATCCGCAAATTCTAGAATTTGTGATGCATGTATGAAAACGGGTTCATCGTACAAATTACGAGTTGACGAGGTGGTTGATGAATCAAATGATATCAGTGAAAATATTGATGGTATTGAGAGTTCGATGGAAATGGATGTCCCAGTGGAGAATGAGACATACAAAGGTTCTAATTATACACGCTCAAACAGAGAAATTGAACTGGAAGGAATGCTGAGAGAACTCAAGCAGAAATTTTCAACCTTCGAATCCAACAATCCATTGAGATTACAAATTTTGACTATCGCCCCATCACCTTGGAGCGTGAGAAAAATCGCCCAAGAATTCGATGCAACGCGATACTTGGCCAACAAAGCGAAGAAATTGAAGTCCAAATCCGGCATTTCACCTGATCGCATTGCAATGGAGGGAAAAAAACTCTCTGAAGCAATTTTACAAGAAGTAAATGGATTTTATACCAGTGACATAAACAGTGGGATAATGCCTGGAAAGAAAGATGTCGTTTCTGTGAAGATTAATGGAGAGCGAACGTTGAAACAGAAACGTCTCTTACTTGTGGGTTTGAAATAACTTTACACTGTATTCAAACAGTCTCACCCAGAAGATAATATCAGCTTTAGCGCGTTCGCTAGACTCAGACCAAAAAGTTGCATACTCCCTGGAGCTTGTAGAACACACTCAGTTTGTGTTTGCACAATACATCAAAATGCGAAATTGATGTTGGATGCAATTGATATTCAAAAGCTGACCTTGAATACAGAAAAGCCACTAACGAACTACAAAGACTGCCTCAATAAAATTGTTTGTGAAAGACCTGGGGCTGATTGCTATCTTGATGCATGTGATGATTGTCCAGGAGTTTCGGAGTTTTCGAAGAAATCAAATGATCTACTAGAGAATTCATTCATCACAGACATTCAATGTTCAGTTTGGACGGCAACGGATCGTTCAACTCTACGAACAGAAATCATGAAAATTAATGATTTTATACTCGAATTGTGCATCATCATGAAGTAATCAGTCTTATGACTGGTTTGATGAAATCCTCCAACCCTGTCTATTATCCGCTAACCACTTAACTTCTGCATATCTACGACAGCCCTCATCTTGTATAATTTGCTTCATATAACTTAATCTAAGTACCTCTTCGAGTTTTACCATTCATTTTTCCTTCCAATATTGTTTTCAATAGGCTATCATGCCTTAATGTGTGTCCTATCAGATTACTTCTTCTTTTCACGACCTATTTTTTCATTTACCTTCTCAAGTACTTCTTCATTTCTTACTTCCTCTATCCACTTCATTCTAAGCATCTTTCTATAACACCACATTTCAAAAGCTTCAAGTCTTCGTTGGCCCATTTTTCCAATTGTCCAAGTTTCGCAAACATACAATGTCGTGCTCCAAACGTAACTCTTCAAGAATTTCTTCCTTACTGCTAAGCTAATATTCTTCGAACATAGTAACTGTTTCTTTTGGTGGGAGGCCTGTTTCCCTTATGCTATTCTTGCTCTTATATCTCTTTCGCTTTTACCGTTTTCTGTAATTATGCTCCCTAGATATTTAAATTCTTTGACTTGCTGAATTGTCTCTGCATCTATTTCGATTTTCGTTCTTCTTGATGTTTTCGCTGTTGTACAAATCATGAATTTTGTTTTGTCCTCATTCATATTCATACAATATTTGTCTAGTAATATTTTTTTCATAGTGTTGAGAGTATTTTCTAACTCAGCATTACTCGTAGCTAATATAGCTATGTCATCCGCAAATCTCAACATGCTTACATTTTCACCTTGAATCTGTAATTTCAATTGCACTTGTTCCTTCACTTCGTTCATCGCTTCTTCTATATACAAATTGAAAATCAATGGCGATAGTGAGCATCCTTGTCTCGCCCCTCTCCTAATTTGTGCTTCTCCTTTTTGACCCTCTATTTCTATTATTGCGGTTTGATTCTTATATAATTCATATATTATTCTCCTATCCCTGAAATTAATTCCTACCTTTTTCAAAATCGTAAACATCTTCTCCCAATCAACATGATCGAATGCTTTTTGTATATTTACGAAACCTATATACACAGACTTTTTTAACTCTAGACTTTTCTCTACTACTTTTCTCAGTGCTAATATTGCTTCTCGCGTTCCCCTATTTTTCCTAAAATCGAACTGATCTCCTGCTAATCTACTCTCTATTTTATTCTCTATTCTCCTGTATATGATTTTTGTCAGTATTTTCGAGGCATGTGAAGTTGAACTAATCGTTCTGTAGTTCTCGCATTTGTCTGCTCCTTGTTCTTTTGGAATGGCGACAATTTTATTCTTCTGGAAATCTTTCGGTACTTCGCCTATTTCGTACATATCTCTGACCAATTCAAACAGTGCGTCACGAGTTCTCTGACTGCAGGCGTTGATAAGGTCTGCACTTATGTCATCTATTACTGGCGCTTGATTATTTTTCAATTCTTTTAAAGCCCTGTCGAATTCTGATCTTAAAATTACATCTCCCAATTCTTCTTCATCGACATCTTTCTCCCTCTCTAAGAATCCTATATTATCTCTCCCTTTATACAGATCTTCTAAATGATCAATCCATTGTTCTATTTTTTCCTCCGTTCTTATCAATTGTCTGTCCTAGAGAATTTTTAATCTTACTGCTTCTAGATTTCATTTGTCCGAAAAATCCCTTAACCATCCTATATGCTTCATCAATTTTCCCCAAATGTAATCTTACCTCTATATCTTGACATTTTCCCTCCAACCATTGTTCTTTTGCTGTCCTTGATTCTCCGATTATTTTATTCCTCAGTGCCTTGTACGTCTGCTGGTCTTGTTTACTATTCTTATTCTTGTATTCCCTCCTTTCATTAATTAAATCGAGAATTTCTTCTGTTATCCATGGTTTCTTAGGCTCTATCTCATCGTTCTTCAAAATTTCATCTGCACATTGTTCTATGTTCCCCTTCATATTTGTCCATCTACTCTCTATTTCCAAGTCTTTCCCTTGTCGATCCTCCAATTTTTCGTCCAACATCACTTTGAATGCCTCCCGTGTTTTTCCTTGTTTGAGATTCTTCAAATTCCATCTTTTTTGCATTTTCCTTTTCTTTTTCAGAGCTTTGAATTTCAGAGAACATTTCATCAGCAACATATTGTGATCACTTTCTATATCCGCACCTGGATAAGTTTTACAGCTTTTCACTTGGTTTCTAAATCTTTGTTTTTTTCATATGTAATCGATTTGATGTCCTGCTGTATCTCCTGGCATTTTCCAAGTATAGATTCTTCTTGGATGATTTCTGAATAATGTGTTGGTAATAACCATTTTATGGCTTTCACAGAATTCGATTCAACGTTGTCCTCTTTCATTTCTTTTTCCTGAGGCATAATCTCCTATTATGTTGCCCTGTTTTCCTCGCCCTACTACCGCATTCCAGTCGCCTAAGATCATTAAATTTTCTTCTCCCTCTACATATTCTATCACTCCTTCTATTCACTTCTTCTTCGAATTGTGCAATAGACTGACAAGTCTGAAACCCCATTCATTCATCTCAAAGCAACAAAATCTTTTCATCCAAGAAAGAAAACACAATCTCCGCGATGGCGAAGTACTGGTGACGTTTGATTTTCCTGAAAACTACGCGTATGTTTGCCAGGATGCTTCACAAGCATTCCATTTTAACAGCGATCAATGCACCGTATTTCCTGCCATTTATTATCATAAGGAAGGACCTGTTGTTAAGCACAAGAGTTTTATTTTCTTATCTGAAAGTTTAAAACACGACACCTCCGCTGTTTATGCTATTCAGACTTTGTTAATTCCTCAAATCCAACGAAATGTGAAAAAAGTCAACAAGATTATTTATACCAGTGACGGAGCGAAGCAGCATTTCGAAAATAAATTTCAAATCGCGAACTTGATTCAGCACAAAGGAGATTTCAGTATTGACGCTGAATAGCATTACAGCGCAACTGCTCACGGTAAAGGTGCTTGTGACGGGATTGGTGCTACATTCAAGAGAGAAGCATATAGAGCGAGTCTGACTGCCAAACCTGATAATGCCATATTGACGCCCCAAAAACTCTACAGTTGGGCAAAGAGTAATTTTGAAACCATAGGCATTATGTACTATGATGAAACATATCACGAGAAGATGAGACGGAAACTCAACAAACGATTCGAGAATGCCCAACCTGTACCTGAGATTCTCAAGAACCACGGTTTTGTGACAGGATCCAATAATGAAGTGCTCGTCAAGAGGTACCCGAATGATGATAGGAACAGAGTGTGGTGGCCAAATGGACAACTATGAGGTACGTACGCTGAGTTGAACAATTGCTAATTGAGAAAGATGTTACAATGATCGGCCCTTTTCAGGGCCATTCGATGTGCAAAGTCTGATCGCGCAACCTCCTCGTGGTGCACATTGGGTTATGCTAATGCCGACAGCTTGGAGCCTGAATACACAAATCCACAATCTAAAAACCAGCAGTATCCATGGTTAGGGTCAGAGAAGATTTGCAAGGAGTTTTATTGGAATGGGGTCCATTGAAAGTTCGCGGATTTGTGTGACCAGTCCCCAAATAATTCCTGAAATGAGTATGATATTCGTTCCCATCATATTGAATGTCTTTGTCGATGATTGTACGTGATGCGTCCATTCCGATTTTAGAAATGTGACCTGAATTTCGTAATTGACAACCAGAAGTTTCTCTGAACAAAGGTTTACTTTAGAGGGCGGATGATTTCTCATATTCAGACCGTCATGAGTTTTCACATTGAATCTTCCGCGTTCATAATTCCGGAAATCTGGGTTCGAATATGTATCGGCGATCCCTAAAACTCCCGTACGACAATCCTCTCTCAAATTTCCCTTATTTTCGATTTCTCCTAACGCCATATTCGATTCACAATTCATAATTTCAGGAATCTGAGTCCGGATTCTTGATCAGCGACTTCAAAAACCCCAGTATGACGATGCTTTCACAAATTCAAGAGACTTTGAATTTTTCCGATCGCCATATTGGATTCGCCATTCGCAATTCCGGAAATCTGAGCTCGGATTTGTGATCAGCGAACCCAAAACCCCAGTATGACGATGTTTTTACAAATTCAAGAGATTTAGAATTTTTCCGACCACCATATTAGATTGGCCATTTGCGATTCCGGGAATCTGAGTCCGCATTCGTGATCGGCGACCACAAAACCCTCAGAATGTTGATGTTTCCATAAATTGAAGCGAATTAGATTTTTTTCCGACCTCCATATTAGATTCTCCATTTGTAATTCCGGAAATCTGGATTCTGAATCATCATGAGCGACCCGAAAAACTCCTTTCCCCCATGTTTCAGGGAATTCGGAGTGATTCTGGAATTCCGGCCGCCATATTGGATTCGATATTTGCAATTCCGGAAATCTGAGTCCGGATTCGTGATCAGCGATCAAAAAACCCTTAGGATGGTAATGTTTCCACAAATTAAAGTGAATTAGAAATGTTCTGACCGCCATATTGAATCCACCATTTGTAATTCCGGAAATCTGAGTTCGGATTCGTCATCAGCGACCCCAAAAACCCCCTTCCCCTACGTTTCAGAGAATTCGGAGTGATTCTGAAATTCCGGCCGCCATATTGGATCCACCATTTGCAATTTCAATATTCCAACTGGATGCAATTAATCCGAAATGCTCGAATTGCATGTTCCAATCCACAGAATCATCCAACCCCCGTGTATTATAGTTTTATGACCGGTTTTGATCATCATCATCACGTTCCCTCTTCGTTTCCGCCGCCATATTGGTCAAATAGTCGCCATGTTCGAAAAGTACCATACGGCATTGGAAAGTAGACACTTTAACGAAAATTTTAAGCCCATCAAACATTTTTCATCTCAAAAATTGAAATGCGCAGGGGGGTGGCTGATCTGACAAAGAATGCCCCACATACATACATACATACATTGATAATTTATATCCATAGTACTTTTTAAATTAATTTACAGTGATCAAAAACATGTTTCTTGTTCTGAAAATTGAATTAAAGTCTCAAGTTTCAAAACAGGATATTAAATGTGTTGGAACATTATCATTCGAAGTGGTGTATGAAATCCTGTTGATATCATACATCATTTTCAGTCATATTTCGAAAATCGATGTATAGAACAGGGGAAAATTGAAATGATCAACCCAAAAATATTGATAATTGTTGGAGATTCTGACTTTTTTAATATTAGTTTTAGTCATAGTTTTTCACCAGGTCACCCGGTAGTTTCTGCTGGGACTATTTCCCATGCGGATTTTGGAGTTGTGCTGTTGTGCACTCTCTTGCTCACGCAGTTACTCGCGTAGTGATACCTTTTCAAATTAGTCGTTGCGAACCGCTCAGCACGTGTACATCGGTTATAGCCTCCTCGGAGGACCCTCTAGAATTTAGAGTTCTTTGCCGCGAGTTTGGTGCATCGTTTGAATGATTCATTTTGAGTTAGCTTCGTTATTCTTGTATGATCCGACTGATCGAGTGTATTTTTTTTCTCTTTGTTATAATTACAAGTTGTTGCTGAGCGTCCAGCAACGGCTCGATATCGAGCTTTGTATTGTGAAGTCTTGGGACTAAAAAGCTCAAAGCGTGTTTTTGAAGGTGTGAGAAGTGTGAGTGCGTTAAGTGTGAGTGAGAAGTAAACTTGAAATTATAAATTAAGTGTACATGTAAGTTTTCATTAAAGATATTGAAAATCACTTTCAGACTCATCATTTCAAAGAGAGTTCCGATCCAGCCAGTTCCGGCAAGCTTATAAATTTATCTATGCTCATAGATCGTTACTAGTTGAGTTCCTACTTTCAGTTGAATGCTCTTTTTCTATGAATTTAACTATTTCAAATTGAATAGTAGGATCTATCACAATAATTTATATCTATAGCACTTTTTAAATTCATTTATAGTGCTCGAAACATGTTTCTTGCTCGGAAAATAAAATTTAAATCATGAATCGTTGCATTTTTTTATTTCAATAAAAGAACAATCATTGAATGAAAAATCTTCCAAACTTCCCGTAAACTCAACTGAACATAAATCATAGAATAAGATACAATTTAAGAAAAAATACATTTCAAAATAATGTGTACGATGCTTTGAATTTTATAACGAAACGTAAAATTCATTTGAAAAATATTGTTTGAAGTGATGTTGTAAATTCACTGAATATTATACATCATTCTCAATAATATTTCTCAATTATATATTATAAATTGTTCAAAAATTCAAAGTATTGTACACATCATCTCGAATTGTGTGCCATATTGCCAATTAAATTTCATATAAACAGGGGAAACTCAGAAAAATGGTGACGTCATTATGATAATGAATACAACGCCGTCATCTCTAACTGCCTCGAACTAATTAACACGCTATTTGGATGTCTTCAATCGAGTTGCCTTCCCTTGCTCACAACCCTAAAGGTCTGTCTACACAGCGTATTTGAAAACAAAGGTGATCCTGGTGATTCTTCAGTATCCTAGTAACTAGTAACTTCGATCGTGGTCGACTACTCAGACTTCCTAGTTCAGTAACTTCCATCTCCTATAATTTTCCATGACAAGGAATCGATTATCTATCTATTGGAGATTTTTCTAGGATTTATAGGAAAATAATCCTATGCGTCGGTTCTATGTTTCATTGGTTCTGCGGATTGCATATAAGACTCAGTACTATACAATAGACGGAAGCAATGCTCAACTATTCATACAAACGTCGCGACTAACATAATGTCAATATCATAATATAGGTCATTTTATGTGGGTCCAATTGTCGCATTGCGAAGCATAAAGTCTCTCGGAACACGCTCCATGACACGAGGTGACGTAAACGATGATGGGCAGTGCTGAAGAGATTAAGAGATGGTTGAGAAAAAAGCTGTGAATATGTCGAAGATTATAAAAAGCGTGAAGAGTAATCAAGGATTGAGGAGTAATAATTCGAAAGTCAAGAATTCCGTAATCAAAGAATCTAGCAAAGTGAAAAGTAGCACAGAAGTCTTGAAAACAGAGCAAAGTGGTTGTAATATTAAAGAAGTCAATAAGGTTAGGTCGGAGGTGAAGAGCGACAATGTGCTTATGCAAAAAGAAGGAAATAATATAAGATTTACAAATGAGTATGAGGGAAAATATATTATATGTGTTCGTTTGAACGAGACGTCATGTACTACAGTTAAGAGGAGAAATATGGTTAAAATCATCACTCGATTGGAACAGCTGAAAATAAATCCTGTGTCTGAGATAGAATCAGGATTCAACTGTCTCGATTTGGAATTTGATAGCGGGATAAAATCAAACAAAGCTTTAACGAAAATCAATGACAGTGAATATGATATAGAAGCGAGGATTCGCGATGACAGGAAAAAAGTTAGAGGTATAATCGACGACTGGGATATATCAGAACCGTTAGAAGACCTGTGGTTTGCATTGGGCGATCAGCCAGATATAATTAAAATAGAACGAATAAAAAAGAAGTCTATAAATAAAGAGGGTAAAGTGGATTGGATAGACTCCTCGAAAGTGTTGATTAGTTTCATGAGTGGAAAATTGCCAGAGTTTGTTTTGCTGCACAGAAGATGGAGAGCATATTTGTCAGCGTATGTAGAAAGCCCTATGCAGTGTTATAAATGCTTGAGATTTGGGCACACAACCAAACACTGTAAGTCGGCAAAGAAGTGCGCAAAATGTGGAGGAGAATTTCATAATGACCAGGAGCCATGCAAGCGAGAGTTCAGATGTTTGAATTGTTTGGGAGAACATGATGCTAGAAACAGAAAGTGTCCAGTGTACGAGCTCAATTGGAAAATTAAAAGTTTGATGGCGGAGGAGAACATCTTCGCCTATCAAGCGAAGAAAAGAATTATGGAAGGAAATAGTAGACTAAGACAATTTAGAACAGACGGAAGAAATTATCCCAGAATGAGAGGAGCAAGCGAGCAAGAAAGACATCTTATGATCGAAAGTATTCCGCAACAAAGAAGATACGATGAAATAACGGCACAAAGTCAGTTGCAGGAGTTCGGATTTGATCCGACTCAGGTGATGGAGAAAGGCAGAGAAATTCAAATTAAGGAAGAGAGGTATCTGAAGAGAGAAGAAAAATTCGGAAGGAAGTTGGGAAATTTCTCAATTAAATTTCCGAAGAAGTTTGGCCCAGATGAAGATATTAATAGAAGTCACCAGGTAGCTGGAGAACCGAGTCAGGACTGGGTGGGGGGTACCTCACAGGAATCAAAACTTGGTCAAATTGGAGAACTCGTGGAAGAAGGTATGGAGGAGGAGGAGGTGATTCATTGGTTGAACCGGAGGTTAGAAACAGGAAAACTGAGTGGCATGATAAAATATAACGGAGGACGACAAAGTCCGAACCATTTTTATAATGCAGAAAGAGAGTCTAACAAACAAGTCAAAAAGTAAGGTTAGTTTTATTTTGAGGAATGCGTGTTCAATCAAAACGAAACAATTGGAATTTGCACAGAGAGTTAAAGAAGTTGACCTTGCGGGAGTAGTAGAGACTTGGTTGGTCGATGAAGAATCTATTAGGGTTCAAGGCTATATTACTGTCAATAGAAATAGATCCAATATTCGAGGTGGTGGTGTACTAATTTGTTTAAAAAATAATATCAATTTCAGTATTATTGATTGTGGGGATGTATGTTTCAATAATTTCGAAGTGATAGGTATAAGAATTACTAGCTGGTTAAATGTTACTAACGTTTTTGTATGCTACAGGAAACCAAACACTGTAACAAAGAAGGGTATGTGGACATAGCTTCTGAGTGAAGTGGGCAGCGGAGAAGAAACAATTGTCATGGGTGATTACAATGCATACAATAAAGTGTGGAACTGTCATGGTAATGACAGCGAAGGAGGTAAGTTATTCGAAGAAATGGTGGGCGAGGGATTAGAAATTGTTAACCCCTTTACTATGTCGTATAGAGGGTGGGGGGATAATGGATTTTCCAACCTGGACTTAATTTTCGTTAGTAGAAATCTTGTTGACAAGCTAGTTATTGAACAATTAGAGGATACGTGGAATTCGGATTACTTTTCCTTGGTAGGCGTGATAAATGGAAAATATGTAGAATATAGGAAAAGATCTAACAGGGTGTCGTGTGAAAAAACTGATGGGTCAAAATATAAGTCCTAACTAGAATTAGAAGTCGGTGATTTCGAAAAACAAGAGTATATTACGCTTGATATATCGGGAAAACTAAATTTTGTAATGGATTAAATGATTAGAGCAACAGAAGTAGCGTCAGGGATCGAAAAAATAAATAGTGAGAAAGGTGTGGGAATTCACAACTCCGATAATAACTCTAGAAAATACAATAGAAGTCCTAATAAAAAAACTAATATGCAGAGAAAACAATTAGATTGGTGGGATAGCGAAATACAACAATTAATGGAAAGGAGGAAGGGAGTTGCTAGACAGATCAGTAAGAAAGGCGTTCTGGATCGAAATAAATGTAGAGAATAAATAGGAGAATGAATAGGTGTATACAGATTAAAATTGAAAAAAAGGAGGATTCATTCAATAACTTTATTGGGTCATTGAATAAAAAGAGTAATATCAAGTACGTGTGGAACAAAATGAAGATATTAAGGAACGCATTTACAAAAGTTAGATGGAATAACGTAGATAATACAGATAAAATAGGAATAAGTTTAAAAGAAATAGAAAAACTAGCTCCCAGTGATTCGGTGAGGGAAGAAAACCGAGTAATTGGTAATGTTTCTAATATTAACACAATAACCTAGGTCCATGAACCTGGAACTGCCACAAGCGATTCCGGGATAACTGACTATTGGAGGATTTGGAGCTAATTTAGAGCTAATCTGGTACTGGACGTAAAAATTTAGAGCTCCTCTGGGAACGCTAGAAACTGTGGTGGTTCCAACTTCATGGGAAGCTGGAACCGCTACAACATGAGGGTAAGGTTTTTCGGGAAAAAGCTTCTATAGAAATTTAGAGCCAATTCAGAGCTCTCAAGATCACCCATGAAATTTTCCGAAAAAATTACCCCTGGGGGTGGGGGAGAGAAAATTTGAGGGAAAGAATTTTTCTTCCTGAAATGTTTGTGACATGAATTGCAAGACTTTCCTAGGCCTTCAGAGGAGGGAACCAAGCCGGAAAAATTGAACTCAGATACCTATGGGGAACATAAGGAAGATTTGCTGAAGACTGGGTCGTTGGCTGAGCTGGAACCGCCACAACATAAAAGGGGTTTTTTCGGGGAAAAGCTTCGATGGGAATTTGGAGCTAATTTAGAGCCCTTGAGATCATCCATGGAAATTTTCAGAAAAATTGCCCCTGGGGGTGAGGGAGAAAAAATTTGAGGAAAAGAATTTTTCTTCCTGAAATGTTTGTGACATGAATTGCAGGACTTTCCTAGACCTTCAGAGGAGGGAACCAAGTCGGAAAAATTGAACTCAGATACCTATGGTGTTCGGTCTTTCTCGAATTTCATAATTCTTGGACTTTCGCGGGTGGACCGAGTAGCTTGCGAAGGCTCTTGAAATATTGAAATTCTTGGGACCCCCTCTCCTCAATTGGCGATATCAAGGATAACGACAAGTGAGGAGAGAGCCCTTCTTACATAGTACAGTCGTTGACGAGTCTCTCTCTGACACACAAGTTTTTCGCTTTCACACGGCTAAGACGTACGGGTTCATTCCTTCCCTTTGTTCGGGAATTTTCCAAGTAGTTCGGTTTGGGACCAAGTTCCCAAGTTTCATTTGTTTAAACCTACTGTTACTCTTATCACTGCATAAGCAGTGAATTTTGTTGATCATTGAATTCAGTGGAAAACTCATTTGTGATTTTCTCGTTCTTTTCACCGGATTCGGCTTCCTTTACTTCTCTTACGCACTCTTTCCTTCTCCTTTCAATTTCTCCTATAATACAGTCCATCTATTCCCTATTCCATTATTCTTTCATCCTGGTCCTTCGAGCCGGATCCGGCCGGCTTCTGCGTGTTTTTCTTCCTGAAAAGAAACGGGAAAGTGCAGTGATTTGAATGCATTTTACGCGATTGGTCATATCGCTTTCTTCGTTCGACGCATTGGCATCACTCATCATTTACGCGCCAAATTTTGCTCTCTGGATTGACGTCATCACTTTGGAATTCTTCTCCACGCATCCCTTCCAAAGGACACTATCATCGACGCCGGGGAAATCTCCGTTGGAACGTCAAGCGGATCCTTCTCTCTACACTTGCAACACCCCTCTTGAGCTGGTTGACGATGAGTCTCTCCTCCTCGCGTAACGCGCCTCGCATCTTCTTCTACTCTCATGAGCTTCTCTTTCGCACTTCTTGGTTCACGAGTTTGTCGATCAACGCTTCGCTCTCTGTACGGTATTTATGCTCCTTACTTCTTCTCACTGATTCTTCGATTCTCTTTTTCTACGAGAGAAATTTTGTTTACCGTATTGCATTGATTCGAAGTGAGTGATTACAATCTCATTACAAGGAAACGTTCAAATCGGTTCAGGTAAATATTCGTGTAAAATATTACGTTATGAATCATAACGATTCAAATTCGATCTCATTGAAGGTTTGTTTCGTTCAAAGTGCATTATTCTTATTCTTTCAATATGGAATCGTTAATTAGAGCTCAGGAAGAAGATTCCTATTCTATTTCACGAATAGTTCCGAATCTAAAGAAGTTAGGAGAGGCAAAAATTACTCTTGGAGTTGTCAACGCACGACTTGGAAGATTAAACGAACTCTGGAAAACATACAGTACCCGTCATTTCGATTTAGTATCATATAACGATGAACCTTCACGAGCAAGTTCATATTTTCGCGATCATGCGTATAATACTACGGAAGAGGATTATTTGATTCAACTAGGCCAACTTCTTGATTACAAAGAGAAATTGACTATTCCAACCGTAGATGCAAATAGTACCATGAACGAGAGTTCTGTTCAACAAACCACTTCATCTTGTTCAAGTCAACCTCCTAGGTTATCACTCCCAAAGTTCTTAGGGGATTATAATGAATGGCGAAATTTCCGTGACATTTTTCAATCTATGATCATTATTAGATCAGATTTGCCAAATGTGCAAAAGCTTCAGCACTTAAAATCCTGTCTAATTGGAGAACCCACGCAACTGCTCAACAATATTCCCATCCAGAATGCGAACTTCACGTTGGCATGGGACACCTTGAATAATCGATATGACAACAAAAGATTGTTGATCAACTCACACGTGACTACTCTTTTTCAAATTAAAGGTAGTTCTACTGGATCTGTTTCGGACCTTCGGCGTATCTATCATACGACACTTGAGTCTGTCGGAGCTCTAGGAACTTTGGGCTGTCCGACTGACAAGTGGGATATTCTGCTCGTATATTTGACAGTTTCGAGGTTGGATCTTCAATCGAGAAGGGATTGGGAGACAGCCAATGGAGAAAAAACCGAGCCATCGACCTTCAAGGAATTAATATCTTTTCTTGAAGCCCGAATTCGAGCTTTGGAAGCTATCGATTCAGTTCCGAAACCACGGCCAGGAACTTCCAATCTCAGATCATCTAAATTCAATCCAATTTCATCGGCCAAAGGTGCCAATTTCTCTTCAAATTCACGTGCCTCTTCGCACGCTTTTCATCCCGCTTCTCAACCTTCATCTTCACGCTCCAACACCTCAAATTCAAGGAAGTGTTTCTTGTGTAAAAATTCACATTATATTACAAGTTGTCCAGAATTCGGTTCCAAGTCCATTCAGGAACGTCGAAACATTATCAATCAGCTTAGCTTATGCTATAACTGTTTAGGTAATCATTCTGTACGCGACTGTAAATCCGATCGGCGTTGTATTCATTGTGGGAGGAGACACAATTCGCTTATTCATACGGAGGAGAGCCCATGGGCACCAACATCTTCTGAGGCAGCGACGCCTCAAGGATCACCACACGGCTCTGGAACACAACCAAATGTTAACTCTTCGAACGGAGACCCAGTTGTCACTCATTTGGCCAACACATTCACACTGGCCGAATCTATTCTATTGGTTACTGCTCAAATAAGAGTGAGAGCCCCTTCTGGGCAAAGTATTCTGGTTAGAGCTTTGCTGGATCAGGGTTCTGAACTAAGCTTTGTTTCAGAGAACGTGGCTCAGTTACTCCGATTAGCTCGACGACGCATAAATGTGCCATTGATGGGTATTTCGGCTTCGCTCACGGGGACTGTCAAGTTTGCAGCTGTCATTAACATTTCGTCCAAGGCCAAGCCAAATCTGGACATTTCAACGGAGGTTATCATTCTACCAAAGTTAACTGCCGAACTTCCTACTACCCAAGTGGCTGAACTGGATCTTTCTCTTCTGGGACCGGGTCCATTGGCCGATCCGTTGTATTATCGACCAAATGGAGTCGGCATGATTGTGGGAGCTGACTTGTATGGCAGGCTTCTCAGGGAAGGGTTAATAACGATACCCAACAGCCAAATAACAGCCCAAAACAATGCTTTGGGTTGGGTTTTATCAGGGTCTACTAGGACACTTAAGTCCAGTCAAATTCAATATACTGCTGGTGTAAATTCTTTGCATTGCATCTCTAATGCAGATATCTTTCAGGCAATGCAGAAATTTTGGGAAGTTGAGGAGGTGACCAAAGAAGTCAAACATGAGAATCCAGACAACGACTGGTGTGAGCGCCACTTTCGAGAGACTCATTCCCGGAATCAAGAAGGACGCTATATTGTACGCATCCCGACCAAGCCGAGCTGTCCATCCGTGGCAGAGGAAACACGGAAAATGGCCGTTTCTTCATTTTCTCATTTGGAAAGGCGTCTTCAACGAGACCCTGACTTAAAGCGCGAATATAATGCTTTCTTGTCTGAATATCGGGATTTGGGGCATATGAGAGAGGTCTCGTCGGAAAAGAGTCGTCCATGCTCAGGGTGGTACCTGCCACACCATCCGGTATTTCGTACAACTAGTAAAGGTAGGAAAATTAGGGTCGTGTTTGATGCATCACGACGAACTGCTTCTGGTGATTCTCTGAATCACTTTCTATTTCCGGGGTCAATCCTTCAATCAGATTTGCCTCTGGTAATTCTAGATTGGCGTCGACATCAATATGTGTTTTCTGCGGACATTGTCAAAATGTTCCGTCAAGTTCTAGTGCACCCAGATGATCAAGATCTTCAGAGGATTGTCTGGAGGGAGTCGAGCGAAACTAACATCCGTGATTTTCGTTTGTCTACAGTGACCTACGGTACTGCTTGTGCCCCCTTTTCCGCTTCGAGAACTCTAATTCAATTGGCTCAAGATGAGGGTGAGAGGTATCCTCTTGGAGCTCATTCTATTCGACACGAAACATTCGTTGACGATATCCTTTCGGGAGCTGATGACATTTCAGCTGCATTGCAGATTCGGGTACAACTTGTGGGTATCATGAGCTCTGCTGGCTTTTCATTGGACAAATGGTCTGCAAACCATCCTGCGCTTCTGCACGGTTCAGATCAAGCTTCGGTGGGGCAAAATTCTCACTCATTCAACCCTCACGAACCGCTCCGAATGTTGGGGGTCGTATGGATCCCAACAGAGGACGCTTTCAGTTTCGAGATTCCGACTCCCTCAAACTTATTGCGTGGCACTCACGATAGGAGTCCCACAAAACGCTCCATTCTTTCCAGCATTTCACGGGTATTCGACCCTCTAGGATGGATTTCTCCGATTACTGTAGTAGCAAAAGTCCTGATCCAAGATCTATGGCTGCTAAGGGTGGATTGTGACGCCCCAGTTCCTTTGCATATCTGGGAGAGATGGGACGCGTATTCAACTACTCTGGGTGAGATCACTACTCTTCGTATCCCAAGGTGGACAGGGTATTCTTCTGGAAGCTGTGAACTGCAGGTCCACGGGTTTGCAGACGCTTCTACGCGAGCCTACTCGGCGGTAGTATACCTGCGATTACTTTCAATGCAGGGGAATTATACAGTTACCATTCTGACGTCAAAAACCCAAGTTGCTCCGGTCAAGACGTCAAGCGTTCCGAGATTGGAACTGTGCTCAGCTGCTTTATTGGTTAAGCTTCTTCTTCAGGTTCGGAAATCTCAAAGCTTCTTTGATGTCCCAATTTCTGCATGGCTTGACAGCCAAGTTGCGCTAGCTTGGATAAATAAGCATCCAAGCACTTGGGCCACATTTGTGGCAAACCGAGTCTCTTTCATCCAGACGTCACTGCCGGACATTCAATGGAATTACGTCCCAACAAAGGAGAATCCGGCGGACATTGCCGCTCGAGGCACATCCCCCTCAGGTTTACAATCTTCAACATTATGGTAGTACGGACCGCAATGGCTCTCGCGGGAAAAGGAATCCTGGCCTCAACAGCCTACAGTTGAGAATGCAGAGCCGGGAGAAACTTGTAGCGCTTCTGTTCTAGTGGCTCACACTAGGGAACAAGCGAATGTCGTATTAAAATCAATTTCCCGCTGCTCTTCGGTGACAAAAATGATAAGAGTCATTGCACAATGTTCACGCTTTATCCGACGTTCCCAAGGTACAACTATTCCTTCATCTTTCATCTCTGCTGAGGAATTAAGAGACTCACGAGTCATCCTCATCAGGACGGTTCAGTCGATCAGTTTTCCAATAGAAATAGCAGCTCTGGAAAAGAATCAGAGTCTTCCTCGCAAGAGTGCTCTTAACACGCTCAATCCTTTCTTGGACTCACAGGGTTTGCTTAGGGTTGGAGGGAGATTGCAACACTCGCAACTTTCTTACAACGCGAAACATCCTCCCATCCTCCCTAGGAGCGGAGCTCTTAGTGAGCTATTCGTTATTCAGGCACATCGCCAGGCACTTCACGGGGGAGTTGCGCTCACAATGGGTATCCTATCAGGACAAGTTTGGATTGTGGGTGCAAAGGTTATGGTCAAATCGTGCATTCGCAGGTGCGTCACCTGCCATAGGAGTCATCCAAGGATGCGGAATCAACTGATGGGTCAAATTCCGGCGGCGCGTCTGATGCCCGCTCGTCCTTTCACTAGGGTTGGTCTCGATTACACAGGTCCTGTACTTCTCAAATCCAAAAAGGGTCGCGGTGCTACTACGTCCAAGGCTTACATCTGCCTCTTTGTCTGTCTTGTCACTAAGGCAGTTCATCTCGGAGTAGTAAGCGATTGTTCCTCAGATGATTTCCTAGCGGCTTTCCGCCGATTCGCAGGTCGTCGTGGGTTCCCATTGGAGCTCTATTCGGATAACAGTACGACATTTCGGGGATCTAGTAACGAGTTATGGGCCTTATTTCGCTCTTCTACGGAGTTCTATCAGGACATAGCACAGGTTTTGGCTAACGATGGCACATCCTGGAAATTCATTCCTCCGCAGGCGCCTCATTTCGGAGGGATCTGGGAGGCAGGCGTGAAGAGTGTTAAGACTCACTTGATCAGAGTCATCGGGGACCAAAAATTAACTTTCGAAGAGCTCGCCACTGTTCTGGTCCAAATAGAGGCTTGTTTAAATTCTAGGCCGTTGTGCCCAACATCAGCTGATCCTGATGATCTTTCAGTCCTCACCCCAGGACATTTCCTCGTTGGAGGCCCTATCGTCGGTATCCCAGAACCCAGTCTCATGCAAGAGGGGGTAAATCACCTCTCACGGTGGCAATTACTTCAGTGAATGCTGCAAGATTTTCGGTCGAAATGGTCCCGTGAATATCTGCACCATCTCCAACAACGTTCGAAATGGCGATCGTTGAAGGAGAATTTCGACGTTGAACAAATCGTACTTGTTCAGGACGAACGATATCCCCCCACCAAATGGGCTCTTGGACGGGTCATCGAGCAGCATCCTGGCGCTGACGGACCAGTCAGGGTTGTTACGGTCCGCACAGCGAACTCAGTTCTTCGTCGGCCTATTGTGAGGCTTAGTCCTCTACCTCTGAAGGATTAAACTCATCCCGGCATGGCGTGCGGAGTTGCTACTCCGTTTTTTCTCCTCAGGAGCAGAGCATGGGTGATTTCGATCTGCATCGAGGTGGGCGGGATGTTCGGTCTTCCTCGAATTTCATAATTCTCGGACTTTCGCGGGTGGACCGAGTAGCTTGCGAAGGCTCTTGAAATATTGAAATTCTTGGGACCCCCTCTCCTCAATGCGCGATATCAAGAATAACGACAAGTGAGGAGAGAGCCCTTCTTACATAGTATAGTCGTTGACGAGTCTCTCTCTGACACACAAGTTTTCCGCTTTCACACGGCTAAGACGTACGGGTTCATTCCTTTCCTTTGTTCGGGAATTTTCCAAGTAGTTCGGTTTGGGGCCAAGTTCCCAAGTTTCATTTGTTTAAACCTACTGTTACTCTTATCACTGCATAAGCAGTGAATTTTGTTGATCATTGAATTCAGTGGAAAACTCATTTGTGATTTTCTCGTTCTTTTCACCGGATTCGGCTTCCTTTACTTCTCTTACGCACTCTTTCCTTCTCCTTTCAATTTCTCCTATAATACAGTCCATCTATTCCCTATTCCATTATTCCTTCATATGGGGAACATAAGGAAGATTTGCTGAATACTGAGTCGTTGGCTGAGCTGGAACCATCACGACATAAAGGGGCGGTTTATCGGGGAAAAGCTTCGATGGGAATTTAGAGCTAATTCAGAGCTCTTGAGATCATCAATGGAAATTTTCGGGAAAATTGCCTCTGGGGGCGAGGGGGAAGAAATTTGAGGAACAAAATTTTTTTTTCCTGAAATGTTCGTGAGATGAATTGCTGGACTTTCCTAGGCCTTCAGAGGAGGGAACCCAGCCGACAGAATCGGACCATGATACCTATGGGGAACATAAAGAAGGTTTGCTGAAGACTGGGTCGTTGGCTGAGCTGGAACCGCCACAACATAAAGGGGCGGTTTTTCGGGGAAAAGCTTCGATGGGAATTTAGAGCTAATTTAGATCCTTTGAGATCATCAATGGAAATTTTCGGGGAACTCGTCCCTGGGGGCGAAGGAGAAGAAATTTGAGGAACAAAATTTTTTTTTCCTGAAATGTTTGTGAGATGAATTGCTGAACTTTCCTAGGCTTTCAGAGGAGGGAACGAAGCCGACAAAATCGGACCATGATACCTGTGGGGAACATAAAGAAGGTTTGCTGAAGACTGGGTCGTTGGCTGAGCTGGAACCGCCACAACATGAAGGGGGGGTTTTCCAGGGGAAAGCTTCTTTAGGAAATGAGAGCTAATCCAGAGCTCTCAAGATCATCCATGAAGATTTCCGAATACATTACCCCTGGGGGTGGGGGAGAAAAAATTTGAGGAAAAACAATTTCTTTTTCACCTGAAATGTTCGTGAGATCAATTGCAGGACTCTTCTAGGCCTTCAGAGGAGGAAACCAAGCCGGAAAAATCGAACCCAGATACCTATGGAGGACATAAAGAAGATTTGCTGAAGAATGAGTCGTTGGCTGAGCTGAAACCGCCACATCATGAAGGGGGGGGTTTTTCAGAGTTAAGCTTCCATTGAAATTTAGAGCTCATTCAGAGCTTTCAAGTTCACCCATGAAAATTTCCGAAAAAATTACCCTTGGGGTTGGGGGAGAGAAAATTTGAGGAAAAGAATTTTTCTCCCTGAAATGTTCGTGACATGAATTGCACGACTTTCCTAAGCCTTCAGAGGAGGGAACCAAACCGGAAAAATTGAACTCAGATACCTATGGGGAACATAAGGAAGATTTGCTGAAGACTGGGTCGTTGGCTGAGCTGGAACCGCCACAACATAAAGGGGGGGGGGGGGGTTCTTTGGGTAGAAGCTCCTATGTGGATCTAGAGCTGACCCAGAGCTCTCAAGATCATCCATGAAAATTTACGAAAAAATTACCCCTGGGGTTGGGGGAGAGAAAATTTGAGGAAAAGAATTTTTCTCCCTGAAATGTTTGTGACATGAATTGCACGACTTTTTTAGGCCTTCAGAGGAGGGAACCAAACCGGAAAAATTGGACTCAGATACCTATAGGGGACATGAAGAAGATTTGCTGAAGACTGGGTCGTTGGCTGAGCTGGAACCGCCACAACATAGAGAGTGGGTTTTTCGGAAAAGTGCTTCTGTAGGAATTCAGAGCTAATCCGGAGCTCTGGGAATCATCCATGAAGATTCTCCGAACAGGTACCCCTGAGAGTGTGGGAGAGAAAGTTCGAAGAAAAAAAAAAAGCGAATAGAAAGTTTGTAAAATAATGTCCAGCAAGATTGTAGGACTCCGGACGTGTAGCCCCAACGTCCATCACCAGATCCGAATAACCTAGAGGGCAAAAAAAAAATTTGGGACAGATCAAGTACTCTGTTGAGCTGGAACCGCCACAACATAGAGAGTGGGTTTTTCGGATAAGTGCCTCTATAGGAATTCGGAGCTAATTGAGAGCTCTGGGATTCATCAATGAAGATTTTCCGAAAAGTACCCCTGAGAGTGTGGGAGAGAAAATTTTAAGAGAAAATGAAAAATCAAGTAGAATGTTTGTAAAATAATGTCCAGCAAGATTGTGGGGCTCTAGAGGTGAGGACCGAATTCCCATGACCGGATATGAATCTCCCAGAGGGATAGAAAAAGAATTTGGGCGGGAGCAAGTAATTTGTTGAGCTGGAACCGCCGCAACGTGAGAACTGGGTTTTTCGGAAGAGTGCTTCGATAGGAATTCGAAGCTGATTCAGAGCTCTGGGAATCATCCATGAAGATTCTCAGAAAAAGTACCCCTCAGAGTGTGGAGGAGAAAATTTGAAAAAAAAAATTAAACAATCAAGTAGAATGTATGTAAAATGATATCCAGCGAGATTGTTGGGCTTCAGAGGTGGGGACTCAACTCCCATAACTGGACCTGAATCCCCCAGTGGGTTGGAAAAAGAAATTTGGGAGAGATCAAGTACTTCGTTGAGTTGGAACCGCCACAACATAGAGAGTGGGGTTTGCCAAAAAGCGCTTATATAGGAATTCAGAGCCAATTTAGAGCTCTGGGCATCATCCATGAAGATTCTCAGGAAAAGTATCCCAGGGAGGGTGGGAGAAAAAATTTGAGGTGAGAATAAACAATCAGATACAATATTTGTAAGATAATGTCCAGCAAGATTGCGGGGCCTCAGAGGTGGGGACCCAACTTCCATAACCTGATGCGAATCACCCAGAGGGTGAGAAAAAGAATTTGGGAGAGATAAAGTAATTTGTTGAGCTAGAACCGTCACAACATAAGGAATGGATCTTGCGGAGAAGTGCTTCTATAGGAATGGAGAGCTCATTCAGAGCTCTGGGAATCATCCATGAAGATTCTCAGAAAAAGTACCCCTCAGAGTGTGGAGGAAAAAATTTGAAAAAAAAATTAAACAATCAAGTAGAATGTATGTAAAATGATATCCAGCGAGATTGTTGGGCTTCAGAGGTGGGGACTCAACTCCCATAACTGGACCTGAATCCCTCAGTGGGTTGGAAAAAGAAATTTGGGAGAGATCAAGTACTTTGTTGAGTTGGAACCGCCACAACATGGAGAGTGGGGTTTGCCAAAAAGCGCTTATATAGGAATTCAGAGCCAATTTAGAGCTTTGGGCATCATCCATGAAGATTCTCAGGGAAAGTATCCCAGGGAGGGTGGGAGAAAAAATTTGAGGTGAGAATAAAAAATCAGATACAATATTTGTAAGATAATGTCCAGCAAGATTGCGGGGCCTCAGAGGTGGGGACCCAACTTCCATAACCTGATGCGAATCACCCAGAGGGGGAGAAAAAGAATTTGGGAGAGATAAAGTAATTTGTTGAGCTAGAACCGCGACAACATAAGGAATGGATCTTGCGGAGAGGTGCTTCTATAGGAATGGAGAGCTCATTTAGAGCTCTGGGAATCATCCATGAAGATTTTCCGAAGAAGTATCCCTGAGAATGTGGCAGAAAAAAATTTGAATGAAAAATTTGGATGAAAAATGGAAAATCGAATGAAGTGTTTGCGAAATAATATCCAGCGAGATGATAGGGCTCCAGAGGTGGGGAACCAACTCCCATAACCGGATCCGAATCACCCAGTGGGTTAAAAAAAATTTGGCAGAGATCAAGTACTTTGTTGAGTTGGAACCGCCGCATCATAGAGAGTGGGTTTTTTGGAAAAGTGCCTCCATGGGAATCAGAGCTATTTTGAAGCTCTTAGAATTACATATAAACATGTCTGATAAATCAGCTCAAGTATGGAAGAATTGAAAGAACGTGAAAAAAATGGGAAATTCGGTCGATTGAACAGTGTCTTAGAGTGAATTCTTAATTCTAGGCAGTGAGCAGTGGGATTCGAACTCCACAGTGTCCATCCAAGTTGCTGCAACCGGTGAAAAAAATTTGATCCTGAGAAATGATATGCTGAGCTGGAACCGCCACAGGGAAAAATCGAAGGTTTCGGAGAAAATGATATGTGGGAATTCAGAGCTATTTTAGAGCTCTTAGAATTACACTCAAACATGTCATATAAATTAGCCCGAAGATGATATAATTCATGAAACGTGGAAAAAATTCGATCTTCAGGAAATTATATCCTGACCTGGAACCGCCACAGAGGAAAATCAAAGTTTTTCGGGGAGAATGATGTGTGGGAATTTAGAGCCATTTCAGAGCTCTCGGAATCACACATCAACGTGTCTGATGAATCAGCCCAAGTATGATAAAATTGAAAAAACGTGGAAAAAATGGGAAATTCGGTCGATTGATCTGTGGATTAGAGTGAATTCATTATTCTGGGCAGTGCGCAGTGGAATTCGAACTCCACAGTCTCCATCCAAGTTGCTGCAACCGGTGAAAAAAATTTGATTTTGAGAAATGATATGCTGAGCTGGAACTGCCACAGGGAAAAATCGAAGATTTCGGGGAAAATGATATATGACAATTCAAAGTTATTCCAGAGCTCTGAGAGTCCCAAATGCACTTCGGTGAAGAATCACCCCGTTGGAGTCACATTGAGAAAAATTCGAAAAAAAACGTAAATTCCAACTGAAAGATTTTTGGATAAGTTAAAATTCTAAAAAATGACAGTAGCGTTCATTTGTATATGATCAACATTTCATTTTCCATCCTAAATCTCAATCACTATACAAACTGGAGTAGTCTCTGATAAAAATAAAAAAAAAATCAATCGATCGTATTTCCCATTGTTCCACGTTTATTCAATTTTATAATACTAGGGCTGATTCATTAGACATGTTTATGTGTAATCCTGAGAGCTCTAAATCAGCTCTAAATCCCTATAGAAGCACTCTCCGAACAACCCACTCTCTATGTTGTGGCGGTTCGAGCTCAACAAAGTACTTGATCTGTCCCAAATTTTTTTTTCAGCCCTCTGGGTGATTCGTATCCGGTTATGGAAGTTGGGTCCTCACCTTTGAAGCCCTACAATCTTGCTGGACATTATTTCACGAACATTTTATTCGATTTTTTATTTTCACTCCAAATTTTTTCTCCCACACCCCCAGGGATACTTTTTCGGAAAAACTTGATGGATGATTTTCAGAGCTCTAAATGAGCTCTCAATTCCTATAGAAGCACTTCTCCGCAAAATCCATCCCTTATGTTGTGGTGGTTCCAGCTCAACAAATAAGTTGATCTCTCCCAAATTTTTTTTCTCACCCTCTGGGTGATTCGCATCAGGTTAGGGAAGTTGGGTCCCCACCTCTAAAGTGCTACAATCTTGCTGGACGTTATCTCACAAACATTCTATATGATTTTTCATGCGTACCTCAAATGTTTTGTCCCACACTCCCAGGGATACTTTTTCTGAGAATCTTTATGGATGATTCCCAGAGTTCTAAATCAGCTCCGAATTCCTATGGAATCACTTTTCCGAAAAACCCACTCTCTATGTTGTGGCGGTTCGAACTCAACAAAGTACTTGATCTCTCCCAAATTTCTTTTTTCAACCCTCTGGGTGATTCGGGTCCGGATATGGAAGTTGGGTCCCCAATTTTTTCTTCAAATTTTCTCTCCCACAATCTCAGGGGTACTGTTCCGGAAAGTCTTCATGGATGATTCCCAGAGCTCTCAATTAGCTTTGAATTCCTACAGAAGCACTTTTTCGAACAACCTGCTTCCTATGTTGTGGTGGTTCCAACTCAACAAAGTACTTGACCTGTCCCAAATTCTTTTTTCAGCCCCAGTCTTCAGCACATCTCCCTCATGTCCTCCATAGGTATCTGGGTTCGATCTTCCTCGCTTGGTCCCCTCTTCTGAAGGCCTAGAAACATGCTGCAATCCATTCCAAACACATTTTAGGTAGAAAAATTTCTTTTCCCAAATTTTTCCTCCCCCACTCCCAGGGGTAATTTTTACCGAAAATTTCCTTGGATGATCTTAAGAGCTCTAAATTAGCTCTCAATGCCTATAGAAGCTTCTTCCCGAAAAACCCCCCCTTTAGGTTGTGGCGGTTCCAGCTCAGCCAACGACCCAGTTTTCAGCACATTTTCTTGATGTCCCCCATAGCTATCTGGGTTCGATTTTTCCGGCTCAGTTTCCTCCTCTGAAGGCCTAGAAAAGTCCTGCAATTCATCTCACGAACATTCCAGGAAAAAAAAGAATTTGTTTTTCAAATTTTTTCTCCCCCACCCTCTACGGTAATTTTTTTGGAAATTTCCATGGATGATCTCAAGAGCTCCAAATGAGCTCCAAATTCCTATTGAAGCTTCTTCCCAAAAAACCCCCCCTTTATCTTGTGGCGGTTCCAGCTCAGCCAACGACCAAGTCTTCAGCACATCTTCTTCATGTCCCCCATAGGTATCTGGGTTCGATTTTCCCGGTTTGGTTCTCTCCTCTGCAGGTCTAGAAAAGTCCTGCAATTCATCTCATAAATATTTCAGGAGAAAAAAATTTTTTTCCCAAATTTTTTCTCCCCCACCCCCAGGGGTAATTTTTTCGAAAATTTTCATGGATGATTTCAAGAGCTCTAAATTAGCTCTAAATTCCTATCGAAGCTTTTTCCCGAAAAACCCTACCCTCATGTTGTGGCGGTTCCAGCTTCCCATGAAGTTGGAACCGCCACAATTTCTAGCGTTCCCAGAGGAGCTCTAAATTTTTACGCCCAGTACTAAATTAGCTCTAAATTAGCTCCAAATTCTCCAATAGTCACTTATCCCGAAATCGCTTGTGGCGGTTCTAGGTTCATGGACCTAGATAATCTAGGTATGGAGGATGATATTAGTTGGGAGGAACTTACTTGTGCATTGGAAAGGTTGAAGTTAAACTCATCACCAGGTTTGGACAGAGTAGAGAATAAAATCTCAAAGGCTTTACCTGAAGCGTATTCAAGAGAAATTCTTGTTTCATTCAATGAATGTTTTAATAATAATGTAATTCCGAGCAGTTAGAAAGAATATCAGGTGGTCTTTATAGAGAAACCGGAGTCGGATAAAGTTAGGCCAATCTCCATGTCATCGTGTCTTGGGAAGCTGTTCGTAAGGATTGTAAATCAGAGATTGGTATGGTGGTTGGAAAGAAATAATCTATCAGATGAATCTCAAAGGGGTTTTAGAATAGGCAAGTCATGTGTTGACAATCTGGTACAGATTACGACAGATATTGAAATTGGAATGTCTCAAAAGGAATCTACACTGGTAGCATTTGTGGACGTAGCGGCTGCTTATGATAACGTGAGCCATAGTAAACTGATAGAGAAACTGATACAGATAGGTTGTGCCAAGAAAATCCTACATGTTATTAATGAATGGATGTACGAGAGGGATGTAACGTTCATTGTAGATAAACAGAAGCAGGAACGTAGAAAAGTGTATAAGGGTTTACCGCAAGGGTCGGTTTTGAGTCTAATTTTGTATGTGGTGTATACAAGATGTATCACTAGAGGACTTGACCCGCGTATAAAAATTTTGCAGTTCGCAGATGACATCGCGATATATTTCACTAGTGATTTCAAAGATGATAGGGCGAGGAAGATTGAGGAAGCATTAAAAATCCTTAATCAAAATCTTGAGAAGATTAAACTGAAAATCTCACCCAGCAAAACACAAATTGTGGATTTTGGGGAAGATAAAACTGACCAAGAAGTAGAAGTTGAGTGTAAGGGTGAAACGATAGTCAGTCGAAACGTAGCTAAGTTCTTAGGGATATGGATAGATAGAGGTTTGAAATTTGATACTCAGGTTAACAAATTAAAAGAAAGAGTCAACGTGACAAATAGTATTTTAAGATATGTGGGTAGAGTCAGTAAGGGTGCGGATCCAGAGATCTTGTTAAGAGTATATAAGTCTATGTGTAGGGCAAAATTGGATTATGCTATCATAGCGTGGTATTCCAGTAGCTTCAATCTCAGATGTAAATTGGAAAAAATTCAATATGAAGGTTTAAGAATTGCAATGGGGTACAGGATCTCCATTCCTACCAATGACATGGTGGCGGAAGCAAGGATTATGAACATAAAAGAGAGAGTAGAATGGTTAACATGTAAATATATAGGAAGATCAGTATTTTATGGTCCTAGTGGTATCAAGAGGTCGTTAGAGAATCTGAACCAAGTTGAGAAAATTACGGGGTTAGCTGAACATAGGAAGTTCGACAGCTTTGTTTTGAAACAATACAGAAAATGGAATGGATATAAAACTCATGTAATAAGTGGGGATGAATTACCGATTTTTGATTTAGATTATAAGTCAATAGTAGATGAAATAGCATGTAATGAGAAAGTAGGTTTACTTAAACAAGAGTACCCGTCTATTAAAGACCCAAAGATCATAGGGATGTTAATCAATGAGTTCCGGTTGGAAGGTGAAAATAAAATAATATTTACTGACGGGTCGAAATCAAATAAACGAAAAGCAGTGGAAGTAGCAGTTGTTACAGGAAATTTAGAGCTAAGTATAGGGGAAAGTATTGATGAAAAACCAACTATCTTTAGGCGATGGCCATATCCTTGACTATACAAAGTATTGACTTTTGAAAATAACTACAGTATGACGTATTGAAATTAACTACATTATTTTGACAGATAGCTTGAGCTGTGTGAGAGATCTTAGAAATAAAAGTATGAGGGATCATCACAATGATTACATTTCGAAAAGTAAGAAGATGTATTGGGAAAAAATGAGTTATCTTAGGAAAAATGGGAAAAAAATAATCATAGGGTGGATCCCTGCGCATATGGGGGTTGGAGGAAATGAGCTGGCAGACAAATGTGCAAAAGAAAGAACGAGAGAGGCGTATAATAAAAACGTAAAAATCCCCTTTGGTGATGTAGTTAATAGCGAAAATAAGGGGTTTATGTCTCAAACGATGAGAGATAGTTTGAGAGAGCGAAACAAAAGGAAAGTTTGATTTTGATAATTTTTTTAATAAAAATAAGGAAAATAATGGGAACGGCTGGTATTTGTCCGCGAATGTAGAGGGGGGAATAATAGTATATTGTTCATCAAGGAGGGAAATTTCCCACTTCTCCCCGAGGTGAACATACTATTTTTTCCCACAACTGCAAGGAAAGTGAAAATCATCTGTTCAATTGCATATAAAATATTCATATGCATATTTCAGAACGAAAAGATAGCTTGTATTTTCCTCCCGTTGCAAGCGGGCAGAAAGTACTTTCCTCCCGTTGCGAGCGGGCAGAAAGTACTTTCCTCCCGTTGCGAGCGGGCAGAAATTACTTTCCTCCCGCTGCGAGTGGGCGGAAAATATTTTCCTCCCGCTGTGACACATTCGCTTGGAATTCAGCACTTTCTCCCCTAAAAATAGGCCAGAACACATCAGCTTTCCGTGCAGGTGTGGGAAAAAAGTATTTATCAACCGACTTGGAGAAAATCATTTTAACATACGCGAGTCCTTGGTTAGGAAAAATATGGTGGATAGTTCTAAATGTGATTGTAATACCGAAAATGAAACGATTGATCATTTCATTTTCTGCTGTGAATTATATAAAGAGAATAGAATTAAATTAGTCAAAGATCTCGATTTGTTGAAGGTGGTAAGACCAACTAGTGTCTTTACGCTGATTTTAAATCAAAACTTGAAAGCTTCAATTGCTGTTTATATGTTTATCAGATCGACCAATAGAATAGTTTCAATGACATGTAACTAGATACATAAGAAAGTTAGTACTAAAAGTATTGTGTATGAGTGTTTAGTATTAAGGTTTATTCACAAGTCATTTAGGGCAAATATACATGTATGGAGGCCTTCTGTATTCAATGCAATAAATGGAGAAAAAAAACGTGACGTAAAACCTGAATGTAGGCATAACAAATTTATACCTCGGAAATTATGGTACAGTAAAACCTCTCAATTAGAACACTCACTTTCTTCCTCCAACGCAAGTTAACAACCGTTCGAATGAGAAAGAGGACGAGTGTTCTCATTGAGGGGTTTCACTGTACCCTCGTGGAAATCCCAATTTTGAGAGATTTCCAGAAATGCTCAGAATATTTTCAGAAATTTTCAGAATTATTCTGAATTTTGTAGAGACTTGCAGAGATTTGTAGGAAATGTCCGAATTTTGAGAGTTTTTCAGAGATTCTCAGAAATTCTCAGAGAAATATTTCCACCAGGGTATTGTGGAAAGAAACTGCTAAATTTTCGTCATTGTTTACAGACCGTTGTGTGCACAAATAAACAAAATCAAAATTGAAATTTGTTATTGAGAAATTTTCACTTTTCGTTTGTTATTGAGAAATTCTTGATGAACGCTAATTGTATTGATTATGAAACTCACAGAACTGAGAACAAGAAAGGAAACTCTTCGGTCTGTGAACGTTTCTGATACAAATTTGTCTTGACAAACGCAAACCAAAAATACGTATCGAATATTTGACGACCAAGGGTCGAAAGCAGTGACTTCATTTGGTTCTAAAATTTGGGTGTCAAAACCACGTGGAATTACCTATATTTATATTCCTATAGCATATATTTTTAACCATTGTATCTGATTTCATTGAATATTGCAACTCTAAAACTATTTGGTTCAAATACTTAATTGAAATTTTTTCCCAAAATGAACTGCTTTGCAGAACAAAGAATGAAAACTTCACAATTTTAATTATGCGTGTGCCTAAAAACCTTCTGCGATACATATGCTATTCCTCTAACTGACATTTGACCCATCATTTCAAGAATCGGCATCACCAATGAACATAAACGTAAGTGAACGTTCAATACATACTTTTAAGGTTCAGCGCAACCCACGAGAGCATATGTCAAAAAATAATCAAGCGTCATCCAGTTGGAAAAATTTTCCAAATTATATGTAATTTATCTATGATTATACATAATTTACATATGAAGTATATTGAATTGTATATCATTTTGGAAATTTTTCCACTCAGGAATATGTTTCGTCCTTGACAGAAATATCGTGTGATATGTGGATTTCTATGGAGATGGAATCCACAACAAATGATTGATTTGAATTGATAAAAACTTCCTAAAGACCTCCTGAATAGTTCCCGTTATGCTAATCAATAGGTATTCATTATGCATATTTTGAATTAAAAATGAAAACTTATTGAATTTCCGCAGAATTCATGATGAAATCTTGATATGAATTCTTTCTAAACATTAAGTTGTTCATTGAGAGTTCATTCTGAATTAAAAATATACATATTGATGAGCGTAACGGGAGCTCCTCGTAGGAACTCTTGTGCCGTATGGGACCAGAGACCCTGAACTAGATCAGAACTAGACCCATTGATCAGAAAAGGACTAGACCAAAATTCTTTTGACAAATTATTCGAAAACAAAGGAATTAAATCAAAATATCGCTCTGTACAGGCCAGGGGGGTGCAACTCGATAAAAACTATACGTAACGTTTTGTCACCATTCGATATTTCCCAAACTGTCCGCGAGAGACGCTGATTGTACTATCAGAAAAAGTCACGTGATACGATCATTTTTCGGCGCCTAATTTTGCATTTGAAATCGCTTGACAAATCATATCAATAATGGTGTTGATATATACATACAATTCTTGAATATGTCAAATAACCAAATATGATAACGACGATACTGACACTCGTATCACGTAAGTAGTGTACAAAAAAAACATCACGTGATTTTGACTTAGCGACAGTCAGCGCCGTTCACGGACTTCAAGTGAAGTTTACTGTGGTGACAAAACGTTTCGCGAAACATTTGAAGGTGATTAGGTGAGTTGCACCCCCCTGGTACAGGCCTTTTTCAATGAAGAAAGATGGTCTGTACGGAGCGGTATTTTCCTTTCATTGCTTCATTTACGTGTAATCTGTCAGAGAAGATTTGACTCGGGTTGAATCGTCAGAAGCCGCTGATATTCCCTCAAACGGGTGAAACTCCGAATAGAGGTGCACGGAAAAAAAGATATTATACGAATTACCAATACCGGCTTATAAGCTTCTAATTAGATTTTCTGATTCCTCTGACTAAAAAAAGGATAAAGAATATGACCCGCCGTATATATTTGATAGATCTGTATAGTTACGAGAATAATCGGTGTTTAGTAAACATTGTTTTGTCACGGATAACTTCGAAGAAAGTGAATTTTACAAGAACTGTAGTTCTGAATTCCATAGTATTTCTTACCACTGAACTCTTGTACATTGAATACATATTCAGTGTGAGTTTCACTTGAACGTCATATTATTTCAAATAGCGTCAAGTATTTATATTTTGTATTGTAGTAGAGAAGACCTCACGCTTATGTATACACTACCCATCGTTTGTTCCATATCCATGAATCGAAATATAAAATCAAACCTCGCGTAATACAACCGAAAATGACAGTTGAATACAGTCACGTGGAGTGATGGGCAATATTTATCGATATTTGTGGATATCGATATTTTTCTGTCCGATATATATCGTTATCGATATATTTTACCTTAAAAATATCGAAATTCGATATATACTTTCTGGTGATGGATTCATAAAAATTTTCACCTGATCAGAAAAATAAAATATTTTTCAATTTTTCATTAGCTTGGAAAATTTTCTCTTGTCAGAGTGACCAACTGTGCACAATGTATGCACTTTTTCCCTTAGAACAATTCATCAGAATATTCAATTAAATAGAATGGAATGGGGCCAATGAAAGAAATTGAACAATTTCAGAATTGGTCATATCGACTCTTGTTTGCTCAAAAAATCTATCGGGAGTATGGATATACAATTCTGGAAACTTCGATGGTAAGGGAAGTCTCTATTGAAGGCTATGTTATCTGGTGCAATCTCCGCAATCTTTCGTAGTGTTAAAATCTATAGGTATAATGCCGTGCAAAATTTTACTCACGAGTCGCGACACTATGCCCCAATCGTAGCGCCACTCATACATTTAATACATTATATCTTGAATTATGTATTCACTTTTTCAATTTCGACGGTGATATTTGAATTTTTGACATTCATGAACATTTCAAGTTCAATATTCGCGTTCTTTTTCTTCTCATTGAATTTGGACATAAGCATAACATATTACAGTCCGCTCTCTCAACAGTGCCACTCTGAATAGTGCCGATTCTCCTCATTCGTGCTCGAACACTACACCCACCATCCATCACGCTATCGTGTGGCATCACATTTGAAACCGTTTCTCGCAATAGTGCCACCCGCAAATATGATCAAGAACTCTTCATAACTGATGTTCGATTACTCTGATCCATGTTCCATCATGGCAAATGTGTCGAGATGAAGAATAGAAAATTGGTGTGATTACTTTGGAATTAATCAAGAAGGAATAACCGAAAAATGATACAACTGAATTCAAACATCAAGTATGTATACAGGAATGTGAACTCATGAATGTGATTTCATGAACTTTAATCATTTCTTTGGATACAAAAATATCTAATATCAAATGAAAAAGAAAAAAAAAACATTATACTTAATATCACCAGAAGACAGAAGAGAGTAATTTTACATACACAAGCGTGTGGCACTATTGCGAGAGTGGCTTACGAATGTTGAGAACATACGCGTACGCCAATGGTGGGGGTACATGAGTGGTCGGGAATAATAATAGATTTTAAGAAAAATCTCCCAGTGATTACAAATCACGCTTTTATTGTTTATGAATATAACTTTAATGAGTCTTTAATTATCAGCCTTTACTGCGGAAAATTGCCGGGAAACTTCTTAGCGTGTTCGAGCCCTGAAAGCGAGCGTGTAACTAACTGCCGCGTCCCTTTCGCGTTAAGCATAGCTTCCTTCGTGACAGTGCTGCCAAGCATCAAACCGGAGTTTCGATACGCGCGCAATTCAAATCAAGGCATACTATCAAACATACTTCCCCCCTGAAAGAACCCACTTTCAACAATCGAATCGCTTTACATCAGAAGTTCCAGGAACCCACCGTTACAAAATGCATGTACCTATGAACAATAATAATATATATTCGAGGCACAAAAACATGACAGTCTGTTAACATAAGAAAAAAGCAGATTACAAATTCTCAATTATCAACATATATAATTTTATGTCTTATAAAATGAAAGCTTACAGTTTCTTCAGTCAACGTTATAATATAGTCAAACAAATATCAAGTAAATAATGAAAACACAAACACGAACTTATAAGTTATCGTTATTAAATTTGGCAGGCTGTTTTACAAGCTATTTTGCACCTTTTGTGCGATTTGATGTCAAGAGAATGAAAATTTCACATATTCACAGCTTATAAATCAATCATAGGAATATTACCGTTTTACAATCAACTTTTTCCCAAAAGTTCAATCATAAATAGGAAGTATATAAAGTTTCGCAACCGCTCTCTTATAAGTACCATTGGTAGTGCGAACCGAAACGGTACGAACAACTCCATCAGCACCAGGAAAGACGTCGGAAATCCTACCGAGACACCATGTTAATGGAGGTTGATTATCCTCCGCAACTATGACCAATTGTCCCATTTGAAATGTTAACTTAGGATCAGTTTGCCATTTGTTCAACTGTTGACATTGATTTAAGTATTCACGTCGCCATCTTTGCCAGAAGTGCTGACGAAGTTGCTCAATTTTTTGCCACCTAGACAGTCTACCAATGGGGACTCCATCCAATGAAGGTTCGGGATACGCCTTTAGAGAGTCACCGATCAAAAAGTGTCCAGGAGTCAAGTACGTGAGATCGTTAGGATCATTGGAGCAAGCCGTGATCGGTCTTGAATTCAAAACCGCCTCAATTTCAATCAATAAAGTATTGAATTCATCCTGACGTAAAGGCACATCCCTTGCAACACGGTAAAACAGATACTTGAAAGATTTTACTGCGGCCTCCCAGAGACCTCCAAAATGAGGTGCTCTGGGAGGAATAAAGTGACAATTGATCAATTCATCAGCAGCATAGCTCACGATTGCATCATTTAATTCAGGAGAGTTTACTAAATCGAAAAGTCTGCGGAGTTCTCGTACAGCTCCTACAAAATTCAAACCATTGTCCGAATATATATTGGAGGGTCGTCCTCGGCGCGAGATGAAACGCTTGAGAGAGCCTAAAAATGCGTCAGTTGTTAGATCAGCAACCATTTCCAAATGGATCGCTTTGCTGGAAAAGCATACAAATACCGCTACATAAACCTTGAGTGTGCGAGCGCATCTTCGAATGCCCTCTTTCATTAAAAAAGGGCCGCAAAAATCCACACCCACGGTCATAAATGCACGGAGAGGCACATCAATTCTGGGTGCAGGCAGATTGCCCATCACTGGTGGTTGAGACCGAGGATTGGTTCTGAAACATCTCACACAGCGGTGAATCACCCTGCGGACGGAATTACGAGCAGAAAGGGGCCAAAATTTTAGGCGAATAGCAGCCAAAGTCGTTTGAATACCCGCGTGCATGTTTCTCTTGTGCTCATATTCTATGAGTAATGACGTGAACGAATGTTTAGAGGGCGAAACCATTGGATGCCTCGCGGAATAAGGAAGACTTGAATTTCCCAAGCGACCCCCCACTCTTAGAATGCCATTATCATCTATGAAGGGATTTAAGAGGCGAAGTGGAGAGGATCGTGCTAGCATTTCGTTCTTCTCAATAGCCTTTATTTCAGTCTTGAATGCCTGAGACTGAACAATTTTTACAAGTCGAGCTGTACAGAGACTAATCTCAGTTGATGATAATTGAGTGTCCAAAAACCTAGATTCAGGATTGCGAAAATTATGAACCCAGCGGTAACAGTAAGCGGTGACACGGACAAGACGCGAATATGAGGAAAAACGATCGAAAACCTCATTGCTCTGATCACAGCTCACATTGCTCGTTGCAAGAGTAGCCTTTTGTTCTGGTAGCTCAAGCTCTGGATCGATCTTGAAGGTTTCTGAAAAATCAGGACAATCGTCAGTAATAGATTTAGGTCCTTGCCACCAAACAGACGAATCAATCAATTCACGTGGTAACAGTCCCCTGGACAAACAATCAGCGGGATTGTTTACAGTTGATATATGATACCACTGTTCACGATAGCTCAACCGCTGAATTTCACCGACGCGGTTAGCCACAAAGGTGCAAAACTTCCGACTACATGAAAAAATCCAATGAATAACCACCATAGAATCGGTCCAATAGAATGTTTTGTTTACAACAACAGGCAATGCATTAATCACCTTCTCCATTAAATTTGCAAGGAGCAATGCGCCGCACAACTCGAGTCGAGGAATAGATAAACTCTTTAAGGGTGCAACCCGAGACCTTGCACAAACAAGAACAGAGCATCGCTTGCCCGAAGAACTAAGAGAAACCAAATAAACACAGGCGCCATGAGCAGCCTCGCTGGCGTCACAAAAGCCGTGAAGTTCATAACTCACAGCATTCTCCGATCCAATGATTTTGCGATTAACCTTGATATTTTCTATATGTCTCAGCTGCTTCTCCATTTCAGCCCATTGGGTATTGATGTCATCGGGCAATGATTCGTCCCAATTTAGTTTCAAACGCCAAATTTTTTGCATAATCAATTTAGCTAGTAGTATGACAGGACCCAAAAGTCCAAGCGGGTCAAAAATGGAAGAAGTTCTAGAAAGAATGTAGCGCTTCGTGAAACGAGGATTTTGAGTGTTGTTATCAGGACATGTATATTGGAAACAATCCAATTGGCATGCCCAAATCATGCCTAAAGTTCGGGAATCTTGAGAATTCTCAAAAGAAACAGATATACTTTTATCCAAGTTTTGAATTGGTGGATTTAGAGCCTCAATGTAATTAGAACACCATTTTCTAAGTTCGAACCCTCCCTTCCGCAGGATGGTCGTCGTCTGCTCTGAGATGATCCGCGCTTCCTCAATAGTATTAGCACCCGTGATCATGTCATCGACATAAAAATCCCGTAATATAGTTTTGGCTCCAATAGGAAAATCGATGGCCTCAGTTTCTGCTAATACACGAATACTTTTAATCGCCAGATATGAGGCAGAAGCGGTTCCATAAGTAACCGTTGCGAGTTCATATGTTGAAATTTCCTGACTTGAATCCTCTCTCCAAAGAATTCGCTGAAGAGGTCTCTGACTGTCACATATAAGTATCTGCCTGTACATTTTGGCAATATCAGCAGTGATGCCTATTTGGAAGCTACGAAAGCGCAGTAAAATGGAAAAAATATCATCCTGAAGTACGGGTCCTACTTTCAAAGCGTCATTGAGAGAAACACCCGTGTCAGTCTTGCGGGAAGCATCGAACACCACTCTGACCTTTGTGGTGCTACTGGTAGACTTTTGAACTGCATGGTGAGGTAAACAATAAGTAGGCCAAGTCTCAACACTCGAGTTCACTTTATGCATATGCCCCAGCTGTTCGTATTCTCGCATGAATTTAATATACTCATCTTTCAGTTCCAAATTGCGTCGCAATTTTCGCTCGATGGCCAACAATCGTTTCTCAGCTTGATCATAAGAAGAGCCCAAACATTTCAACGACTCATCTTCAATAGGGAGTTGTACAACAAATCTACCAGTCTCATTACGCTTAGTAGTGTTTCTGAAATGATGCTCACACTCCAATTCTTCGTTTGTCATTTGGGGTTTACTGGGAATGGAATCCAACTCCCAAAAACGCGAGATGCTTTCCTCCAAAGAATGCGAAGCCACGAAATTGCACCGCGTCTGGGTATTCTCTCCCTCCCTACACGCGGATATCACCTTACCAGTGACAAGCCATCCCAAATGAGTTTTTTGGTATATGATATCTCCTTTGATTCCACGAATTTGCCCTATACATATGAGTTTGTAAAAGATATCCGCTCCTATTAATAAATCAATTTCAGAAGGAACGTGAAAATTGGGATTTGCAAGCTTTAAATTCCCCGGAATGGAACAATCTGACGAAGATACTGCAGTCTGTGGTAGCCTTTCTGTAATTCTTTCTATAATTAGGCAATCGATCGTAATTTTGAACACGCTGAGACGTGATTTGAAGACCACTTCAGTGTGCTGATTTGTTCGAATCGAACCCGAACCGATGCCCAAAACAGTGACATTACACTCCTTCGTGGGTAATTCCAATCGCGATAGCAATGAACTAGAAATAAAATTTGATTGAGATCCGTTGTCAAGCAACGCAATGCATGAAACCTAAGATCCTCTAGAATTCTGCACCTCAACCAATGCTGTTGAGAGCAAAACTGCAGAAGAACAACGAATCGAACAACTCAAAGCACTGGTATTTGCAACTGAGGAACTGTCTGCACCTGGCACTGAATCAACTGGTTTAGGTAGAGATTGCTCAAAATGAAGCAATGTATGATGCTTTTTATTGCACTGACGACAATTGCCGCCATTGCATTTTTTAGCACTGTGTTTTGTGGTGCGTAAACAATTTGTACAAAATCGTGAGTCGCGTATAAGACGGAAACGTTCTTCAACCGATAAACCACGGAATTCCGCACATTCGAAAGGTAAATGAGACCCCTTGCACTTGGGGCAAACGCTATCAACAGCCACAACATGTGACATCGTTTTTCCCTTGGGCTTTTTCTCATAAGAACTTTGAGAGGTAGATTCATTTCGTTTCTGACCAGTTTCCAAAGATTTTGAATGCTTTAAAACGAAATCAGTAAGTTCCTTTAATTTGGGAAATTCATCACTTCGTCGATTGAGCTCCCATAATTGGAGTGTGCGCGGATCAAGCTTCGAAATAAGTAAATGAACGATCAAATCGTCCCAATGCTCTACAGGACGTTTCAAAGACTTAAGAGCACGTAAATTCTTTACAACTGAATCATGCAAATGGCGTAGAGCTTCTGCACTCTCTTTTCTCACTGCTGGAATATCAAATAAAGCGTTAAGGTGACCCTTTATTATCCATTTCTCATTGTTATATCTCTCATTCAATAACGACCAAGCTTCATCATAATTTTCCTCACAAATGTCAAATGATTGCAAAATATCAGATGCTGGACTTTTTAATGAAGCCCTTAAATGATGGAACTTTTGAATTTTGGAAAGAGATCCATTCTCATGAACAAGCGATTTAAAAGAATCACGGTATGATCGCCAAGCATCATAAGAACCAGCGAAAGTTGGAATGTCCATGGGTGGCAATTTAATTTTATTTTCGGCTATGGCGCCAATTACAGGATTTGCAGGGACGTTATTTGCAGGGACGTTATTCACAGGGTCATTATTTGCATTCAGCCTTTGCGCACTAACTTTGAGCTGATTAATGGTGTGAGTGATACTACCCATCAACTCGTAAAAGGAACTCTCAAACGCATCTCTTTCCGCAGCGAAGGACTGATACAATTCATCTTTATCTGCATCAGGCGGAAGTTTCTGTTCTTCTAAATATTCAATATAACCCTGAATCTGATCAAATTGATCCCAAATACCTGACAATTTTTCTTTTCTAACTTCCAATTCAGCAATACTAGTATCCTGGGGATCTAATGCTTCAAACTGAGACTTAATACGCGTACCGGTTGCCTTAATAGTACGTCGTTTAATTTTGGCCTGCTCCAATGTCATGGACATTTTTAAATAATTTCCATTCAACACACTAAATCAAACTTGAAATATTGCAGAAAGAAACTGATTGTATAATAATCAAATTGAACCGAAAAATCAAAGATTCGCAATAAGATTTAATTTATATGAAATTATACACAACGTGTAATTTGTCTCCAAACACAAATTGACAAGCGACTCACCTTGGCGTTGAATGATGAAACCAAAACAAGACGTAAAATATAAAAGACTATGAAATGCCATAAATTCACGCAATAGAAAGCAGAATTGAGATATCGTCGAATTCCGTTACAGAGCGGAGAAATACGGGAATCGTTGACGCGCGTGGGACCTTCGTAACCGATGAAACCCGAAGATGTCCGAGATTCGTCACGATGAAGACTGGATACTGGATTTTCGTAAGAGTACGAAACAACGATAATGGCCGCCAAGGCCAAGAAGAAACGACGCCGCGACGCAAAATGGCGTTATGCGATGTTCTATGATTTTCAGATGCAAACGGCACCAAACTTGTTTCGATCTCAATGTAACGATCGTTTGATATGGAATTGACGTGCAATGAGGCACTTTGAATATGATATAGATCCTCTTTGTACACACTCGTAACTACAAATAATTTTTGGATCTATTCTTTATGGCTTGCATAACAATCAAACTTGTTCACCTCGAACACTATGAGATAAAATATTTTCTCACAACTTTCCCGTCACCACAATTTAGTATCAATCGAAGATACGGTTATTTGCACTCTCGTTAGCTTAAACGAAACGATGATTTCACGCACAAAACCGAGAGTTACGAGAAGCTGTTTCCACGATGCCGTTTTTCATCCGGCTCGAAGGACCATGGTCGGGAATAATAATAGATTTTAAGAAAAATCTCCCAGTGATTACAAATCACGCTTTTATTGTTTATGAATATAACTTTAATGAGTCTTTAATTATCAGCCTTTACTGCGGAAAATTGCCGGGAAACTTCTTAGCGTGTTCGAGCCCTGAAAGCGAGCGTGTAACTAACTGCCGCGTCCCTTTCGCGTTAAGCATAGCTTCCTTCGTGACAGTGCTGCCAAGCATCAAACTGGAGTTTCGATACGCGCGCAATTCAAATCAAGGCATACTATCAAACAATGAGTTCTAAGAAAAATACTCCCCTACTCTCCCATCACCGGCACTGTTGAGAGAGCGGACTGTATATGATTGTTACATCACATACGCAACAGAGTTACGTCACTTGTGATTTCTGTGATATGTAACATTTACATATGGTGTTCACTGTGTATCCACATTCCCATGTTGGTAGGGGCACCGATAGAATAATTCAATTATATTCATTAAATGTGTTTTTGAATAGCGTGAAATGGATTTTTTCTTTCAATATAACCAAATTTGATTTTGATCAATCCACATTTATTTCCTGTACATGAATGAGAATTGCATTTATATTAATTAAATATTCACTGTTAATAAAAACAACTCCAGTTCAATGAAACATTATTCATACCGAACAAATATTCAATTCGTTGTATCTTATGAAATATTTTCGGAATATAATCAAACTGTTTTTTCCGTATTTGAATAACAATTCAAAAATGGTATTTATGCATAGGGGCCATCTATAAATTACGTAAGACGATTTTAGGCGTTTTTCGACCCCCCCTCCCCCTTGTAAGACATCGTAAGTTTTCGTGGATCCCCCCTCCCCCCTTACAGTAATATAAGATGAATTCAAAAGTGCCCCACACAGCACGCAGTCCTTGAAGATATCTAAAAGAATACTCAATTGAGAGATTTTCAAGAACGTTCTTGAAGAGTTCTTAGAGATATCTTCCAGAAGTGTTGGGAAGACATCTTGTGAGAGATTTCTAAAAGATGTCTCGATTCAAGACATCTCCAAGACGACCATGCGAGATATCTTAAAGATATCTTTGAGAAGCGTTTGGAAGATATTTTCCTGGAGGACTTCAACAAAATATGTTTAAGAAGATAGATTGTCAGCAGGTTTAGGTTATAAATACCTGATCATATGAATTGACATGAATAACATTCGGAATGTGCCTTTGATTATAATCGAATTACACATGTGATAAATTCGGTCACAAATCGAAAGCTTGAAAAATCTATAAACATGCCAAGAGATTTTAAATTGTGCGAAAATTACGATTTTGTAACCTTTTAATACCCGCTCTGGAATTAACGAATCTTCAAGACACATATATTTCACAAATTACTGAACTTTTTACGCTCAATTTTATGTACAGCCTTCAAGTGAATTCACAGAAATTCTCATTCATACTCATTGATAAGTTATTCTTCAATAACGTTGGGATAGAAATAATTTAGGAAGAATCTGTGGTATTCACGACCAACTTATCTGACATTTGTCTATATGATAACAGTTTTTTCAAAAGATCACTTCTACTCTGAAAATGTACACCACTGACACGATTCCACTGTGTTATATTGACAATCATAAGCATCAAAACCGAACTGTCTCTGTAGCTCAGGTCACTGAAGCGTAAGTACATTGTAAGATGCGCGAGTTGGATTCCCGCAACCTCAAGGATTGAGATTAAAGTCAACTTCATAGGAGTGCGAGAGCGACAAAGACAAATATGGGGGGAGGGGGAGTAGAAGGAAAAAAAAGAGGGTTAGAATTTTCTTTCGTGAATAAATTCAAGCTTCTCCCAAGACATTTTTATGAATTTTGCAAGACATCTTTAAGAAATCTTGAAGAACTCTTTTAGATTTCTCAATTTCTTCTTAAAGATATCTTGGAGAAGTCTCCGAGACATCTTTCAGAAATCTATTCATGTTGCATAAGACATCTTTTTGAATACGAAAAGATATCTTTTAGAAAATTCTTCAAGACTTCTTGTACTCTTGGAAGATATTTTTTAGAATTCTAAAAGATATCTTCGTGTCTGTTTGGGGCACCAAGAACATAAATGATTCAATGATAGTTCAATATGAATGATTGTCAACTTTTCAAATTCAACTATTTATTAATATACTTGGATACAGAATATAACGTTTTTGAAATATCCAGAATCAAATGAAAATTCGAGTCCATCCCAAGGATTCTCATCCCTATGTTCTTTCCTTGTCACGTATTCAATCAGCATTGGGCCATGGACTCACCAACCATTCAGGTATGGATGAGATAATAGGGATTCCTTGATTTTCTTCTGAATTCCCAATACTTGGAAGTTGCTGAACATCAATATCCTCGTCATCATACCATTCTCCTACTCCCATGTGAGATTGTGAATCACGTATAATACAAAATTTTTGGTTTCAACCCGAACTACATTTTGACAGCGATATTTCTACTCTCGCGCAAGTAGACTCAACAACTTTTGTTTCTCCGTGTACGGGGCATACATATGTCATGAGTGAATGCCTCTCTCACGTGAGCCCGGCCCAGTTTGAGCGCTTTCCAATCATGTAACCATCTGAAAATGTAATTTTTTTGTTTAGACCTATGCACCCTATACTATAAATTTTTCAACAGGATATTCATGAGTAAACCACGAAGCCCTATGAATATGTGCCTATGATTCATCAAGAATCTTTGTGAATATAAATTCATCGATATTCATGAGGAATCATAGGAACAAATTCATAGGACTTTGTAACGGTACGAATGTATCATAGACATTCATACGGTTACAAAACCGCGCGATAGTGAAAGAACACAAAATAATTTCCAAGTGAAAAATGAATAATTAAATTATAAAGAGACAAAGACGTGTTCATATACCTTCGATGAAAATAAGGTATACGAGGTGTGTTCAAAAAGTGAGGTGACTTTGTATTTTTAAGAAAAAATATTTATTTATTTATCAATATTTATGTTGTCCCCTTCAAAGTACCCCCCTCAGATACAATACACTTATGCCAACGGTTTTTCCAATCCTCAAAGCACTTTCCATAAGCACTTTTCGGTATAGCCTTGAGCTCTTCCAGCGATGCAGTCTTCATCTCTTCAATCGTTGCAAATCTCCGTCCTTCCATAGGTCTCTTTAGTTTTGGGAACAAGAAAAAGTCACATGGGGCCAAATCCGGTGAATATGGTGGCTGAGGCATGATTGTGGTGTTGTTTTTGTCCAAAAAATCTCTCACAAGCAAAGATGAGTGAGCAGGGGCATTATCGTGATGCAAAAGCCATGAATTATTTTTCCACAATTCTGGACGTTTCCTTCGTATTGCTTCTCGCAAACGGCGCATAACTTCAAGATAATACTGTTTATTGACCGTACGACCATATGGTAAGAACTCTTGATGCACCACGCCATAGTAATCGAAGAAAACAGTGAGCAAAACTTTGACATTTGATCGAACTTGGCGTGCTTTTTTCGGTCTTGGCCCATCTGGGGTCTTCCATTGGGACGATTGGACTTTGGTTTCGACATCATAACCATATACCCATGATTCATCACCAGTTATGACCCTTTTGAGTGAATCTGGGTCGTCGTTGACGTCATTCAACAGTTCTTGAGCGATGCTCATGCGACGTTTCTTTTGGTCAAAATTTAGCAATTTCGGAACAAACTTCGCTGACACATGTCTCATGCCCAAAACGTTAGAAAAAATTTCATGGCACGAGCCAAGCGATAAACCAACATCCTCAGCAACTTCTCTGATAGTGATTCGACGATTTTCCAAAACAATTTTCTCCACTGCTTGAACGTTTTCATCAGTTGTTGACGTGCTTGGGCGTCCAAAGCGAGGCTCGTCATTGGCATCTTCCCGGCCATCTTGGAAGAGTTTGTACCACTTGTAAACATTTTTTTTACTCAGAACAGTTTCACCGTATGCTACTGTCAACATTTTAAGTGTTTCGGAGCACTTTATTTCATTTTTTACACAAAATTTGATGCAAATCCTTTGATCCATATCTTTCGATAGCAGGAAATCGCCGAGCACGCAAAACACTCATAACCTTTACGCCTCTCACAACCAAACAAAAAATGCTATACACTTGAAACTTGGTACAGATGTTCGGGGAGAGTGTGCCAACATAACAAAACAAAAAAATCGATGATCGAAAGTACGTTGCCCGCGAAATTTGAGAAGTCACCTTACCTTTTGAACACACCTCGTACACGCAAAGTATCGGGAGTAGAAAAGCGAACGAAAAGTCGTCGAGCGAACGCGTTATGAAAAAATGTCAACATCGTCGGCACACGAACGATGTATGTATTCTGGTACCTACACTAGTAACTAACATATAAGCGATGACATAATAGCGTTCGATCGACGAAAAACGTGGAAAGAGAACAGAGAATCACATGCGAGTGCACCAGACAAAATTCTAAGCAAGAATTAAAGACCGCGTCAAAATAAAAACGATTATTAAAGATTTCTTGCACCTTTACAGCAAAGTCTCGGAATGTAAGATCATTCAAATTTGACAAACAATCGATCCATAATCGATATATAATATTATACATCAATGACCAATGATAAGATACCTCGCGCGTTATCAAATCATTCGATAATTCGATAACAAAGCTTATAAACAAAACCGACAGATGTTGTAGTCGCATGTGATTCAAAATAAACATTCCACAATATAAATATAGGTGAAAATCAATGTAAAATTGAACTTGAGAATATCTTCTCGATTACTAAACCAGGTCACATACACACTCTCGTGAACGAGAATTCAAATGAGAGGTTTACCTCACAGATTCTTTTCAGCTGAGTCCCCTCGACTTCATCTTATTGCGAGCGGAACGTACAGGTAGATTCATTGCAAATCAAAGTTATATACGCATACCTGAGGGACAGTTACCGTACTTATTGCAAGTTACGCATACTGCTTCCTTACGTGTGTAGTTTAGAGATTTTCTCGAGTTCGACACAAGTTGTATGACGAGCGCTTACACCGAGAGAAAAAGCATACTGCAGAAGTATGACACACTGAAGTTTCTAATGCATTTGTCATAACGTGCTTCCAACGCTCGGTACCCATGCTTAGGAAGCATGTGACACATACCCAAAAAGCATGGTCTCGTACGTCAACTGCATGAGTCCCGAGCGTTAAGAGTACGTTGTAACAAATGCGTTGGAAGCATTGAAGTGTGTCATGCTTCTGAAGCATGCTTTTTCTCTTGGTGTAGGATAATCCAAAATCTTGTAAATTTTTGTTTGTTTGTAGAGACATTCTCAAAGATCACGACCGACGGAGGAAGAAGGGATGATGTATAATTCGAGACTTTTATGGTTAAACAAATAAATTCTTCCTCCAACATTATATGAGCGGTGTTCATTACAATTAACCTATAAAAGGTTCCACATCCCTCTCGATCATTAATTTTTAAGTCGTTGCTATTACATTCGGGCTGTTTTCTATCACAACCACTAATCCATCCACGAAAGGGACAACCTTGAAGAAGATATAGAAAGGAACAAGTGATATTCCGCGAATTGGAGATGAAGAAAGGTTCTTCGTGAGGTTTGAAGGTAATTGAGATCAATAAGAGATCCATAATGTCAGGAGAAATTGATTCATATTAGAGTAACATTACAAATCTTCGTGGTTTACTTATGAATATCCTGTTGCAAAATTCATAGTGTTTCATAATAAGACCATTTTCTTATGAATTGCTATGAAACTTTAACCAGAAAAAACATTTGAAATACTGTTTACCAAAAATTTGGTGTTTCTAACAAATTGTGCTGTATATTGCCCCTTTCTGCACATTTACGTGTTTGTGACTTTCTCCATAAAGAAGTATTTTAAAATGCTATCATAGCTCTGGTTTCGTGGCGTTCATCGAATTTGAACTAATACTATTCAAATCTACTGTACGAATTCTTCTCGAATTTGTTTTCCGTTCAAAAATGACATGCTAGTCAACGAAAATTTGGATGACTTATTCGTTCTATGCTCCTTGGGAATTGTATGAGAGAGAAACATTGACTGATCGCATATGTCTGCAACTTGGATATCCCAAATCAATTCTCCAAAAATCTCCTAGAAATTCCTGCCCATAGGAGAGCTCACTGAGTGTTCGATTTTTTACAAGAATTTTTACATATCCATGATACAATATATAGTAGACGTCAATGATGTAGACAGATCGTTGAAGTTGAAAATGGAAAGCACTCCACAGATACATTACTATATATCTGAACATTAAATTCACTTCCCAAACCAAACAGAACCAATAAATTAGATCAAAATAATTCATTTAAATCAAGTTTTAAAAGGAACAAAAATTCAGCTTCAAAGTGTTTGTTTTTTCATAGTCCTATATTTCGTTTGAACTGGAATTGTAAATAGTCAAGTAACAAAACTCATAATAATGTTTTAGATACTCGGAAGTTGAAGGAAAGATTATGTAGTTCAAAATAATTTCAACTATTCCTCATTATTCAGTTGCATTGTCAAAACTCTTCATCTTACGTAAGATTCTGGTACTACCCCCCCCCCCTCCCCTAAACGTCTTACGTGATTTATGGACGACCCCATAACAAATTCTTCAAACGATATTTATGTATGTATACATGTGATTATCAATATCATTGATATAATATCGGAAGAATATCGATACTTCGGTTCCGATATTTATCACATATCGACATTTCAGTTACCCCAATATCGATATTCTTGGAAATATCACCCACCACTAGTCATGCGGTTAATCACATTCGATCTTTGTTCGATCAAAAAATATTTTTTGAATTGATCAGATATCATTCCAATGAATAAAATCATTCTTGAACGCATAGTCTTTCAGGAAGTAAAAAATCATTTCCTCCATCAGAGTTAAATTCCATTGACCTGAGATATATATTTTATAGATACAATTAGATGAAACATTTTTCAGTCTCAATGACGGTTTTACAATACAATACATAGTATGACAAAAGGCGATTTGAATTGCCCAAAAACTCTTCTCTGCTAACATTTAAGGGATTCATTTTGTGGTTCCGAAAGGATCCAATGAGATCTATTTTTTGAAACTTTTGCCATCTGGGTGCTCCTCAGGGAAGTTTTCCTCGTCCTCGCAGAATTTCCTTGTTCTTTTCCCTATTTTCCTCAAAACATGGAAAAACAATATGCAAATTTTGCAAGTTTATAGAAATGAACAGAGCAAACTTTCATACGGGTGAGTCGATGGGTTTAAATGAATTACATGAATTTTAGGGTAGTAATATTACTCATATGAGATGTATGAGAAATATGAAAACCAAAAGATTTAAAATCATTCAATTACACAGGCCTACAAATTTTTAAACCAGAGACCAGACTTATCATACCCGAAGGATTTTGATGCGCTGAATCCGAAACCGAGCTCAGAATTGCTCCTATACGTCTGGTTTTCGAGATATCCTAACCTAAAAGTGCAAAAAATGCGGTTTTTTGCTGTTTTTGAGGTTCTGTAACTGGACCAGAAGAACATTTATCAGAAAACGTAGTATGGCAATCAAAAGTACTACTTTTCCCCTTCCAAACCTATTTGGATTTTTTCAAATATCTATTTTTTCCACCAAGATATCCTAATCTCAAATTTTACCATTTAGGGTATTAAGCCCTCCACAAAAAAATAAAAAAAAATTTTGCTCGGGATTAGACTATGTTCGTCTTACGTTTTTGGGGTCGCCGATTCCGAATCTGGAGCCTTTTTCACCCCATCAGGTCGGGGTTTTTCGTAAACTTGGAAAATCACCCCTAAAAACCACCCCCACTCGAACACAAATAGACTAATCCACCTGACTTGGAAACAGCGAGCTGAATCGCATCCCATATGACAAGCGGGCGAATCCACCTACTTCAGCCAGTCAAAGCAAGACAGTATTGTACAGCCAGTGAAGGCAAGACTTGAGATGGTCCAGCCAGTGAAGGCAAGAATTGAGATTGCCCAGCCAATCAAGGCAGGACTCAGCATTGTCCAACCAGTAAAGGCAAGACTAAGGATTTCCCAGCCAGTGAAGGCAAGACTTGGGATTGCCCAGCCAGTGAAGGCAAGACTTGGGATTGCCCAGCCAATCAAGGCGGGACTCAGCATTATCCAGCCAGTAAAGGCGAGACCTCAGATTGCCTAGCCAGTCCAGACAAGATTAATTGCTCTTTTTCTCATGAAAACGTTCGCGCTTCATGTCGAAGGATCGTTGAAGAGACTTCCGCTTATGATTAGTAGGATCATTATTTTCTCTTTTCAATGACCAGCAGTAGTCTGCCATCATTTTTTCATCCCATCGACCCTGATAATGTTGCTCTTTTTGTTGAAAGTCTTGATGGAACCGTTCGCCCATTTCTTCGCTGAATGCTCCAACATTATCTGGAAAATAGTCTAAATGACATTTGAGAAAATGTATTTTCATACTCATCAAACAACCTAATCGTTCAAAGTTCTGTAACATTGTAGTCACGATAGTTCTGAACTGTGGATCTCGGTGATTTCCTAAAAATTTCTCTACTACAGCTTTAAAATTCAACCAAGCATCCTTTTCAGCAGATGTCATGGTCTTGATGAACTCATCGTCTTCCATAAGCTTCCTTATGTCGGGCCCTACAAAAACACCTGCCTTAATTTTAGCATCACTCAAATGCGGAAATGTAGATCTGATATAATTGAAACATTCCCCTTCGGTATCCAACGCTTTCACATATTGTTTCATCAAACCCAGTTTTATGTGCGGTGGTGGCAATAATACTCGGTTCCTGTCAACAAGACTTTCATGAACAACATTATAATAACCAATATTCCACTGTAATCTTTATGGCCATTTTTCTGTTATCCAATGTTTATCCCTTGCGCGACTATCCCAAAGGCAAAGAAAACAAGGGTATTTAGTGTTTCCCGACTGTAACCCAACTGCAAGATTAATCATTTTGAAGTCTCCGCAAATAAGCCAATTATGAGTACTGTATTTTAGAGTTTCCAGCAGAAATTTGAAACTGTCATAAGACTCTTCCAGTGTAGTTGAGTGACCTACTGGAATTGCAGCGTACTTATTTGTGTTGTGTAATAATACAGCTTTCAGACTTTCTGTGGATGAATCTACAAAGAGACGCCAGTCCTCCGGTTTATATAAATCTATTTTATATAAATTTATTAGTCCTTCTATATCATTACAATACACAAGCCCATTTTCCATTGAAAAGTACTCAATAAACTGCTCTTCTCTTTTTCTGTGCACCGTTACTTCAGTGCCAGGTAATAGTAGATTCCTCTCTTTAAGTCTTGAAGCACAAAGCTCAGCTTTATCTTTTGGAAGATTAAGGTCACGTATAAAATCATCCAATCCAGCTTGGTCAAAAAATTGTGGACCTTCATGCTCATCACTCTCTCCATAATAAACATCTTCAGTTGTATCGATCTCATGAGTATCCATTGCTTCGTGAATTTATCGGACAAGTCTCTCTTCAGAACGACCTACAGTACCAAGTTTAGCTGGTGTTACACTCTTTACCTTCGGGTGAATGATTTTGTTCAAATACCTTTTAGAAAACCCCTTTGTTTGACATAAACAAAAATAACAATCTGTAACGTGATCCTCGGGCTCATGCCAAATGGTTGGTTGAATAATAACATTTTCAGTCTTCATACTTTTATTTCCGAAATTTGTCAAATGCAATCTACATGTATTACAAATTGAGGTTGGTACCGATGGCTTATCCAAGTTTCTCATCGACGTCCCATAACATTTGACGTATAAGGATTTTATGAGGTCATTAATTGATCGACGGTAAGGATCGGTTCCATACTTTCCACAAACGTAACAAAATGTATGAACTTTATTAGCGCAAGGATTTCTTGAACTCATTCTTCTGCTTCTATTTACAGCTACACAAAAATTAAAAACTCACTATGTAGGAAAACTACGATTTACACGAGATTAATCTGTCAGCCTGCCACTGAAACTCGATCTCTAACGAGGATAGATATATACCATGGGACAAATGATATCATCTACGCATCCTACCATTAAAACGCTACAACGTTATTCAAAGAATGATCAATCGAAAAATAAAAACCCTAACTGCAAAAAATAATCACTAAAAAAGGAAAAGTCTAACTTCATGAAATTGATTGCAGGAACAGCTCTCTCGATGTACACCGATATTGGAAACCTAATCACTTGCCCTCTAACGGTCGGAAGAAAGAACTAACGATATAGTCGTCGCACATACTTGTGAGCTTGTAAGGTTGGAGTCTATATGAAGAGAAATAAGCGAGTAAACTGATTTTTCGCTAGGTTCTATAGATGTGGAACTTGCTATTTCGGTATAACTACATATTTAAATGGAAGAATAGATTACTAAACCGCACTGCTCCCTGAGATACGTAGGAGTGAGAGCTTGTTAGTCTGGAATTTTTCTATCCCGAAAAGAATGAGCCATTCCACTCGCTGCTTTCTAGCTTACGTAGATGTGGTAGTATGTGAGTTTGAAGTTCGTTCATATACAGAGAAAGGAAAAATAAATGAATCATCAAAATGGCTGGGAATTTGTGTGTTTAATGGAAAATAAGCGGTTTAACTTGTTGTTTATAGAGTCTGGTGGGTCAGCCTGGTTATGGTTTAGTGAGGGTAGTTTTTAAGGGTTGTTTCTTGAGTTCCTGGAAAACCCTGACCTGATGGGGTAAAGAGGGCTCCAGATTTGGAATCAGCGAGCCCAAAAACGTAGGATGAACATAGTCTGATCCCGAGCAAAATTTTTTCCGATTTTTGTGTGGATGGCTTGATACCCTGAATGGTAAAATTTCAGATTACGATATCTTAGTGCGAAAAATAGATATTTGAAAAAACCCAAATAGGTTTGGAGAGGGAAGGGTAGTACTTTTGATTGCCATACTACGTTTTCTGATAAATTTTTTTCTGGTTCGATTACAGAACCTCAAAAACAGCGAAAAACCGCATTTTTTGCACTTTTAGGTTAGGATATCTCGAAAACCAGACGTATAGGAGCAATTCTGAGCTCGGTTTCGGATTCAGCGCGTCAAAATCCTTCGGGTATACTAAGTCTGGTCTCTGGTTCTGGACTTTCGTCAAATTTTGTCGGCCTGTGTTATGGAAAAAACAAAAAATTCGAGTATTAAAAGCGATTACAGCGTTCAATAGAATCACGTGAAAATATAACATATGAATATGGACCATATTTATTCTCAACCTCCGGCCCTGACTTCTGACCACGTGATGTTGATCATTATGTTTCAGTTCTATGATCTCTCGTTACTGTCTCATAGTGTAGCTCAAACGGTAGCAGGTTAGGCTTTAGTCGCGTAGGTAGGTAGGTTCGAATCCCTGTCGGCGCGAAATTTACTTCCCAATTTAATGATGATGCTGATCAGCATCATCAGAAATCTTGGGAATAGATTGGTGAAATGATTTTCAATTTCCCAATATTAACAATTTCATTTAATTCAATGTACATATTTTTTTTCATTAAATACTTTTGATGAATCTAACCATTGATTTTGGTAAAATTGATGTATGGTTGTAATATATTTTATGACTCCGTTGAACGTTGTATATAAGAGGTATTGGTGAATCGTACCAGATATTTTTATACACTTCATCTTGAACAGAGAGTTAGGAAAGCATTAAACAGGAACCTCATTCACAAACATGTGTGGTAACTCTTCAACAAATGACCAACTCGACTGAAATGGTGAGAGTCACTATTCAGTTTTATAATCCCGTATTTCATGGATGTCTCAGGTGAAATGAACCACAGTTCTGGTGAAATTGCCTTTTTTCCGTGTTGTAACGAGGACATGAATTTTTCAAATTCAATTCCTTTCGTTTCGTTTCTTTTATTCTCTTTCTTTCTTCTTCAATTCTATATTTTCTGAACCCCTGCACAACGATAACCCCTCATACATCAATTATACTGAATCATAGTTACCATTAGTTTCATTTTGAAGCCACCCACGCGAAAGAAAACTACAACTCAAACTAATAGTTGACCCTTAACCGATAAAACAGTTTTCACTGTAGTATTGGCATTCTCATCCAATACAGGGTAACACAGTTATCTTACATTCCCTCACCTTTTTTTCTCCTCAAGGCCCGATCAACATCTATGTCCCTTCGCGTAATCGAAAGTTTACGAATTTCCCGACGACCTTCTTTTGCCTCTTCCCGAATCGACAACAAGGAACCATAGACTCGAATAACGGAAACTCAAGTATGTCTAACTAACATAAACAGACCCTGCAATGGATAACCCTAGAGAATTTAATTGATATTCAATACTTTTGTACAGATGGAAGAAATAAAACGAAAACTTGAACCTTGTCACGAAAAAAAACTAAACAAACTCCTTTTTCTGTAAATAATTTCCCACAATAAATGAATGCCTCTCCTTTTTATTCTTTCAGATTTGTAATAATCTTCCATGAAACATCATTAATAAATCTAATCCATATCAATTGACAAAGAAGATGCCAATTCGAAAACTTCATTGAATTCCATCAATAAATTTCGAATCAATGTATGATTGAAATACCAACACTCCCATATACATGAAACTCCAAGTTCAACTAATCTCGATTCAATAAACTCATTGTTATTAACAAGGAATAACCAATCAAGACTAACTTCTCTTGAATACCAACCCCTGAACTCATTTCTATCTCTCCTAATTCTGATAGACGAAAATTTGAAGAAACCAACCTTAATTGATTGTAGTATAGTATAGTATATTTCCATATAAATGTGAATTGCAAGATTCAATTATGGAGGAGGAGACCTCGAAACAATAATACATGAGAATTACGATAAATTCCGAATGTACCATTGACATAGTGTAAATTTATACAATGCATCAATCTTATAACCTTGAACTTGAAATCAAGACATTTTGAACTTAGAGTGTAAACTGCATCTCTAAAAACTTCAAACTATAAACCTTAAACTATAGACTATAAACTGTCAGCTTCAGATCATATGTCGCCACAGGCAAAAGCGCGCAGCCTAAAAACAGCCCACTTAAAAGCAATGGAGTGCTTTTAAAACCAGGTTATCGTTATAATTCAATAATTCTATTATATTATCCCTGACAAGGCCATCAGCCGATAAAAACAAATGCTGGGGCGTCTGCTTTCCTCCATCTTCAGAATTTTCATTATCCAACCTATGGCGAGTTTAATCACTTGAACAGAGATCGGGTACATCCCAAGTTCTAGACGAAGGGCATACGCCGCTGTGCTGCGTGGCAGGCTAAAGAGGCGTTCAAAAAATGCCTGTTGGGCTCCCCTCTAGAACTCCAAAATATCTCAGTCCCCAGATCGGAGAGACATGAAGCAAAGTTGACGACACAACACTATTATATAATATGACATAAGCGTCCCAGGCATCCACTTTGGAATTCACGAGTAAGGATAGTATCGAAGAAGTGGCTACTCTTGCCTCAATCCCAGAGGCGTGCGCAGCTTGCAATCCTAGCCCTGAGGAGGATAATACTGTGCCTAAGTATGAGTATGTATTTACAATATCCACTGCTTCACCACCGAAAAAAAGTTTTGTGAATACTTATCTAATTTCCCTCCTGAACGGGAAATCATAATTCTTGTCCTGGCCGTGTTCGCTGTTAGACCGTTAACACGGCAGTACTCCTGCAAAATTCCCAAATTTCTTCTTAGTTCAATAGACGTAGCTGACAAAATAACAATGTCATCTGCGTACAGTAGCATGATTGGGTTCATTAGATTATTCAGGGAGATTCTAGAGGCAACCCTTTCGCGAAAAAAAGACACGATATCTGCCATAAATATTATGAATAAAAGTGAACTTAGAATTTCCCTCTGGAGTACACCCTCGGTAACCTTGACTTCGTCGGAATAACCCGTGCTTGAGCGAATATGTATGACAGCGGAGTCATATAATGATTTCACAATTCTGATAAGCTTTGGGCTGATGCCATATCGATGAAGTTTCATCCAAAGTAGAGCCTGGAGAATCGAATCGAACGCACGCTTGAAATCAACGAAGAGCGCATATACTTTACCACCACTGTGGCGTAGCCTGATATATTGCCGTATACAGTGTAAAAACGTTATCCATGACCCTCCTGCCTTTTCGGAAACCCGCCTGCTCCTCAGGGAGGATCCCAGCATTCTTCAGCCATTCCCATAATCTATCACAGAGAATCTGGGTAAAGAGTTTCGTTGCTACATTTATTAGTGCAATTCCTTGGTAGTTGAGAGGTTCCGGTTTGTTTCCCGCCTTATGAAGCATGAAGAGTGCGATCCGTGCCCAGGTTTCAGGAAGTGATTCGCATTCGAGGATTCTATTGAAAAGCAAGAGAATATAATGTGACCATTCTGCGGGGAGAGCTTTAAGAAATTCTCCCGGGAGACCATCAGGACCTGCAGCTCAGCCATCTTCAACTTTTCTTGAACAATTTGAAAGTTCTCTAGCTGAAATATCAGTATCCAGAATGGGGTCAGAAACACCAAAAGAAGTGAATTCACGACTCAAACTCGGGCGGTAAGTGGATTTTGAGAAATCATTCCAAACTACTATTGGAATCGGGGTGTTGGAAGATTTTCTGGGACGGGAACTCTTTACCGTACTCCAAAAAATACTGGGATCTCTGACGCAGGCAAATTTCTCAATGAACTCTTGCGAAAAGCGCTTTTTTTTAAGTACTAGAGCCTAAAGTAGTCAAGCAGGTGGAGTGGGCTGGGTTGTCACCAAACGTTCTCCCGTTAATAAGAACAAAACTATTTTCGTGCATGAATTTAGGCAACAATGAACCATTTGCATCAATTTTTTTGTCAAGACTTGAACGTGATTCCAACAACTGAGTTCTTTCAAAAACTTCGAAAGTTGGCAGGCCCAATTCACCAACTCGAGGGTTGGAATCTCCTCCTAAAATAAACAAATCATGTTCATATTGAATAATTAAATCATCAAGGGTATCTTGAAGCATTCCTAATAAAACTGACATATCGCAAGACGGCTTGAAATAAAAGGATCCAATGATAACATAAAAGTTGCAGCATTTAATACGACTAAATATCCACCATCAATTACACAGGAGCCAAAACGAGAGTTGATTGAAGTCAGTAGACCGCCGCTGGCTCTGTCCACTGAGAGATCCTTTGTCGCATAAGACCAAACATTGACTTGAGATTTCAAGGCCTTTGGAAGAAACCAAGCGTTTCCATCAGTACATCATGTTTCACTAAAACAGCAGACGTCAATGTCAATAAGCTCGCAATGATCGATTAAGTTTGTGAAACCATGAAAATTCCAAAATAAAACATTGAGCTCAGAGAAAGGCGCTTTGTTTCTAGGAGGACAGGAACCAGTGAGGCGTCCGTGAGAGTCGTGCGGAGTAGAAGATTCTATGTGTCCATTGTTGTCAGCGAGGTTAGAGGTAGTTATTGTTTCCCATCGTTTTTCGAAGGAGTGGATTGAGCCCTTCGAGGTGCAAATTTCATCTCTGTGTCAGACCAATAACACCACTAATTTTGGGAACTCGTCCAGGAACCCTTTCAGACCGTGTCAAACCACGAGCTTTCTGCATGATTCGGCCTTCTCTAGGCGTATAATCGTGATCAAGGTAGAAGTTTGAACGTTTCAGTACATGGATCTTTTGCTTCATCACTCCACGTTTAGCTTGTTGGCTGTGAAATTTAATTAAAAGTCTGTTTTTCTCAGAACCGATAGGACGAGCATCAATGATTGAATTTTTCAACCCAAATTTACTTTCTATAAATGAGTTCACCTCATTCAGACAATTTGTTGAATCAGATTTAGGACCTTTTAGAATCACGTTATTACTCTGTAACGTCCTCAGATAAATTGTTGATTTTTTCCATATAATATATGTGTATATGTATTCATATATACACAGTATTCATATATACAAATATTCATATATTCATTCAATTTATATTCATATATATTCATTTCAATTATAATAACATTGACATTTTCATCAAAGGTTCATCCTTCTCAAAATAAGGAATGCGTTGAATCGAGAAGAAGAATTCAATGTTATACGTGCAAGAAGTATGCATGATGAAATCATTCTTCTCTGTATCGATACTCCGTGAAGAACAGAACAATGGTACGCTGTGTGCATACACGCACGTACGCACACCAATGCGTACCTATTCATCTCGGATATGGAGTGCAATATGACTCTCAAACATAGGTCGACAAAATGGACATAATCATAATAGGGTAGGTCCATTTGCAAATCTTTGACGAGTCACCTCTTATGATTCCTGTACTCCTAATACTTTCTTCCTGATTGAAAGTTATTTCTCTTAGTTTTTAATTATAATTAACAACAATTTCACATGATTTTATTTTACAAGGTAATCTCTCTTCAATATTCTATCATTGCATGAGAATTTCAATCTTTTAAAACATAATTAGATATCTGCATGAGGTAAGAGGTAATCCTGTATAGTAATCATCGTGGGGAATCGGAATGATGGATAGCATGTAGTTTTCTTTCGTTTTATACAATTTCATTATATTTCTACGGGCTTAAGGTAACTGACCCCATGAGTGAACATTTAAGAACACAAGCACTCTAAATATAAATCATTCCATGAATAATTTCTTTAAAATGAATTTCTACGAGTAAATAAGGTAGATTGGGCGTTTCAATTTTCTCTTACCGTGATTTTTTATTCATTTTCTAAGTGATAACAATAAAAATAATGAAATTAATAAAATGTTAACAATACCCCCATTAGTGAACGGGTCGCATGAATTAGTGAACGCTGATTGGCCCCATTACTGAACGCGTAGAATCTGAGGCTGCTCAGATGAGTTATTATCACTTTGCTGATGATATTCGAAATATATTCTGTGCACATTCTAATGAGACCTTTTCATAGGTGCTATGCATATTCATCGAACGTATGTGATCGAATATATGACGGAACGTCAGTCGAACGTCGATTGAATGAATATCGTACATTTCAAATGTACTATGTACGTTCTGAGTATATTTAAAACAGTCTCATTCGTATATTCTATGAACTTTCATGATATGTTCTTCGTATCTCATTCTCAAATTCTACCAACGTTTTTATTTCATATATACTTTGAACTTCTTTTGCTGCTTGAGTCACTTTGGCGAAAAAAATTGAGAATTCCAAGTAGAGTTTATAATTTTACATGTTTATTCCAATCCTTGGAGGAATTTATAGATTGATTGAAAAATTATGCGCATTATGAGAATTCATGAAAAAATTCTCCTAGAGTAGATACCTATGATATGAATCGTTACGTTTATTCGTTCAGTAATAGATTCACCGATCATTGTCGTGTGTATATTTCTGAACGCGCAATTTTCTAGGTTAGCGACTGACAGTTATCGAAAATAACCCTATATTATCTTAATTGGAATAATATCAATAGATTGGATACATAAAATAGTTCAATGGTCGCATTAATACCATGAAAATGCACAATTGAAAAAATGTCAATTCTCAACTCACCTTGTAAGATTCACGAAGGCAAAGCTCGTTGTGACACTCAGCATGAATCTTTATTTACTCCGTGAATTACATTTTTCTTCCTCCCATTTGTTCCCGCATTAATCACGAACAATAATGTTCGGAGATTGGAATAATCTTCACAGCACGTAATAGGTAAACACTTCTTGTTCGTAAAAGAGGTTTTATTATCTCGAGGTTCACTAAAGGGCTCGCGTTCGCTAATGGGGTCAGTTACCTTATATAAGTTTTATCACGTTACTCTGTAAAAAGGGAAGGGAATCTGATCGAATTGAATAAAAAAATCAAGTCTAAATGACATCTTTGTTCGAAAGCATGTTAAAGGAATATTTGATTGATTGTAATCAATTACAAAATTATAATTCATGATTTATCAATCTAGAACCATCTCGCATGTTCTGAAATCAATCAAATATTCTATTTACGATGCAACTATACCATTCATCGCAATTGACAGTTTCCACAGGGTAGCAATAATTTATAATGATAGTTATAAGAATATTTATGGAAATCCCATATCATTGAATTTGAATAAGAATGATTAAAATGCATGTTGCATTGCATGCAAGTACAGTGTTATTTTTATTGTAGTGCATGGTTTAAAGCAGAATGAATTCGAATTTAATCATGTGTAATTTTTCATAATAAGATGATTTTGATTTTATGAATTAATATTATCGTAAGTTAGATTCAGGTTGTATGGGAAAATACTCTGATTTGATATAATACATTTTTCACGTCACGGATTTTGTACGATTCTTGGTTAGACAGTGGGCCTTTTGAAGAAAAAACTTTTCTATTGTTCAAAGCATATGACTCTGCATGGATCCCATTGACAGCGATTTCTTTATTCGAAACGTTACCAAAGACCAAACTTCCTCTGATAATAGGAAGATTTATCATATACTGAAACTTGAGGAATATTCCTCAAGTCCCAACATTGGTGGCATGATCTTGGCGTCGGACGGTAGATAACCGACGTTGTGTTTATGTTTTACATAAACAATACATATGTTCTCACAATAAGAATTGAGTCACGGTGATTCAGAAGCTGTGTGTGAGAACTATACAAAAGGAAGGGGTGGTGGAAAACCCCTTCGACCAATGTTCTTTAAGATTGGGCAATGATTCCGCCTATGGTCTTTGCGATATATGAGATATATGTGCAAGAAGATGACGAGGGCTAGGCCACTGACCTATTCACGAAGGGTGATCCGTCAATGCCTCCCACCATTAAAGAAAATCAAAGTGAGTGGGATCATTACTAGTTTCTAATTAGTGGATTACCCCACTGATTGACCAAGATCGGCAAAATTGGGGGTGAACCGAGGTTACCACCGCGAGGTGGATGGAAAAAAACCTCAGAGTCAACTTCCATCTTCAACTCTCGAGTAGAAAAGGAAAATTCAGAGTTCTCTTCCATCCGCGATTCTCGTATTACGAAAAGTCAGAGTGCTTATCCGCGATTCTCGAGGAAATCAAAGTGTTTATTGATTGTTTCAACGGGAAAGAGACTACTATTTTTACATAAAAAGAAAAGACAATTGTGTGCGTTTGGGTGTGTGTGAAGCCAGACCGTCACGAACGAAATGGAGGGTTTCAAAGCGGCAGCCAAGGTAGTAATATTTTTCCCATAAATTTCAAAATTTATATTCAAAGTTCAACTTTTCCTTCCGACTGTAATTTTTACTTTGTTATTAAATCCTTTCAACGTACATTTCAAATTCCATTATAATTTCCATCCCACTCATAAAAATTTCAACTCCATACAAGAAAGCACTGGTCCCGTGGGCATAAGTTTTAGTTCCAAATCCAGTTTTCTGAACCCTCACGCTACTTGGAGGCATTTGACCCGAAATCATAAAAATCGAATTTCCAAATTTCAATGAAAAAATATTCTTGTACGCTCGTTCCTGGACGTTACATACTCCTAAGAAGTTTTTCTTGAGACTCTTTAGATTTAGTGAGCTCATCAATACGTTCATTTGTAGCAGCAAAATGTTTTTCAGTTTTCTCTTCCCTTTTCTTTATTTTTTGTTCGAGAACTGATATTTCAGAGGACAACGAAGAAATCTGTCTCGTAACTTCAGTTTTTACGGAGTCGACTTTGCTTGATAAACGACTGTAATCACCTTCAAGTTCATTTTGGGGGAACTTCGATGCTACATATTTTCGATGCTACATAGCGGCGATCCTACATATTATGTCCAGGTGCCTCGATGCTACATAGATACATAGATTGCTACATAGCTGCGATCCTACATAAGGAGTTTTTTACAAAATGTCGATCGGCTCGATGCTACATATGCTGTTCCCTTGTACAGGTGCTTCGATGCTACATATGCTCGATTCTACATATGGTATTTCTTTGTACAGATGACTCGATGCTACATATGCTCGATCCTACATATGATATTCTTTTGTACAAATGCCTCGATGTTACATGAGTGCGTTGCTACATAGCTGCGATCCTACATAAGAAATTTTTTCATAAAATGTTGGTGAGCTCAACCCTATATAGAGCATTCTCTGGAAAATTCTGATCCTCCGTGGGAAAAAATTGAAGAAAATTCAATCAGATCCAATGTGGGAATGTTGGTGTATTTAAGTTGACAAAAGGTCTTGGTGAATCGATGGCTTGCTATTTCTCTGGAAAGAATTGTTTTTCTCTGTGACACGCTACGGAATACATTTCTTCATGTGATAATATTAAACTTGTTATATAAAAGGAGGAAAATACTGTGAAGACTTCATTAAAATTTCATAACTCATCCGAAAATCAGGGATTTTCATGCATAGAAAATATTTTTTTGGAACCTGGATGAAATGAATACGTTTGCATAAAAAACCGATCACTCATACTACAAAAGTGCAATTGCTTGTTTTGATTGTTGTTGAATATGTTCGCAACAACTTTCCCACTGAGAGTTTCTGTAGTATCGCGAATTCTTTACTTTTTTTCACCATGCAAGTCCCCAAACGCGATCCACACAAACATGCATATATCTCAGATTACTCTTGGAAACTTTTCTGAATAAGTTGGTAATGAATTCTGGTGAACATCTTATCAAACGCGTATAGAATTCTGAAAGCGTTCTTGAGGATTCCCTGGAGATATCTTGAACAGTCCTCAGAGATATCTTTAATGATTCTTCGAGGACTCTTGAAGAAAAAGTTGAGAAGTTTGCAATAAGGAATCTTTGGGACATTTTCGAGATTTCTTGAAGAACTCTTCAAGATATTCTCAAAGAATCTCGAATATTCGTCAAATATATCCTAAAGGATTCTTGGAAGTTTTAAATATTGGTGAACACCCACAGATACACGGAGAAAATATGTTGACGGAAAGTTATTCAAAGTTGAGTGAAACGAGGACATAGTGGCATTCCCGCGAAGTTGAAAATCCAGTTGACTCAATTTTACTCGACTACAGATGAAAATCAATTCAGATGTTTTTCAACAGTATTCAACTTGTTGAAATAATGAAAACATTTGAATTCATTTTCATCTGTAGTCGAGTGAAATGATCTCGACCGAATTTCAAACTTCGCGGGAATGCCACTATGTCCCCGCCTTACTCAACTTGGGGTAATTTTTCGCCAATACATTTTCTCCGTGTACCTTGCTCTGTCATTGACCAAGAATTTCTGCCGCAAGTGGAATCGATCTGGAGTTTTCTCAATTACCAGTCACGTGAGTTGCCATGAAGTGATGCATATGTGGTCATATATGGATGATTTTCACGAGGGATTTAGGTAATATTATGCTTTACAAAGTGCATCGGTCTTGAATGAATTCTTGGGGAACATTTGAGGTGGTACATCAATTCTCTCCACCAGAGGATAATTCTCAAGACCCAGATAGCGTAGCAGGACAGGGTTTGTTTATGATGAATGGTCTTTGGGACCATAAGAATTCATAAAGAGTTCGAGGGCTAATGTGCTGGTAGGGATTGACGGGGTTGGAAAGAAACTAATTGAAATCCCGTGTAACATCCTTTGTCTTGTATGATTTGTTTCATATAACTTAATCTAGGTCTATCTTTGCAAGTCTCACTATTCATTTTTCCTCCCAATACGTTTCCAATAAGCTATCATGCCGTAACGTGTGTCGTATGAGATTACTTTTCCTTTTCCCTAGCAGCATCAGAATGTTGTATACAGGGCGTCCCATTTGGAACAGGACAGCTGAATAACTCTTTCAGGGAATGGAGGGGGAAAAAAATTGTTCAGATAAAAGTTGTAAGGTTCGAAGGGGGCCATAAGATGGTGACCTTGAATTTGACCTTGAGGTCAATTTTGAGCATAATTGATGGTCAAAGTATGTTTTTTCAAATGGAAAACCCTACGTTCGACCTCAGAAATGGAAAAAGCGGAAAATTTTACGTCCGAGTATGTTAACATATCAGGTCATTTAGAGGTCATTTGAAGGTCAAAAAACCATTTTCTATGGATTTTCACGGAAAAGCCTCAAACGAGTTGTTTCTCTGACCAAAGTTATCAAAGTTAAAGTGAAACCCCACGTTTCGACCTTGAATTGGAAGTGAACAGAACTAACCTTCAGAGTTTATTCTTCATATCAGTACGAAAATGATCATTAAGAAGTTTTCATCGTTTACGGTGTAAGTGCGGGTTCAAAATGGTTCATTCACCTAACGAATGTGTTGATATTTTAATGATCTTGGGTGAGTGTCGCGGAGTGTATCAAAGAGCGTCACGATTGTACAGAGAGCGGTTTGGAGATCGGCAGCATCATCCTTCTGCAGGAGTCATTCGCCAAGTTGAAAGAAATTGTCGACAAGGAAGGATTGGTCAACGCCGAAACAATCAAGGTTTCAACTTTAACGACCCTCGAAGCGTTGCTGTTTTAGCAATAATACACATGAATCCTCATGTTAGTTTACGTGATATTGAACGCGATTTGGGTATTCCACGCAGTACGGCACACAGAATTGTACAAGCTGCTCAATATCATCCGTACCACATCACACTGACCCAAGAATTATCTCAACAAGATATGCAGAATCGGGTTAACTTTTGCCATTGGGCTCTACAGAGGTTGAACGAAGCGCCCGATCTCTTTCGATATGTTCTTTTCAGTGATGAATCAACGTTTCAAAGTACTGGCTTGTTAAAACGTCACAATAGCCACTATTGGTCAGCGCAAAACCCGCACTGGACTCAACAAGTTGATCATCAGTATCGGTGGAGTATAAATGTTTGGTGTGGAATTCTAGACAATCAAGTTATTGGGCCGTATTTTTTTGATGGAACTGTTAACGGTCCTAATTATCTACAGTTTTTACAGAATGAATTACCAGTTCTCATGGAAGATGTGACGTTGGCAACTAGGCAGAGGATGTGGTATCAGCAAGACGGTGCACCACCACACTTTGCTCGATGTGTTAGGGATTATCTAAATATCCTTTTCCCCAATCGTTGGATTGGTCGAGGTGGATTTGCACTGTGGCCGGCAAGATCTCCTGATCTCACCCTTCTAGACCTTCATTTGTGGGGTTACGTAAAAAATGTCGTTTATACCAACCGACCAACAACACCTGTGGATCTACAACGACGCATCAGATACGCAATTGCGAATATTCGTGCAGAAGTTTTTCAGTCTGTTCTTGGAAACTTTCGACGCCGACTGGAGTTATGTATTGAAGTAAATGGCGGTCAATTCGAACATCTCCTGCAATGAGTGTGTCTCACCCGTCAACGGATTTGTGCCATCTGTAATTATAAAACGACGAACTGGAAGAATAAATAATTTTTTAATTATTGTTTCAAATTTGGCATTCATCATCGGTCTCAAGGTCGGATTCAAGGTCAAAATGTGGGGTTTCACTTTAACTTTAATAACTTTGGTCAGAGAAACAACTCGTTTGAGGCTTTTCCGTGAAAATCCATAGAAAATGGTTTTTTGACCTCCAAATGACCTCTAAATGACCTGATATGTTAACATATTCGGACGTAAAATTTTCCGCTCTTTCCATTTCTGAGGTCGAACGTAGGGTTTCCCATTTGAAAAAACATACTTTGACCATCAATTATGCTCAAAATTGACCTCAAGGTCAAATTCAAGGTCACCATCTTATGGCCCCCTTCGAACCTTACAACTTTTATCTGAACAATTTTTTTCCCCCTCCATTCCCTGAAAGAGTTATTCAGCTGTCCTGTTTCAAATGGGACGCCCTGTATATATACTATGCACATTCATAGTATCCCTGGTGAAAATGAAGCGTATACACAAAACGCGACGGAAGCGCATACGAAGCGAAAAAGGTTCCAATTCTCTCCCCCTGGAGCGTGTGATGCTCGTTTGCTGTAAAGTGATGGAATCATACGTTCCATATACGCTCCATAAGCTTTTGATCCCGTTTTAAACACGCTTCATGTGGCGTAACTGTAGGTTACATCAAGCGTGTGCGGATTATATCTATTCTAAGTTCAAATAATGTTTTCAAGCAGGCAATGCCAACGGTGGTCTATAGATTAGTTGATAAGACCCTCTTACACTAAGGTGGAAGTCCCTGGTTCGATTCCCACAAAGAAGTTGAATTTTTTTTCTTTCGATTGTATACGATTTGTTTGTTTCAATTCCCGCTTCACATACTCTTCTTAAACCTCTCGTTAAGGCTCCGTAAACTTTTCATTAACTTTTCTGTTACTTTCCAGCATACGCTTCATTTAGTTTTCCTTTCCGCTTCCATCTTCACCAGGGATATCTAGATATATATATATACTATGAACGTTCATTGTAAATACAGGGTGTCCCAGAAAACACTCCCGACCTTTCACCAGCGTATTCCTGAGAGAAAACTGAACAACTTTTCCATTTGAAATTTTTCGATCCGAAGCTTAGTTTTTGAGTTATAAACAAAATAAGTTGGCCATTCACGTGGCAAGCACATCGGCTAGTCTAATGATCGAAGAGTATACTTATGTAGCATCCACTTGATTGGTTGAAATCAACTGTGAACTTGAGCCTCGGATCAAAAAATGGTAAATGGAAAAGTTGTTCAGTTCTCTCTCAGGAACACGCTGGTGAAAGGTCGGTACTTTGTTCTGGGACACCCTGTATACAACATTCGGTTACTACTTGGGTTAATGACATGTTTCAACAGATTCCTTCTTTCATTCATCTTTATTCCTTTCTTCATTCATGTGCACAAATGTTCAGCAACAAATTTTCAAGCACAAAATAGTGCCCAAACCTAGGGAAATTGCTGATGAAAAGATAAGTTTCCATGATCGGGGGTCGAGTCCACCATTGAAGGGATGGAAAACCTCTTATAATTCTCAGAATATAGATTCAACTATCCAAGTTGAGCTGTTAGCTTTGAGATGGACTACCATTTCTTATGACATTTATTTTGAATATTCACTCACTTTCAAACTATTCTACGATGATGTTCTAATGCCATTGAAGTTGACAAACATACACATAGATTATGTGTACATTAAAAATGAATGACGCGTGATCGAATATAAAGCCCTGTTGAAAAATTCCGATAAAATCCCATAAAAAACACGAGTCTATTGGAATCAGTCGGAAAACGATGTCGTCGTGTCACAGCATTTGCATATAACTACTCATGAAAATTAATTGATGGAATGCAAGAGGATGTACAGGCAATTACAAATACAACTGTAAGCTAACCAGAAGTGTATCAGATTATAACAGTAAATCCGAATAAGCTCGATATTTCATGGTAAACTACCCGCAAGTGCAGTTAACCATTAATATCTCGTTATGTATTGGAATTTATTCCCTTTATCTAAGTTCAATCAATATGATGAAAATAAGTAATTTATCGAATTGCAACTATTGAATTCAAATCTGTTCCATTGGAATTTTCCAGTAATGAATATCGTTGAGAGTTGTTAGTATTTCTTCTCCAAACTACAATGATTTAAAATTGAATTTTGCAATTGAATATCGTGTGTGAAGGAATTTGAATGTGTACTTACCTTTAGAATATGGTGATCGAATGAAGATATTCCAATGGGGTTCCCAAAAGACAATTTAATGTGTTTCCTACTCTTTACTATTAGGAAGTTCTAATTGAAGCAGTGAATATTTCTACTTCAAATTTTATTGGTTTTGAATTGTATTGTACGATTGAGCGAGAGTTTTGTTATAGTGGAAACAAATTGTATTTGGAAATGAAAATATAATGTATTCGTTTGATGACACGATATAAGGAGTTTCTAAATTATCAACGGGAAATGGAAACAAGCTTTTACTGGAATAAGCAGAGAAGATATTCACTGTTCTCACATTGTATTCTCTTTCAGAAAAGTGTATTAGAATTCAGTGGAATCTCACGATCGAATAGTGGGCCTCCATCATCCATGAATCAAATCGAATTTGCATAGTAAAACGTAATATGTTCATGCGCGGGAATTGATTAGCATTTTCCGAAAAGCAGCTAGTAAGAACTACAATGCTGTCACAGATTTTTCAGAAAGATTTCACACCACTCATAAAAGAATTTGATTGGGATGAATGAGTATCGTTCGCTCAGTTTTCAATGAGATTCAGTGGAGTTGTACACGTGAATTACGCTCCCCCAGGGTTCATACATATAATCCGTACTTCCAGACTAAAATGAGATACTATTCATTGTTATTCACTGGTATTTCCTCAACGATTCACACACCCTACCTAAACACTCCCGTACATGTGATTTTATTGGAATTAATGGGTTTCTATCGATTTCCTGTGTGATTGTATCATAACCATTATAGCAACCCTTAGGGAAATTTACTCCATTCTGGCCAAAACGCGTCATATTTTCGCCAATTTTTTGACGGAAAAATGATGCGCTCCAGTCAAAATGGCGTGAGTTTTCTCAAGGGAGTACATAGGCAATTTCTATTGGGAAACTATGTCGCTTTGTCATAGTATCTATAGGAATCTATTGGAATATATTGGACTTTCTCGCTAGGGTACGTGTAATTTCTGTAAATTAAAAATTACTAGAAAAATCATTTAAATTCTTTTCAATCTCGTTTCTTCGGATGAACGAATTGAAATGAAGTGCAAAACATTTGAATACATCGATTCAAATATGAATTCGGTCAAAGTCATTTTTATTTAGGAGAATGCAGTCAGAAGGTAAGTTGATGAAAATTTCCATTAATTTGATAATGCGTTTTCCATCAAGGACTGAATTAGTATAAGTGAGGATTTTCTCCCAAACTTTACTAACATTCGATGGAATCCATGAAAAAAAATCAAAAGAAACAAATGAGCCAAATCCGATCGAAAACGATATCCTATATCGGTTTCTATGCGGTTATTGTCGCAATACTTGAGGGTTTTCATGAGATCCTATGGGTAATTCGATGTCCTATTGGTTTTCATCTGTATGATCGGCGAAACATCATGAATATTGATAATATATCTGCCGTAAAGAGCAAAGAAGTGGTTAACTCAATTTCTTTTGAGATTTTTTTTTTATGTCATCCGATGCAGGAAAATTCCCTGAATCGGATGATACAAAAATCCAATTCTTGGCAAAAAATTGAGTTAACCACTTTTTTGCTTTGCATGGCAGATGTAATATCTCGATGGTTCTTATGCAGTCAAGGTCACAGCGCCGATTGAAGTTTATCTGACTTTTCAGATAGGGATAGATAGATAGATAGATAGATAGATAGATAGATAGATAGATAGATAGATAGATAGATATGTTTATTTATGTTCTAGGATGAACATCCTGTGGAACAATTGAGAAAGAAGTATGAACAATAACAAAGATATTATATACAAAAATACTTATATATATACAGCATTAAACCTACAGCCCGAAAAGCAAAAAGAAGGCAGAATGAATGAACTTAAAAATAAAGATGAAATGAGAATGAGAGTGAGGATGAGATTACAAAGGTGTGAGAAATGAAAATACAGATATAAGATAGAGATACAATAGTTATAAATGCGCAGAATGAAGATGAAGGCAAATGAAAAAACAGATATAAAATAGAGATACAATAGTGATAAATGCGCAGAATGAAGATGAAGGCAAGAAAAGCGTAAGATGAACCACGATGAACCTACTTGAAAAGGAGTATATGTCTATGAGTGAGAAAGGGTGGAGGTGAGCAAGAGTCATAATACCTCTTTTTGAAGACGTTAGGGGAAGAGCTACACTTGATGTTATCTGGGATCGTGTTCCAGAGTTTACTACCTGTTATCAAAAAAGATTTTTGATATGTGGTAGTATGATGCAGTGGTATTTTAAGGAGCCCCCTATTCGATCTAGTGCAACGAATTGCATCAGAGGTACCAAAGTTAAAACGATCGTGAAGAAAAGGAGGATCCTTGAAAGCAAATAGATGATGCAAGTACGACCCCAGGAAAAATTTCCGTCGCTCAGAAAGTTTGAGCCAGCCGAGGCGCGTGAAGAAAGGAGAGATGTGGACATCTTTCCTGAGGTTGAAAATAAACCGCACGCAGGCATTCAGTTTACGCTGCAGACGTATACTGTCTCCTTCGGAGAGATCAGTGAGAACTAAGCAACAATAATCAAAATAGGGTATGACTAGCGTTGAAATCAGTTTAGTTCTCATCTGGATAGAGAGTGCGTTGCCATTAAGTCGCAATTGGTAGAGTGCGCACGAGACTTTCCTGCAGACAGAAGTTACTTGCTCATTCCAATTAAGAGAAGGTGTCAGAATAATCCCAAGCGATTTAAGCGAAGAGACAAGATTTATAGGGGTGCCCTGAAGTATGATGTCCGGTAAGGAGCGAAGAGAAATATCGTTGACGTAACGTGGAGAACCAAGGATCATGCAATTCGTTTTCAAGGGGTTCAGGATTAGGTAGTTGGTGGAGCACCAGCTGGCAATTCTCTGCATATCGTCATTCAATTTCGGGATACATTCGTCTATGAGAAAAGGTATGCAAATAAATATAAAAGTCATCAGCGAATTTAAAGAGTTTACAATGGTGAATAATCGAATTTATGTCGGTGACATACAGTGCGAATAAGAGAGGGCCCAGGCGAGAGCCTTGGGGAACACCTGAGGTAACTGGAGTCCATTCTGAGCAACCTTTAGAGCTTCTAACTGATTGCGTGCGACCAGATAGATAGGACCAAAACCACTTCAGCACGGGGGTAGATATATTGAAAGAAGCGAGTTTTTGTATAAGCAAAGAGTGGTTAACGGTATCAAAAGCTCTTGAGAAATCAAACCCCACCAAAAGAGTGATCATGCGCTTATCAATCGCTTCACGAACATCATCAGTCAATTTTAAAAGAGCAGTTTGAGTGGAGCGGTGTTTGATGAATCCACACTGATATTTGTCAAGTATAGAATTCTTGGTCAAAAAATCACACAAGAAGTGATGGACGATCTTTTCAAGTATTTTACATGACTCACAGAGAATGGAGATAGGGCGGAAATCAGGTGGAGTTTGTGGAGATCTTGTTTTAGGTAAAGGTGTAATGAAGGAGCGTTTCCACGCCATAGGAAAGAGAGATAGCATGAGAGAGGAATTGAATAAGGTCAGTAGGAATGGAAAAATGGACGGAGCGATCAGGTTAAGGAATCGACCAGGAAGCCCATCTGGAGGAATAGTATTTGAGTTAGAAAAATGATAGAAATGTAGCAGATCATGAGGAGTCAAGTGAGGGAAAAAGAAAAGGTTATCACTGTAGCCGAGACTTTGGTCGAGAATGGGCGGTGGAGGACAGGCCGGATGAAAGCCAGCAGAGAAGTGTAAACTAAGCTCGTTCACACAAAATTTATCCGCGGGCGGATGATTACTATTAGATTTGATTATTCTCAGGGTACGAAGTTCTCTCCAAAGTGTGCGTGAGTCGGGAGTGCCCATCAATCAATGTCGTTATAATATTGACGCTTCGCATTCCTGAGAGAAGTAACAACGTTGTTCCTTAGTCGTGTGAAGAGTAAATGACATTCAGGATTTCTTGTGCGGAGATATGTCCTCCTCGCAGTGTTACGTTCACGGATGAGATTACGAATCTCCTGAGTTATCCAGGGAGAAGGAGGACGTCTGGGAGTGAACCTTCTGATCGGTACTTCACTATTGTATAGATCAGTGAGATAATCATGGAAAACCCCAACACACTCATCAATATTTGTAATACCCGAGTTCCCGATGTTCAGCAAAATCGATGGTATATCAATATCTTGCCCATTGATCCGCGAGTAATCACGCACAGAGACGATCTGCTGTTGACTCATGGGTAGATTGAAAGAGTATTCAATTGAGATCATGTCATGCCGAGATAGAAAAGGCATTTCCTTTTGTTCATGGTCAATCACTTTGGAGAGATCGTCCACTACACATAAGTCAAGCAAGGTAGAAGAGATGGACGTGTGATGAGTGGGGCCGTAGGGGACAATGGCCAGATTCAGACTGGAGAGTATTTTACGGAGATAAGTACTATCAGGAGATGAACGGCACAAGTCGGTGTTCCAGTCACCCATAATGATTTTGTCGTGATAGTCAGTACTCAGTGTAGAGATCACCGTTTCCAAATTAGCAAATCCTATTTTCGGAGGTCTGTAAACTACACCAATGAGTACTTTGCGCATACACGTGCTGGAAACCTGGACGAATAGATATTCGGGTTGTGGACAAGTGGCATCGTACTCAGATTTCTGTATAATTTTGTATTGGAGATTCTGTTTAATATAGAGACAGACCCCCCCGCCAATACGACCCACCCCATCGCAACGAAAGACCACATATCCATCCAATGAGCAGAATGAGTCATCCATGTCACTCCTAAACCAGGTCTCAGATACCGCAATAACATCGTACTTATTCGGATTCTTAGTGCAGAAAAAATCAGAGAACTCATCAAAATGAGCCATAAGTGATTGTGCATTAACATGACACATTTTTAACGAACGGAAAACTGCATTAGAGTGAGAGTTTGAGGGTCGAATCGGGAGTCACCTAAGTTGATCAAAGTCCCTGTTAGATGAGATGACGATAACATTTGAGGTATCATCTTTTTTCACCAGAATACGTCCATTCCTCGACCAAGTATGAAGATATCCTTTAGACTTCGCAACTTTCTTAGTTTCTGCGAGAAGAGAGGCTATATCAGACGGCAGATATTCATTAAGATAAAGCCTAGACTTAGGTAGAGAGGGATTAATATCAGACGCGTCGACTAATCCTGTAGAACGTTTGGCCTCAAGTATTTTCGTTCGGAGAGAAGGAGAATCAAGCTCCATAAGGATGGTACGTGGACGCGATGTAGTTTTGGTGGAGCGAAGACGAAATGCTCTCACAATGTTAGATTGGGTGATCTGAACATTAAGATGAGCCAAGACATCCATGATACGGCTCGGAATGAATTCATCAGGAAGTTCAGGTAATCCTGAAAGAGTGAGAAGGTTCCTATTTGATTGAGAGCGCAGCGCTCGAAGTTCTTCTAGCAACTTGGTATTTTGTTGTTCCAATTCAGAGATGCGTGCTGAGTGAGATTGAGAGTTATCTTCAATGGTTACAACACGCTGGCTAAGCGATATGAGGCTGGCATCAGTCATTTTGATAGAAGAGGAATTCTGTTCCAGTGAGGTTTTTAATTCCTGGTAGATTTTAGTGAGCGATTTCACATCCTGATTGACTGTCATAACAGCCTGTTCAAGCCCCGCAAATTTGCTGGATAAACAGGAGACATTGTTTTCGATGGAAGACAGTTGTTGAAGTCGAGCATGAACCTCAGTATTATTGCGTTCTTGCCGCTCAATGAAATTATCGAGTTTATCTGAGGATATTTGAATAGCTCTCATAATATCATCTATGGTAAAGGTTGTATTAGGAGTAGTACCACCACTGGTGTTGCGATTAACCATCGAAGTTGACGGACAATCAACTTCCATTGATGAGGGAGGGATATCTCCAGACTTTTTGAAGGATTCCAAGGGACCTTTGTAGAGTACAAGCTCGTTGTTGTGGTTGTACGTTTCATCTAGTTTCACACAACCAGGATGGAAATATTTTATGCACGGTGTACACTTAATGACATCCGTTTTCACAGATTTTCTGCAGATTGAGCAAATGTGATCCATTGTAATAATGAAAAAGAGAAAAATCTGGTACTAATATGTGTGAAAATCCAAATAAAAAACGAATTATACAGAAAAAAAAAAAAAAAAGTCGTTGTGAGAACGGTTAAGATGAGTATATGCTACGTTGGGTGAGAGAGAGTACCATCGAGTAGTTAGAGAGACAGAGATGAGAGCAATAACGTAGAAAGAATACAACAACAGTGTGCACGTATCTATACACTCGGTATCATAGTATATGTGTGATACACACAACGCAGTATATACGAACGAACGCTAGTACTATGAAATAATCGCGCATTATAATTATGAATGTAATGAAAGTATTATTGAGAAATGCATCAGCGAATTATTATCTATGTAGACCGCAAATGAGGATAGAGAAAGCATGTGTGAAAAACCTCGTTGAAAAGTGATGTGATACGAATTAGTATGCCAACAAAGATGTCGTCAAGGCTCCCGTTGGAAGGCAAGATTTATGCTGTGGAGTGTGGATGTGCTACAATGGCCAATACCTCAACGTTACCGTGATGACGTGTAGAGAAGACAGACCAATCAATGATAAGAGGCGAATGATAAGCGCCACGCGCGAAAAGCACTTGTAATACACCAGCCTTGGTCTTCCCGCTTGGCAGATGCTCCAACAACACCAGATAAATGCGAATCACAAAACATCCACCATCGGCTGCCAACGAAACAGCTACTTATCGTTGGTTGCTCAAAAAAATGCCCGAGCCGATAAGGGATGCACTGAAACAAGGTCGACCCCAATAGGGCCACAAAATATGCAGTAAAACAGTTGACAAAGTAGAGCGAAGCAAGAGCGTGCAGGCTTATACTCACAGAGAGAGAGAGAGAGAGAGGATGTGACAATGGAACAACAGTTTTCCATCTCGCATGAATACGTCCATATTTGTACACTGAAACGCAATGTATTCACTCATTGTGACCAAGTAATACCAATATGGATAAAATATTCTTCGAATGTTCCTACAGTATTCCAACGTTCTGCAAAGAATTCTGAGAACATTTGATGAAGTTTAGTGCTACTAGGGTGGGTAAACAGTCAGCATTCCCTAACCAATAAGTAGTAGTAACAGTAATACGCTTTGCAGAAATTTTACTTTCCTAAAGGAACAGAAGGATCAGGCACTACGGAAATTTGGCTCCGTGCGCAGCTGTTTACGTTTGCGTTCGTGTTTACGTAACTTATGTAGCAAGTATTGGAGTATCAGAAGACTGATAAGACTTTGCTACATAGTTTTTAAACAACTAAGCAATGATCACAAAATTTGAATATGCAGCAACCCTGTAAAAAAAACTCCGATTGGCCCGATTGGAAAAATGAATTCCCAATGGTATTTTTGGTTCAAAGCATATTGAAAAAACGTTCAATCAATCGTAATCAATCACTCATTCATTTCTATTGTCAAATCACAATTCATAATTCCATTACTGTATTGTAATCAATTGCTCTGAAGTTAACCAAACATCGTGAAGTGCAGTGCTAGGGTTACGCTCTGGATGTAAATCCAAAGTCCGAAGTAATTCCTAAACGTGAGGAACCAAGTTATAAGGATTATTGACATTTGTGGGTTAATATGTTTATAATAGTTTGCATGATTTTTAGGAATCATTTGCATTTTCAGTTTGATATTCAAAGCCTAATTCCACCAATTCAATTCATTATTACATCTTTGAAATTCGTATTTATTGCTGAGTTGTTCAGAAAGTACGTAGCAAAATTTCGACCACCTCTTCAAGGACTCCATGGCCCTTAATAATACTTGAAATACGATTTACCTCACTTTTTTATGAATATATCATAAATAGATATAAAAAGAAATAAGTTGGCTTTCGGTCAACTTCAAAAAGGGGATCAGTTTTCTTTCCAATCAATTTTTTATGACAAGATTTGATCTATTCATAAATATTCATTTGGAGAAGATTTTAACATCAGACTATCAAATCGGAGGAATGGAATATGATCCACGTAACATCACATTGACTTTCCATAATATCACATTTAAGATTTTAACATCAGACTATCAAATTGGAGGAATGGAATATAATCCACGTATTATCACATTAACTTTTCATAATATCACATTTGAACATTGTTAACATTGAATCAACGTTCAAGAAAATATACATCCAACTTACGACAGCTAAACTTGGAAATATAGATCCAACTTAAAACAGCTAAACTTGAAAATAAACATTTTCAACCGCTGCACTATAAAAAAAAATAATAATATAAAATAATATTGTAGAATCATACATTTCAACAGATACTGCAAGTGCTGAATAAAGAATCAATTTTCAAATTGGGACCAACTGAAAGAAAATTACAATATCGTCGAGGCTGAATTTTTGCTGATTCTGTTCACAATCTGAGCTTGAGCTTTCTGAATAGGAATTGAAAAGAAATCTCGAATGGGTTGTGGACGTTCACGTTCCCTTATTTGGAAATGAATGTGCCAAACCTCTGCGTTATGAAATATTCCTTTTTACTATATAATATACTCCCATATAACACACGAAGAATCTCTTTTCAGAATGTGAATAGAATTCTTGTACAATTCTTTTTCAACTAATTTGAACTAGTGAATCTATGAAGAATTCTGGCAATGTTCTTAGCTGAAATCAATGATTTCTTTGAGAGCACTGAAACAATTCAGAAAGCGGATCAGAAGAACTAGTCAATGTCAGGGGAATTAAACAGAATCAGAATTCTCCATAAATCAATTGTTCTGAAAAGAGTTATATTCGTGCTCTTGAAGAACAATTTTTCATGTGTTAGAATTAAATAGATATTCCATATATAGGATAGAACCAAAACTTGAAATTTTTTGAATTGAACTTACAAAAGAAACTGAAAAATCACCAGTGGGTGAAATTCCCACCAACTCCGTTCATATTCTACGTGAACTTTATGAAGAACTGAATCGTAAATAATTGTTTTTCTAAGCTCGAAAGGCTTAAGGCTCACATGAAATAGGCAAAACATTGAAAAAACATCGAAATAAACGCTAAAATGAAAATTGGAATAAACATTGAAATAAACAACGAAATAAAAATATATCAATTCCACGTTCGATCGAACACTGAATTAGTTTTGAGTGTCACCATCGGAGTCAGCACTTTCACTACTAGATGAACGAGTCTAACTATAAATTTCATCTTTTGGTTGATTTTCTTTTTTGGCTTGATCATTATCAGAGTCAGAGTCAGATCCAGACCCAGGCTGTCGATCATCCGCCGAAGGATGATTTTCCTTACCCGTGTTTTGTGCACTAGAATGATGAGCGCTTCGGCAATCATCGTTTCGTTGTTGTACACCATTTTTGTCTGAAACATACAATGAATCAGGATTCCAAGCTTTCGATATTCAAGAAATGTTTGATTCAACAATAATTAATTTGAATACAAGGTTCTTATATAATTTTTATATTTCTATGAGAAGATATATATCATGTACCTGCTTTTTCCGATTTAGGAGCTCGATTCATATCAGCAATTTTTTGTCTCATGTATTCAGTATACTCCTCAATTTCTTCTGATATCTGTTGTTGCGAGTACTTGCGATGAGTTTCCAAAAAGTAGCCAAATATATCTGAATGAAAGAGGGAAATTAGATTTCATTTGAACGTTTGAAGGATCTTGAACAAACGTTCCTCAAACTTCTCAAGGTCTGTGCCGATATAGCACACTCGCTCCAAAAGCATTGGACAAGTATTTAATATTCGAGAAACTCCCTGCTTAAAATTATCTGTAGAAATCTTTTGACAAAGAAATGACTAATGTGCGTCTTTAATCGCGAATTTTACACCTTACATAGTTTTTAATGGTATATCTCAAGTACCATCGGAACATTCCATATGTACTATGAACGTGCATATTAGTATATATATATACAACATTCTTGTGCGACTAGGGATGTAGTTCCGAATGAGGAATAGAATATATGGCATAACAGTTATTAATAGTGTGGAGGGAAGACTATAGAAAAATATCAAAATTAAATCATATTACTGAAAATCATTGCTGTCAGAAAGTTCTATCTCCATTCACAGCCATCCATACGATGGTGTTCCAAAAGAAATATTGTTTTCATTTCCGTTGTCATGTTCCTGAGGAACATGAATGACATGTTCCTCTTGTTTGAAAATAGGCCTCTACATCTGTTAGATTTTTGAAATGATCTTTAGTGGTTGCTCAAATCAAGTATATGCCCCAAGTAGCACAAGAACTTCTCAAATATTTTATGGTGGTTCTATGAATGTGAAGAGAATGTGCACATGAGACTATTTTAGATGAATTCGTTGAGATATTCCATGAAGGTACATACCATATAATTATTCGACACAGTCTCATTGAGAGGTTCTACACAGGTTCGTAGGATTTTCTCAACGCGTTCCTGGCATTTATAACCTCATGTGTTACTTGGGTGTCAGGGATGATGTTCCTAACCCCAAATAACATAGCAGTCTGATGTATTCATGAAAAATTCTTTATGGAGTCTTATGGTTTTTAAAATATTCTTCATGAACTCATTAGTACGCAGAGCATGATTAGCAATGCAGAATTATTGAAATTTTTTCTGTATTCAATTCTCAATGGAGGCTTTTGAAGCGGCTGACCGGGACCGGGTAGTCCAGCCCCCTGAGACTCCGAACATTTTCAATAGAGAAACGTTTCCATTAAGTGTCCCTTGGCCGCCAGGGGTTCCACCTATGCAGGCGTAGTTCACCCCTTACCTTTCGCCCCACTGTCGTTCACTCCGCCAGCTCCGCCATTACTCCTTCTCTGACGTCACAGTTGATTATTTATATGATTGGTCTCCGTCTACGCCTAGACTAGTGGCGCCAGGGACATTAACTGGCCACTCGAAAGTTGGAGTTTTTGGAGGCTGGGATAGTCATTTTTCAACTGTTTTGGTTGGTTAAAAACCCTGGTTGAAGAAATCTATTGATTCTCGTAAAATCTCATTAATTCTCGCCTAATCCCATTGAATCTTGTACAATGTTCTGACCAAATCCTATTCAACTTTTGTCAATGAGACTCAATCAGATGAATGCGTTTTTGGCAATGTAATTCTGATTGAATCTTGTACAATGTTCTGACCAAATCCCATAAAATATCACTTGTGAGATGCAATGGATTCTTTAAACCAGGGAAGTGATCATCCAATCCAGGTCAGTGCCGGTCAACCACTTTGAGGGCCTCCAATGAAAGCACATACTTGAGTTCTGAAATAGTGACAATGATGCAATTTTTTCTCAAATAGTGGAAAAAGTGAGGTGTTTCTAAAAAAGTGACAAAAGTGACTCACTGGCAATCCTGAATAAGCCGAATTCGCTATAATATTGGAGTTTTCCAATAGGGTTATCCAGAGTTGCTAACTCTGCGGAAAGGAACCAATAAAAACCGATGGACCAACTCCTATCGGAATCAATGGGATCTTATCGGTTTTTGTGCGGTTTTTGTCACAGTACTCGAGGATTCCCATGAGATTCTATGTGGAATTCGATGTTCTATTGGTATGATTGCGAATCCTTGATAAATACTGATAGAAGAAGAATATCTCATCGGCCTCCATGCGGTTTTTGTGAATCAAAATCAAATTGAGAGATCTGATCAATCCATTATCATTGAAATTCACATTGGATCCAAATTCAATTCAAGAAATCAGTGAATAAAATGAAATTAACACTAAAAAAATGGAACACTAGATCAGTCTGTATGTCGTGCATGAAAGTTTATTTACAGTAACAGTATATTCATCATCATGAAGGAATCAGTCTTATGACTGGTTTGATGAAATTCTCCAACCCTGTCTATTATCCGCTAACCGCTTAATTTCTGCATATCTACGGCAACCCTTATCTTGTATAATTTGCTTCATATAACTCAATCTAGGTCTACCTCTTCGAGTTTTACCATTCATTTTTCCTTCCAATATTGTTTTCAATGAGCTATCTTGCCTTCATGTGTGTCCTATCAGATTACTTCTTCTTTTCACGACCTGTCTCAAGAGACTTCTTTTCTCATTGACCTTCTCCAGTACTTCTTCATTTTTTACTTTCTCTATCCACTTTATTCTAAGCATCTTTCTATAACACCACATTTCGAAAGCTTCAAGTCTTCGTTGGTCCGTTTTTCCAATTGTCCAAGTTTCGCAACCATATAATGCTGTGCTCCAAACGTAACTCTTCAAGAATTTCTTCCTTACTGCTAAGCTAATATTCTTCGAACATAGTAACTGTTCCTTTTGGTGGGAAGCCTGTTTCCCTTGTGCTATTCTTGCTCTTATATCTCTTCCGCTTTTACCGTTTTCTGTAATTATGCTCCCTAGATATTTAAATTCTTTGACTTGCTGAATTGTCTCTGCATCTATTTTGATTTTCGTTTTTCTTGGTGTGTTAGTTGTTGTACAAATCATGAATTTTGTTTTGTCCTTATTTATATTCATACAATATTTGTCTAGTAATATTTTTTTCATAGTGTTGAAAGTATTTTCTAACTCAGCACCACTCGTAGCTAATATAGCTATGTCATCCGCAAATCTCAACATGCTCACATTTTCACCTTGAATCTGTAATTTCAATTGCACTTGTTCCTTCACTTCGTTCATCGCTTCTTCTATATACAAATTGAAAATCAACGGCGATAGTGAGCATCCTTGTCTCACCCCGCTTCTAATTTGTGCTTCTCCTTTCTGACCCTCTATCTCTATTATTGCGGTTTGATTCTTATATAATCCATATATTATTCTCCTATCCCTGAAATTAATTCCTACCTTTTTCAAAATCGTAAACATCTTCTCCCAATCAACATTATCGAATGCTTTTTGTATATCTACAAAACCTATATACACAGACTTTTTTAACTCTAGACTCTTCTCTACTACTGTTCTCAGTGCTGATATTGCTTCTCGCGTTCCCCTATTTTTCCTAAAACCGAACTGATCTTCTGCTAATCTACTCTCTATTTCATTCTCTATTCTCCTGTATATGATTTTTGTCAGTATTTTCGAGGCATGTGAAGTTAAACTAATCGTTCTGTAGTTCTCGCATTTGTCTGCTCCTTGTTTTTTTGGAATGGCGACAATTTTATTCTTCTGGAAATCTTTCGGTACTTCGCCTATTTCGTACATATCTCTGACCAATTCAAACAGTGCGTCACGAGTTCCGACTGGAGGCTTTGATAAGGTCCGCACTTATGCCATCTGTTCCTGGCGCTTTATTATTTTTCAATTCTTTCAGAGCCCTGTCGAATTCTGATCTCAAAATTGAATCTCCCAATTCTTCTTCATCGACATCTTCCTCCCTCTCTAAGAATCCCATATTATCGCCTCCTTTATACAGATCTTCTAGATGATTAATCCATTGTTCTATTTTTTCCTCCGTTCTTATCAATTGTCTTCCTAGAGAATTTTTAATCTTACTGCTTCTAGATTTTATTTGTCCAAAAAATCTCTCAACAATCCTATATGCCTCATCAATTTTTCCTAAATGTAATCTCACTTCTATATCTTGACATTTCCCCTCCAACCATTGTTCCTTTGCTTTCCTTGATTCTCTGATTATTTTATTCCTCAGTGCCTTGTATGTCTGCTGATCTTGTTCACTATTCTTATTCTTGTATCCCCTCCTTTCATTAATTGAATCGAGAATTTCTTCTGTTATCCATGGTTTCTGAGGCTCTATCCCATCGTTCTCCGAAATTCCATCTGCACATTGCTCTATGTTCCCCTTCATATTTGTCCATCTACTCTCTATTTCCAAGTCTTTCTCTTGTCGATCCTCCAATTTTTCGTTCAACATCGCTTTGAATGCGTCCTGTGTTTTTCCTTGTTTGAGATTCTTCAAATTCCATCTTTTTTGCATTTTCCTTTTCTTCTTCAGAGCTTCGAATTTCAGAGAACATTTCATCAGCAACATATTGTGATCACTATCTATATCCGCACCTGGATAAGTTTTACAGCTTGTCACTTGGTTTCTAAATCTTTGTTCTACTAATATGTAATCAATTTGATATCTTGCTGTATCTCCTGGCATTTTCCAAGTATAGATTCTTCTTGGATGATTTTTGAATAATGTGTTGGTGATAACCATTCTATGACTCTCACAGGATTCGATTAAACGTTGTCCCCTTCCATTTCTTTTTCCCAACGCAAAATCTCCTATTATGTTGGCCTCTTCTCCTTGCCCTACTACCGCATTCCAGTCACCTATGATCATTAAATTTTCTTCTCCCTTCACATATTCTATCACTTCTTCTATTTCATCGTACGTCTTTTTCGATATCCTCCTCTGAGTATGCAGATGTGGGCATGTATACTTGGACTATAACAGTGTCTACCGGTTTTGTTCTAACTCTGACCATCATTACGCGTTCGCTATGTTGCAAATAATTTTCTATCCTATTCCCTGACCTCTTATGCATCATAATTCCCACACCTGCTTGACCATTCTTTGATCCTGTGTGAATGATTCTATAATCCCCACTCCAGAAATCCCCTTCTTGTGGCCATCTCATTTCACTAATTCCCATCACATCGATACCCAACCTCTTCATTTCCAGTTTCAAATTTTCTAATTTTCCTGTTTGTCTCAGTGATCTAACATTCCACGCGCCGACTCGAAGAATGTTCTCTTCCTTCCCTATCTCCTTTGGGTTCCTATCTTGTTTGATGAGGTTCTCTCGAGCAGCCTCCACCCGGAGATCCGAACGGGAGGCTATTTTACCTCCGGAATATTTTACCCGAGAGGATGCCATCATGTTGTTGTTGTTGCTTCCTTTTTTTCAATAAATCAAAATTCAAAATTCCAGGTTTGGAGAAAAGATTTCATTTCCTCGGGAATATTGAAAGATGTCCAGGAAGGTAGTTTCCCCTTGCTTTCCCTCCGTTTCTGCCGATGTTCCTGGCGTTGGGATGATTTAGTTTCTCTCAGTTTGTATTCTCCCTTTCGAGTAGTTCATTCCACCCGAAAAAGAGACCCAAATCTGAGATACTTATCCTCCCTACCACGTAAAGGAAGCAGATACTACCAAGGATGGATAAAAAGGATATCGAGGACAGGTATCAAGAATATCCCCCTGGAAGACCCGCAATCATCCTACGGGGAGGAACAGTATATTGTTCACCAAGAAAGGGGAGTGGGATATTCTCAACGAATACCAAATTCATCCCTTCCAGCAAAAGCCAAACAGATTTGGAAACATCAAAAACAAAACAAAATTATAATTCCTTCATCGACAATGATTAGAAACAATTCGGCAGTTGAAATTCGGTTGATGTTGGAATCTGGGTTGGAAAATTCGAATGGGAAACAATAAATATAATATATTGTTTCCTATTCATATATCATTTGTATGGACATACCATACAAATGATATATAAAAATCATGCACTACACAATACGTATATTGTGTAGTACATGATGTTTTATCGATTCCTATTGGTATAATTTGAAGAACCTCCAGAATATCAGTGAAAAAAATGATTAGTCGTTGCATAAAAAAGAATTTGTTACAAAAAATTATTGGCGTCTCTCACTGTATTGGAAAATTCTCATAGAAACCGATAGGTAATTTTATCGGAATCAATGGGTTCCTATCGTTTTTTCGTGTCGTTTTGCCACAGCTGTTATGAGTTTCTATCGGTTCCCATGTGAGAGTTAATATTCTATTGGTTTTTATGGTATAAAATCGGTGAAACCGCATGGATCCCGATGGAAAATAATTTTCTGTTAGGAAACTCTGTCGTTTTGTCACAGAACGGATGGAGATCTATTGGAATTTTTTCACAAAGTACATACGAAATCATACACAATAATCGGAAGACATAACTTTGTAAAACGAAATCATTAAAACCGATTAACGGTGCGGATCTTTGATCAGTGGTCACAGATCCGAAACCCCTACGCTACTGATGCAGCCACAACAGTACATACATGTGAACATGTGTTACGTATATGTTTTCACATGTCTGTAATTTCACGTCCGTGTAAGTGAAGTTGGAGTTCTGGATCTGTGACCGCTGTCTTTGATTCAAAGTTATATCAACTGATGATGAAATTCAAAATAGGAAAATTTCTACTTGATAAAAATTTATTTTACTCAGAAAAAATGATTGAACTCATTCCAATCTGTCGAGGAAATCAATAAAAATCTCGAGATAAGTCATTCTTCAAGGGTCTATTATACGCGTGTGACAATCATAAGAAGAAAAGAGAGTCACCTCGGACTTCTTTTTTTCTGTCCATGTGGAATATTCTGTTGTATGCCACAATCGCACGCGTATAATCGCACCTTCATCACAACAAAATGTTTTACTCACCAATTATTGTAGATGCAGGAATTCCAAGAGAAAATGCCAAAATCAAACATGGAGATCTCACTGAACACTGAATATATAAATCACGCGCAATCTACGGTGAGGTCTACAGCAGTCTACAATGCACGGGATACTGTTACCAACTGGCAATACTGGCATCAGCGCACTGACTCACGGGTATCTTTGAGAAGACGCGGCTCGCTTGTTGCTAACCGTCCAGTACTAACCAATCTGCACGCTCAAGTCCCCACCACCATCGTGTACGGACTTCCGTCATTCCGTTATGGCTCAAAATTGTGCCAATGACGGAATGGCTTGTGTAGCTAGACCGTTAAGGTTTCGTCTTTACGGAACTTGTGTAGCTAGACATGAGTTTCTTGAAGAACGAAAGGCTGTGCAGAAAATAAAATACGGTTTCCACGCAATCTTCCGTTTCTTACGTTCGCATATTAACGTGGCTTGTGTGTTTAGACTATTAAGAGTATATATCATTCTCTATGACGTTAGAGTGAGATCAAACAACAATAAACAATTATCGTTGATATTTTTGGTTGTTTCATGTGAAGCTTTTTTTTAGATTATTAGTCATAAATCACTATCCTATATCACACAACGTGCTTTTCAGATGTTTCCAAAACGTTTCACAAACATTGCAAATGTTGTCTTAAGAATTACAACAACGCCACAAATCCGTAGAGTGCTTCCGATGAATGTCCTATTGGAAAATTCCAATAGAAACCGATAGCTGTAGTTTCATCGGAATCCATAAGTTTCTATGGATCTTCCCTCTCGTGTTGTCACAGCCAGTATAGATTTCTATCGGATTCCATGAGCGAGTCAAAATTCTATTGGTTTTCATTGGTACCATCGGTAAAACCTCTTGAATATCGATGGAAAATTATTTCCTATTGAGAGACCATGTCGTTTTGTCACAAGATCTACGGGAATCTAATGGAATTTTTCAATAATGCTACAAGCAAGAAATGGCAATTTCCCAACCAATTAGAAGATTCGAAAAAAATTTCCTAATTTTTTGATTGATTGAAAGATTGCTGTTGCTTGCTAGTAGCATTGATCAGAAGCACTCAAAAGCTGTGTTCGTTCTAACGTGTTCTGAGTAGCTCCAACCAACCTGCTGCGAAAATATTTTTGATCCGCTCTTCTAGTTATAGAAATGGATCGATTGGTTCGGTGCAGGTTGGGGCAACTTAGAATACGTTAGAACATCAAACTATATAATATACTGGAAAGAGCACCAGCTTCTTTTCTCGCACAATGCATTCGACTATCTTTGCCGAAAAATTTTCATACGGTGCTCATTCCAGTATATTATAGAGTTCAATGCGTTAAAACGAACACAGTCATAATAATGTGCTATGTGAGTGGTTTAAACTTCTGAATGTAGTCTTTTTTGGTTATTTTATCGATCGATTCTTGTAGATGATCATTTTTTTATGGTGCAAAAAATTACTTTTCAATTCTCGTTTTTACCACATAAATCAAAGGAAAAAAATGTATATACATGTTTCTTTTTTTCCAATCCAATATATGAATTAATCATTGTGATTTGATCCCAATCAATGGATTTTCTATGGGTTTCTATCGGATTTCACATGGAAGTCAATATTCTATTGGTTTTTATTGATACAATCGGTAAATCCTCAGGAATACCGATGGAGAATAATTTCCTATTGGAAAACTATGACGTTTCGTCACAAGCGCGGAACCAGGGGGGGTCACGACCTCCTCCCCCTAAACGCTGAAGGAAAAGTTCATTTTTAGAATTTAATTTCAAACTTATCTAAATCTGCCCTAAAAAAAGGTCATCTGATCGAAAAAAATCCTTGTGACCCCCCCAAAAAAAAAATTCATTCCTGGATCCGCCCCTGTTCCGTCACAGGATCTGCAGGAAGCTATTGGAACCTATTGGAATTTTTCAACAGGTTCCCTTGTTGGAAAAGCCCAATATACTCCAATAGATTCCCGTAGATTCCATTACAAAACGGCACGGTTGTTTCTAATACAGATTTCTTTGAATCAGCATTCACGAGGTTTTACCGATTCTGTTGATGAAAACCAATAGATTGTTGACATCCGCTCAGAATCCAATACAAATCTCATAGCAGATATGATACGAGGACATGGAAAATCGCTGCACAGATAATAGTGTTCCTTCGAATCTGAGAAATTGTTATTTGGATAGATTAGAATAAATATTTTTTGAAAGGAAATGAATATTGTTTTAATTTGAACAAATGTATTCTTCGGAACAACGAACGAATGATACATTTTTTTAAAGTAACGAAATATTGATTAGAGCGAAAAAAATATTTATTCGACATATCCAAACAAAAATTTTGCAGATTCGAAGAAACACTTTCATTTGTATAAAACCAATTGATTCTGATGAAATTAGTAAGGCATTATGTGAGGCATCGTGTTCATATTTCAGAACATCCGGAGACATTATGTAATGTGTGTGTTTATTCAGATACGTTCCGATCAATACATCAATTGGACGTACTCATTGATTCCAACGACTTTCTAACAAAATTTCAAATCAACCACATGAGTGTTGTGAGGCCTCATTTGGACACTGCTTGTGAATTACAAATGAATTCCACACTTCACATAATTTATCAGTGTTACCATCAAGCTCATAGATCCGAGTTAATATATCAAAAGTAAATACCCATTGACCCTGATGAATCAACTTTAGCCAATTTTCCGATTAGAAGATACGGATGTGATGATGGAAAATTTTGATAGAGTGCAATTAGGATCATGATGCTCATGGCGACGGGTATTCCAAATAGATTCCGATAACATTCAGGTGAACTCTAAGTGAGAATAACTGATGTCACTTCATGCTTTCCCAAACTCATACTCAATTGTAGTTTCAAACGGAACAAGATTAGTTTACAAGATGCAAAGACTGATTGAAATCAATCAGTTGATTAAATTGACAAATACTCTATTCTACAAATAACTTTATCAGAGTAAATTTCTGATACAAAATAATAGTTCCTACTCCTCCTGATAGCCCGGATTATGCCGTTAAGAAGTTTTACAATCACACTAGATTATCATGGGGGAGTCACCAGTTCTTTCCCACTGTTTGCATCATCAATTCTGTTTGTATGTTTCAAGTATAAATATTGATTATTTGCGTATGTATGTACTTATATCTGGTAGTAGTTTTGAATATGAGGGAATTCCACTTGAAACTCATATGATGGGTTCAAGGACTTCATTGGAAACAAATGTCGTTGTGTCACAGTAGTTGCAAATTAATTTAAATGAAAAAATATATACTAACATATTCGAATATGGAAATATAATCCAACGAAAAAATAAAGTTTTTAATCGTTATATCGCTTAGGAACATTTGAAACCTCTGTTTAGGTTTTCTAATGCATGTCATACCTCATCACAATCAAAATATCTACGAGGATACTGATGATCAAACAAAGATACGTGATTCGAGAGAAACGCCATAGATCATATTGTAGGAATCACCAATATACTCTGTTATAATTTTTAACGTCATAGCAACCGATGAATTTCACAAAGGCATTTCCGTGTGGTAACCATTATAATTCCGGATACAAATGGATTCCAATTGAATATTATAAAGTTTGATCTTAGGATTTTTTCCGTCCTAATAGACCTCATAGAAACCGATAAATTCCCTATTGGTTTTGATTGGGATCTATTGGACTTTTTCAACAGGGAGAGTATCTAAAGGTATATTCATATACAGATGTGAATTTATATAGATAAGTCACAACGTTTGCACAGTGAAAAATTTGGTATTGTGTACGATTCACTCACAATAATTCGTGTTGAAAATCAACATATAAGATTATCACATTGACATTCACACATTTTCTGTGTCAATATTCAACACTAACTAAAAATTTTTACTGCGTACATATATTAAGAGACGCGAAATACCAAGTACATGAAAAACAACTTGGAAATAAACCTGAGAAAAAACAGAAAAGTCGTCGTGAGCTACCGTGTATCTATACACGGCAACCGAGATCCAACCCCTTTAAAATATTTTCAATGCATAGTAACTCACCATACATAGCATGTCACTAATAGGTTCGTTCGTTCTACGTGCCCTGAGTTGCTCCAACTTGTACCAAACCAATCATTTCGTTGCTTAAACTGGAAGTAGCGAATCCAAAATACTTGGAGCGAGTTGGGGTAACTTGGGACATCGGTAAACGAACTTAGCTAATATAATTATGTTGTAGAAGTTTGAATCGTTTACAAAAACGACACGAAAATTCAAACTCACAAAATATGATCAATCATCGTTATTTATCACCTCAAATGGAAATCTTGAGAGTGAAAACATCGTTTGAAGAATGTGCTGCAAAATTTTGGGTTTTTAACTGAGGTTGGATCTGAGTATTTCGTGATTCGATTATTAATTCGTTCCAATAAACGATTCAAACTTCAGCAACATATATAATTCAGCTTTTTCTAATAAAATTTGACTATAAACTTTTGATTAAGCACACTACGAACGTATGCCAATTTTCACGCGATCAAAATATTATGATTCTTATTCATCATCAGTTTATTTTACACCGTGAAAAATTTTTTTGAAATTCACCACTTCCGAAGTAGGTAATAAAGTTCCCTACATTGAAACTGACGTTGTTTCATTGATATGGATGTGAATTCACTACTTTGAGGGTAAAATTCATACTGAAACAAATGTGAATTTCCCTTCATTCAGTGTGGTGATTTTATCAGAAATCTATAATTTCACAATCGTCTGTAAATACGTCACTCTCAATGTAGGGTACTCTTCCTAGCGGATTCGAATTGACCAAAAAATGGACCACGAATTGATCAATTAATTTCCAAAAAATGACCAAAAAGTATCCAGAGAAATGACCGCGAACGGTCATATTAGGGGTGGTTTTGTGAATTTTTTGGACCAAAATTTTACCGAAAGATTATCGTCAGGGAATGCAATTTTCCGACCTCAACTACATATGAACCCATTTTAAGATATGGATTTTTCAGAATTATTCTCTTATTTATTCAAATTTAATAATTATATTTCAATAAACAATTGAGAAATTGAAGAAATCTCATATACAGAACTTATTCCGAAAAGGTAAAGAACCGTGTTATGAGGATAATTTTTCCCTAAAGTTAATAGTTTGTCCATAAAAACGTTACAAACAATTGAATTGTTTATTTGAAAGAAATGGATAACGAATCTTGTAAAAATACTTCGATATTCGAATTCCCCGACCCAAAAAACATAAACCAGGGTTGAAAAATCGAGTAAATATAATCTTTCCAACGGTCCCTGATATTCTGTCGTTGAACTACATAAAATGTGATGAATTTCAGTTGCGCGTTCATAAATAGATCGCTGTATTTCGCGAACTGATAGTTGAATTGATTTGAAATTCTCTAAAAAGTTTGTCCACCCGCTAACGAACAACTTTGTCACTGGAAGTTTTTTGTAGCTCAAACTTCCCTCACCACTTCTTCAATGCAAAGGATGAAAAACGTAATTTTTACTTCGAATTGTAAATTGAATAATTTTTTTTTATTTTTACGAACTTTTAGGACATTATCGTTTCCGGGGAAGTCTTACGGATCAGAATCCGTAAGATTTATCTTGATACGTCGAAAAATGACTGAGTTACAACGAGTTTAATGTTGAAAAACATTGATTTCTGGAGAGAAAAAATTTGCAGTTTCCATTTTTTTACCCACAAACTATCGATCACAGAAAAAAATCGTAATAGAAGACTCACATTGATTTTTTGAGACCTATCACCTAGTATTTTCCAAATGTCAAAATTCCAACTTTTGATTTTGGCGTGTGTCGTCACGGGTGGACAATACTTTTCAGTGTTCTCGAACGTACACCCCCTTATTGCATCCGGCCCCTCAATTTTGGTCATTTTCATGAAAGAGACCATGAAATTACCACAATATTATGGGATCTTTCCGGTGATATCGTGGTCATGTTGCAGAACGGACCAAAATATTACCGTAGAGATGAAAAAGGTTTTGGTACAATTTTGGTCACTTGTACAAAAATGACCCAAACATTACCGTGGGTCGGTGCCGAATCAACGAAAAACCAAATCAACGAACAAAAATTTACTAGCAGTATGAAGTTGTCATTTTGTTGCAGCATGAAATGAAATTAGTCAAAGATCATTGATTAAATTAAACGAAAATTCTTTATGTTAACCTATTCACTGCACCCGTTTGATACAGTAGACACGTAATTCATCATTCTAATAAAATTATTGATGATCTTCCTAATCGATCGGTACAATCAAACTGTTTCAAACGTCTGTAGAGAACGAAAGTCGGTTTGTTGTTATCATAAACATGACCATACCATAATCATAAACATAACAAAGAGAAATTAAGTTTACCGTGGGGTTGTGTTAGCAAATCAATGTTTTTTACTTTTCGTTTAATTGAATCAATGATGTTTAGAAATTCAATTATAAAAGGGAGTACTTACGCCCTCGACATTTGGAATAGTTTATTGAACAATTAGGGCCTTACGCCTTTGGCCGACGTGTGCCTGCAGAACATGAAGGAACGGAAGGGGAGGATGGCGTGACATCTTCTATTACCGCTAATTGGTGGAGATGTATCACCTCATCTCCCCCCCTCCTCCTTCCCTCTTCTCCGCAATAGAATAGGGAAAGGAATTCGGGGGTCAAAATAACGTTCACACCTTGTATCGAAACCACGTATCTCGCGAGTCACGTCTCGGCACATTACAAGAGAAAATCAATCTTTTGTATTCAGATATTCTAAGTTTCGCCTTACCCAGCCAACATTACTAGAGAAGCGCTCCTGGGAGCGAGTGGTAGCAGTACCCCCGGTAGCAAAATACTAGCAGTGCTATCAAGAGTGAATGGTAGCATAGCTCTCCCATTTAAATATTTATCTTTTGGTAGCAAGACTGTAGGAATACTACTAGAAGTAAGCGGCAGCAACGCTTCCGTATAGAAAATATATTTCCTGTGGAAGCAAAACTGCAGCAGCGCTTCTTGGAGCGATCGGTAGTAATGCTTCCTGATGAAAGTGTCTTTTTGGTGGTAGCGAGATCCTATTGGTGCTCCTATGAGCAAGCGGTAGCAGTGCTACTGTCAGAAGAGGGGTGAGCAGAAGCCCAATGAATTGTATTCCTGCACCTGCACGACAGTTTTATGTGCATTATTGGTAGTCACGCGTCAAAGCCAGAAGTGAAGTGCACGTAACTTTTTCATCGAAAGGTGGGACAATTATCCGGAACTGATTTTTTCTTGAAGAAGATCGTATATCAAGGTACGTACTTATGATTATTCCAATTTATGTATGTCATGTAAAATACCTTATTACTGAAGACCTAATATTCCTAACCTAACTTTCCGCCCGTGAATTAGATGTTCATGTATTTGGCCTTCTTTATGAAATACAAACACTTACGATCATTTCCTTTTATAAATGTAAAATAGTCAGATTCAGGAGAGTAGTTGCAAATACATGACATTACGTTATTATAACCCCATCTATACTTTACCATAGGATGAATGGACATCGTTTGGTTTATCGGAAGTGGGATTTTTTTCACAAAATATAGTGTAACCCCTTGTATCACCTGCATGTCAGGTGTTACACAACGCGAGTCGATACTCCATTCATATGGAATTTTACAAATGTGACATGTTTGATACATATCAATGAACGTTTTTATGCAATGGGATTTATGAAATATTTCTTTGAATGAACGAAATTTCTATTCCAACGGATGAAATGGTTTTCCACTTGATGAAATACCCCATGCGGTTAAAAACGATTTCATCCATTAAGATGATATTCGTTTGATTCAAAGAAATATTTTTCTTTCAGTGTAGATCTCAAGTGAATATTTAATTTGAATATCTCAGAATGATGGAAAGATATACTCAATTCATAAAATTCGTCATGCGTAATGCGTTTGAATGTGTGTTTAAAGAGTATATATTCTCACTTTTTACATCATCAATAAAATAATCATTTTTTCAACATTAATTAATTTATCCATTGCATTGCATTGTGAACTTTCAGGCAGTTGTTGAGGTGATTACCCACACAGCACATAATATTGCATAGTATCACGTCAAAAGTCACGTGAAACGTTATGTGAGATATCATGATAAAATAAGCCTCTTCAAAACTAAAAATCACGTCATTTTTGCGAGGATTCTTTGACGAATAAATTTCAAATGAATGGTGTGGGCAGCTATTATGTCAAGAATCACGTTGTGAATCACGTAATGTTTTACGTAGTTTTCACGTATCACTGTACTCGGTTCCTAATAGCCGCTCAATACTTCATTCAATTGAAATTGATTCATCAGAAGATTCTCACAAAAATGACGTAAAAATCGCGTGATTTTTCATGTAACTTATCACGTTGAAAATCACGTCATTTTTTCTCTCAGATATGTTATATGAATTTACGTGAGACGTATAAGGCAGTCTCAATTATTGTATATGCATATGCTGTTGGAAAACAAAAAATCTTTTGATACACTGAAGAAATTTATATTCTAAAAATGCGAATCTATTCTAAAATAGGCGCCAAGAATATGTTCTCCTCAACACAAGTGGAAGATATTCTAATTTTCACATCTTTATCTGAATATTAGAAGAATTCCCACTTATCTTGAGAGGAAGATATTCTTGGCATTTATTTTAGAGGAGATTTTCATTTTTAGAATATGATTTTTTCGATGTACCGCGAGTACTGAAAAATTTCTATTCATAATGTATTTCCATTGCATATTCTCGTTCTACTCGAATTTCATGTATTTCACTTTCATTTTCTTGTACGTGTACTGAAATTTTCATAATTTCATAGTAATTTCCCCATACACATGTTCCGATTGATAACATCCAGTTTCATACTGCCAGTTTTTACAAAATGTGTTTTACATTGTGGAATGTATATCAAATATTCATCGAACGTTTATGGTATATTTTTGTACTTCTTGGGCATAAAATATTCTTTTATCACAAGTTAATTCTTTCTTGATCTTATTCATATATACGCGGAAGAAAGAAAATGGATCAATTCACCATGTAGGATGACAATTCGTTTCGAGTCTTTAAATCAGAATTCTTGCAAAAGATTTTGTCAAATAATTCGCATTTTAGGACAAAATAAGATTTTTCTCTTATGATATGAATTATTTGACAATATATTTTGTAAAAATTTTGAATCAAAGACTCGTAGTGACGCTTTTCCATTCTGATTGGTAAATTTATCAATTTTTCCCCGTGTAATGTATATTCATAACACATGTCACAAAGTCTGCGCATATATTTCCTTCATAGGTAATGTACACCATAAACAATAGACGTGTATCAAAAGCTACGTATTATAGATGGCTGCGAAAATCGACTTCCAATCAACCTACAACAGAAAACGTAAGTGGTTGAATCCATCCCCACAAATATCCTTTCAAATGCAACATGCTGCAACAGCAGAAGGCGCTGGTGCTATGACATTTTATCAGTCCACATTCCATTGGCATATGAACTTGATAATGATGGATGTGTGCCTGTTCTACTGAATAGCTTCTCAGTCCGCAGTTTAAAGCAACTCCAGACTCGCGTCCGATTCGCGTGCGGATACTCATCTATCAGCATCTCTTTGCGAAGTCATGTTATCTGGGTTTTTATTGGATATTCGTTTAGTTGAATTCGATTCAAATTTGCTTATAGAATTGGGGTATAATTTTAACCCAGATTAATTGTGCTGCTCCTCAGTACATTTCATTGAATTTCCAACACCAAGTTACAACTCTTGTCCAGAAGTTGACCTATTTAGGAGCGGTGTCGAGCTGCTGTTGAATGCTGCATTTGGAGTGGTATTTCAAGTATACGGAGAGAATCTCTGGTGGAAATGAAACATCGAAGGGCGACGAAACCGTAACCTAAGAGTTATTTAAGTGTAACAAAGAGTCATCTAGGCGCAATTTAGGAGGGAGTTGGAACATTTTCACGCTTTATTTGTTTCAATACCCGCTTTCTTCACTTTTGGATTTTCACCAGGGATTTAATCCATCACTTTTTCATGTGGAATAAAATATTTTTTAACGTGCTTCATATCAACGCCAGACTGTATTTCAATCTTCATGAAAATTTATATTCTCACACAGTAAAATAGTTGTCTCAAGAGATTACCCAATCAGGAATCCACAACAGGCGGAGTACTGTGCCAGTACTGGAAGAGACTGGCCGTTACTGGTGTTTTGTACTGGACCAGTATTGGCATTTGTTTGAAATGATAATGCTTTTCCGTACTGGGTACTTGGTGTTGGCACAGTACTGACCATCGGTGAACGATCAGTACGCACGCAGCACTTTCAATTGCTTCTGTAATTGATCCTGGCACACTCTGCCAAAAGTGTCCAATATAAAATGATTAGAAACAAGAAATTTCTCTTATCGTTCTAAATTAGATTTCTGAATACGAAATTTACAATGTTGTATCGTTATTGAATGATAGACTTCAACAATTGTTTCTTATCAAGTTCTACAGGATTAAAAAAATTGTATATGGTTTTATCGTGAAATTCCTACATAAAGAGTACCAGTTATTTGTAAAAAGTATTAATGTCCTAAATAGAATAGAAGTTCTGGAATAATTCTTCATGAATTCATTGTACTCATTATGAGCTCTTTCGAAAATCTTGAGGTATCTGGGATGTTCAAGAATAACGGAATTGTTTGAAAACGATATGCCATTGTAAATTCCGTATGCAGAAACCTCATTGAGGACGACACAGACAATTTATCGTTTTTTATCCCTTTGCAACATGGTGCACGATTTTCCCTGTCTTTTCCTTATTTTTTCCATGCTTTTTCCCTGTTCTTCCATGCTTTTTCCCTATTTTTCCATATTTTTTTCCATGTCTGTACGAACAGGGAAAAAGCATGGAAAAAACCTGGAAAAATAGGGAAAAAGCATAGAAAAACAGGGAAAAAGCATGGAAAAAATAAGGAACAAACAGGGAAAACCGTGCACAAAAATACCGGAATTTTCCATGGAAAAAAACATGGAAAACTTTCTTACGGGCTCCTGTAACATTAACAGTTAATTTTTTTTTGTGAACCTGTTGTATCAATCATTATAGTATTTTAAAGTTATCACGGCACATATTCTATTCATCTTATCTTTTTCTTTTATTTTATATGAAGTAATCCATTTCTTGGTCTCTACTATTGATTACAGAGAGATTTTGTTACAACTATGGTGCGCTGTCAAAAATCCGCCAGGGAGATAGCTGGATCAATCTTTGGTGAAAAGATTTCTTGTTTTTTTAGCTGGGGTGGACAAAGCGGAGGAAAAAAATGCTTGTCTTCCACAAAAACTATAAAAATTATTACTGGTATTGTCAAATTTCTGGTTTTAGTGGACCGAACATTCTTACCCACACAGCACAAGCATGGTCCAAATGAACCTTCTTTACGTCAGTTGAAAAAGAATTCATAAAGAATTCTTGAGAATTATTTTTGAATACCGGGGATTCATAAAGAACTATTTCTGAACTGACATAACGGGGAATCTTAAATAATACCACGATGAATTCATAAAGAATTCTTTATGAATACATCGGGACTAAGGTGCTGTGTGGGTATGTATAGTCGGATAAATCTATTTTTGTTTTTCCCATTCGTCAAAAACTAATACTTTCCTTATTGCAGAGGCCTTTCAAGAGATTTTGGGTGTAGAACCCAAAGATACAAAAATAACTATGAGGGCTTGGTTCGAAAGCATGAATCAGGTGCGGAAACGTTACCACAAGATCCATACGCCACCAAAAAGCACTCCACAAATTAATAATACAGATAACACTGATCAAGGACGTACTGAACCTGCAGCTCAAGCAAGTACTACAACTGACGAGACTGAACAAATTTTACCATTTGGAAAATTTTAATTTATCGTTTAAATTATTGATTATAGCCATTTTTTATTTCTTAAATATGTACAGAAATTAGTTTATTTTCGTGATTAAATAAAATCATTAAAAAAATTATTTATCAAATTATTATTACTGTTTATTGAAAATGGTCCTTGAGAGAATGCCAAAAAGTATACTGCCATACAAGTCAAAAAGACACTTAAGTCACTTTTTTGACGAAAATGAGATTTTGATATCAATGGATTTGGAAGAGAATTCTGGATCGATTGATATCAAAATCTTATTTTCGTCAAAAAAGTGACTTAAGTGTCTTTTAACTTGCAACGATATAGTACGAATATGATTCGTACTAGGGGGCATGAACTTCCATTCTAAAATTTTCAGAACCATCACACGGATACACTAACACTAGTTTTCAAGATTTTTACATTGGTCTTGTATTTGTGTTGGTGTACGACTTATAAGAAGAGTTCCAATAGCGGCTTGTACGGCGGCGCTGGAATCATGGAAAAATGAAGCGTGAAAATGTTCCAATTCCCTCCTAAGTTGAGCCTAGATTACTCTTTTTTTCTCTTAGATGACTTTCAGGTTACGCTTTGGTCGCTATTTTGTCGCACTTCAACGCTTTATTTTCAACAGGGGAAATATTCGTTATTATATTTTATGAATATTTGGAGAATTTTTGAGGCAGTCTTATTGTAACATTCTGTGGGTATGGACTATGGTTTTGTAGAATATTCATAGAACAGTTTTATATTGTATTACATGGGTTCATGCTAAGATTCCTAATACCCAAGTAGCACAAGAACTTCTTAAATATGCTATGGCTATTTTATGAATGTGAATGGAATGTGCAATTGAGACTTTTTTGGATAAATTCGTTAAGATATTCTATAAAGGTACATAGCACATCATTATTTTGAACAGTCTCATTCGGAGGTTCTATGCATTCCTTGGTGGAAAAACTTTGCTGAAAATCACAGAAATTTTCAGAGATTTTGAGTGAACAGTTTTTCAGAGGATTTCAGAGAATTTCAAAGGCGTTCATAGTTCCTAAGAGCGTTTTAATGATTCTCAGAAAGATTTAGAGTTTTCCAGAGATATTCGAAAACATCTTCAGTGGGAAAACGTGCTTGGTAAATAAGTGTTTCAGTATTTTTCAGAGATTTTCAAAGTTTTTCAGAGTTTGAATAAATTTTCATAAGTTTCCAAAGTTTCTCAGATTTTGAAAATTTCAGTGATCTTCAGCAAAATTTTTCCACTGGGGACTTGAGTAAATTTTCATTAGGAACTTAAACCTCAACTTTATTTTGGATCACATGGATTATCTTTTATATTGATTGATTGAACATTAAAATATAAAATTCAATTTCATGTTCTAAAATCTTTCAATTTTATCTTCTAAAAATGAGGCTGGATGACAGTTGTATTTTCTATATCAAAAATTTCAATTACTCCTCAAAATTATATTTTTGAAGTTTGAATCTCGTTTATTATCATTGAGAGAAAGTTGGAATCGGATGCAAAAATACTGAAATACACATTACTCCACTCTCTCCAAAATCAAAAGAATTCTTCTTATGAATCTGATATTTTTTTTCCAAAAAATACAGTACACTGGAAACAGAAGTTTCAATAACCAACGATATAATGGAAACAGTTTTGAAAAATAATTCTCATGGAATAGTCTAAAGTAAACCTCAAAGAGTTCTGAACATATCTTATGCTTTGAGAATCCCAAAGTCTGAATTTTGGAAGAAAAGCGAATTTGAGAAATTTTTTCAAGTTCACTGTTTTTTGCAATTCGGAATTCGGGTTCTATACACTGAGGAAAAAGTCATTGAGACAAAAACATATTCCATCCAATAATATTCATAGAATATTTTTTGGATCAATTAAATTTTATTTGAATGAGTGAAATGGGTTTTCAATTGATAAAATACTTCATGTGGTCAAAACTATTTCATTCATTGGATGAATATTTGATTGGCTCAAAGAAATATTTTATAGATACCATTGGATGGAATATTTTTTCGCCCCAATGACTTGTTTCCCTCGGTGTGCAGCATGAGATGATTCAAATATTTATCCCTGAAAATTTCAAAGTTTTTAATAATTTCAATTCCACAAATATCATTCAATGAAGAATGTCCACTACACGACATTTCCAATATCAATAATATCCGCGTAATAATCTGCCTTATTAGAAAATTTTATAATTACACAGAAGAAAGTATTCCTTCACATTTAAGGAATTGTTATTTGAATAAAGCAAAATAAATACATCTTTGACAGGAATGAATATTTTTGGGATCTAAAAAAATGGATTGTTTGTTCTTTGTTCCAAAGAATTCATTTATTTGTATCACACAATATTTATTTTTGTCAAAAAAAAATATTTATTGTGACCGATTCAGATAACAATAAGATTTGAAGAAACACTTTTTTCTGGGATATTACTTCTAGTAGCGTTCCCTATCAGCATTCCTGGTGATGCTACCTGGGAGCACTCCTGGCAGTGCTACCCAGAAGCGCTTCTAGTAGCACCCTAGCAGTATCAACGGCAGCGTGTGGTAGTATTCTTGGTAGCGCTACTGCGAAGCACTTCTAGTACGCCACGCTCTTGGTAGTATTTCTGGTAGCACTGCTTGGTAGCAATCCGGCAGTGCTTCGGAAGCGAAATATGGTAGCACGCAGTCTCACGTCCAGCAAAATGCTATCTATGGCGCTCCCACTTGCTACCTGGTAGTACGAGTGGTAGCAAATTTTGAAAAGTGGAAGCATTTTGCGAGCTGGGTAGTTATCACGCATCTCGACACTTTGTTAATTGTCAAGTGTTCGAGTCAGTATTCAAATCAACAGTTCGTCTGAACTAATCAAATCCTAGTGTAACTTTATCATATCGACACGCGTCTCGTCGCGAGTGCATTTCTGTACCGTCAATCGAATAAATCGAAATATTCTAAATCGCCTCGTGGTTAAATCAACGATATCAAATACATTCTTCTACCGATGCTTGAGTCCTGTGTCCATCATACAGTCCGCTAAAACCCATCACATAATTAAAATCATTTCGCGACACGGTCGTCCGACACGTGAATCCGACGTCCTCCTATAGTTCGACTATAGGAAACACGGTCCTTCGAGCCGGATTCGCGTCGTGAAAATCTAAATAACATTCAAAACTTTGAACGATTCGTTATGTGATATCCGTTCCTGTCTACGGGGAATATCAAGCGATCGTCGAAGTGTGTGTGAGTGTCGACTTCGTATATACATTCCTTCTTCGGTACGCGTGCACTCTCTTCGATAAACGAGGATTACGTTTATCGCATTCTTCGCTACGAAAACTACAGTGACTGTTCAATGTTACAATTGACTAAATTGTAACCCACATTCATCCTTGGTGGCAAATTTATGGTGTTTAAACCAGTGATAGTAACTCATGATTGTGAACTGAGCAACGTTGCAACATCAATTCATTATCGATGTGAATTATTGTGAATTCAATATTCGTATTTCGTGAGTTCATCATTTCGGTATAAAAGTGAATTACCGTGAAATCAGCAATTGTGTTATAACGTCGCTTCGATGTGAAGTGAAACATCCACTGCGTTGTAAACACGTGAACGATTCGACGTACCTGCTACTAGACACGTGCGCGCAAAGTAATAACGCGTGGATTTAACGCGGATTACCGTGACTTTAGAATCCTCGCGTACGTTCTGTCCATTTGACCCGCGTATTGAAGAGTGAAAGTACTCGCGCTTTAATCGGTGCTCACGTTGGTGAATTATAACACCATCCACGGTAAACTATTATTCGACACTAACCGTGACTTTGAACTCTTGTGAAAATAACTCTTCCACGTGAAACAACGGATCGATTATTTCGACTGTTAAATCGAATATCAAGTGCGAATTCGTGAGTTTGATTCTTCGGTTTGCGAAACGCGCGGTATGTGACTCATACAGACACGGTTCATTCAGTATATCTGCGTGATTCGTGCCAGCACATTACTGTCGTGCAAGTAGTAGAAGCACGGGCTAGTTTAAATCGTGCTATATCATATCAACGCAGTGAAACCATTGTTTAACGAACGATAATGAAATCGATTGTGAATTACATTCGAATAAACACACAGTGAACGTGTATAGTGTAGTGTACGTTCATGACACGCCTAGTCGAGTAATATCACGCAAGTTATTGCTCCCTCGAAATGTCGGACCTCGACGAATCAGTTGACCCCACCATGTGGAAGGTGGAATTCCAATCTACAATAAAATCCGTGGTCAACGCGGTGACTAACATAAAAAAAATCGGACAAGCGAAACTGAATCGCTCCGTTCTGGAAGGACGTAAGGCTTTGCTCGATCGACAATGGTGTCGGTGCAAACGACTTCACTTTCAACTTCAAGCGCATCTCTCCGATGCGGATAAGGATACTCATGAATTTCTAGTAAAAAATCCACTAGAGACTCTTGAGCAAACTTACCTCATCGCCTACGACTACATCATGGACAAACTGGGAAATCTGGACATCCCGGCAGCGAATTCCAGCGCTACCTCGGTCGCAGTGCACGGCAACGCTCATCAATTGGTAAAGTTACCCCGCATTGAACTTCCGAAATTTTCGGGAGACTATAAAGAATGGGCCAATTTTAGTGACCTTTTCCGGTCAATTATTGTTGACAATACTTCATTGTCTAAAGTGCAGCGTTTGCATTATTTAAAACTCAGTTTAGAGGGCGAAGCAAGCCAATTATCAAAGAATACGTCAAGCACTGACAAAAATTTCGACACTGCCTGGACTAGCTTAGAATCACGGTATAACAATACTCGAGCCATTATCAACGCGCATTTTCATTCCCTATATAATATTCCAGTCTTAACAAGTAACTTTTTGGAAGGTTTAAAGCATTTACGGGATACGACCGACGAAATTTTAACCGCTCTCGAAAATCTGGAGCGCCCGGTTAAAGAATGGGATGATTGGGTTGTCTTTCACACCGTTCTAAAATTGGATAAGACTTCCAGGCGCGAGTGGGAAACAGTGCTTGGTGACACTACTGAGTATCCTTCCTATCAGGAACTCAAAGCATTTTTAGATACCCGCATACGTGCGTTGGAAGCCATGAGCTCTATTAATACTTCAAATGAAACTAGCCAGTACAAACAAATCAAGCCTAGTCGTGCAATTCAAATCAAAACCTTACTTGCTTCGCCTCAATCGTCGTGCCTTCCCTGTAAGGACAACCACAAACTCTATCATTGCGCTGAATTCAAATCTTTAACTGTACCACAACGATCATCGGTGTTTCGAAAGTTCCATCTGTGCACAAATTGTTTCAACAAAGGCCATGCGGCAAAAAATTGTAAGAGTAAATTTAATTGTTTTCATTGCCAAAAAAGGCATCACTCATTGCTCCATCAGGAAACGACTTCAGCAGGCCCCACCAGCGCATTCAGATCGAATCAGCCTCCCATGACTACCGCTCAACCATTCTCCTCTCCTTCAGCTTCAATTCAGAATTCCGAATTACAGGAAAACCCTGTGTTAAATTCACACTTCTACGCGCCTCAAGATAGAAAAACAGAATCTATCCTGCTAGCTACAGCCTGGATCCTGTTGAAGTCCGCCTCGGGTGGAACGATGAGAGTTCGAGCTCTGTTAGATCAGGGCTCTGAATCCTCATTTGTGTCCGAGGATGTGGCGCAAACATTGCGTTTACCTCGCGTCAAGCTATCGGCTTCAATCTCCGGATTGGGCGGGTGCCAGACAGGCACAGTAAAACATGCGGTTCAGCTTTTAATCGAACCTTTGAATGGATCGGGCCCTTCAATTCCTGTTAAGGCCCTGGTCCTTAACAAGATCACTAATTACAAACCCAAAGCCTCATTTAACCATCATTTGTTCCCGCATTTACGGGATATTTCCTTCGCTGATTGCCAAGCTTCCTCCAACAGTAGGATTGATCTATTGCTTGGCGCTGATGTTTATGGCCACCTACTCCGAGATGGCGTTCGGCAAGGCCCTCCTGGGACCCCTACGGCCCAAAAAACTATCGTCGGGCCCTTTGGGCTCACTTTCGGACATCCCTTCGTTGCATGTTCATCATTCTTGCGACTCACAACTTGATGTCGTGTTAAAACGATTTTGGGAGTTAGAAGAAGTTCCCAGTAAGCCTCAATTTACGGAGGAAGAAAAGTCCTGCGAAGAGCATTTTTTATCCCAATTTTCACGAGCGATGGATGGAAAATTCATCATTCGTTTACCTTTCAAGAGCCAAGCTCCTCCTGAATTAGGAGAATCCAAAAAAACTGCGACAAACTCATTTCTTAGATTAGAGGAGAGACTATTAAAAGATCCCTCGTTGTATTCTTCCTACAAATCCTTCATGAAGGAATACGAAGAATTGGGGCATATGTGCGTCATTCCGCACACGGAAGCTGACGATTCTTACGTCTTCCTTCGACATCACCCGGTCGTTCGCCGAGAGCAGACCGCCACCAAACTCAGAGTGGTATTCAACGCCTCAAGCCCCACCTCTAATGGGCTTTCATTGAACGACGTCCTACTGCCTGGTCCTAAACTGCAAACCGAACTCCCATTAGTTATATTAAGCTGGCGTTCCTTCAAACGGGCGTACTGTGCGGACATCGCTAAGATGTTCAGAGAAGTGTGGGTTCACCCGGACGATCAACAATTCCAATGCGTTGTTTGGAGATCGGATCCCTCTTATACTCTGCAAAGCTATAAACTCGCTACCGTTACATACGGTACCATCTCCGCTCCATATCTCGCTATGCGAGCGATCAAACAATTAGTTGTTGACCAAGGCCAGCAATATCCTCTTGCGGTGCCGGTCCTCAACGAAAACATTTACGTCGATGACGTCCTGTTTGGCGCTGATGACCCTTCTCTCGCCATTCAAACCAGGTCCCAAGTATCTGAGCTACTGCTCTCTGCTGGATTCCGACTGCGGAAGTGGACCAGCAATCACCCCGCTCTCTTGCAAGGTATTGACCCTGCTGACTACTCGTTAGCCTCGGACAGAGCCTTCGAAGAAGGCGAGGATCTCAAGATTCTTGGGGTCAGATGGACTCCTTCACAGGATCATTTTCGGATCTCGATCAAACCGAAGCTGGTCCAAACCATGACCGAACGGTCGCTATTATCGACCATTGCCCAATTATTCGATCCATTGGGATGGGTCACTCCGGTCGTGATTGTGGCCAAGGTGCTGATCCAATCTCTGTGGACCCTAAAAATCGGTTGGGATGAAGAACTTCCCCTCGATATTATCGACAAATGGAACCTTTTCTATGATCCTCTTGTGGCCTCAGGAAAGATCTCAATACCCCGTTGGATCGGATTAGGACTTGAAAGCGTACGTGCAGAGCTGCACGGATTTTCCGATGCCTTCAACGTGGCTTATGCAGCAGTCTTATACTTAAAACTCACAACAATATCAGGAGAACAAAAAATCCATATTCTTGCCGCTAAATCCAAGGTAGCTCCCATAAAAATCATCAGCGTGCCCCGATTGGAGCTGTGTGGAGCTCTTCTTCTAGTCAAATTGATCGCCTGGGTTCAAACTTCGACCCAGTTCCGATCACTCCCGGTTCATTGTTGGACGGATTCCACCGCCGCTTTAGGCTGGATAGACAAATCTCCGAACCATGAGAAGAACTTCGTAGCCAACAGAGTCTCTAAGATTCAAACCTTGGTACCTAAAGCGGTCTGGAGATACGTGCCTACGGCCCAAAATCCGGCTGACATCGCTTCCAGGGGGGTATCCGCCGAGCTCCTGGTGGAAAACCCTCTTTGGTGGAGCGGACCTCCGTGGCTTCGTAAGGATATCGACTACTGGCCGGTCCTTCCTGGTGCCCACGCAACAACTGACGATGCGGAACAAAGAGCTACCCATGTTCACGTTACTAATCCCACGACTGAATGGGACCTTGTGTACAAGACATCCTCATGACCCAGACTGCTGCGAATCACTGGGTATATCCTGCGCTTCATTCGTGCGCTCAAGCGACAGCTTGAGCCCGAACTCGGGCTTGCCTTCAAGCCAGTTGAACTTGAACAGGCTTCCCATCATTGGGTCCAGGCCGTTCAAAACCAACACTTTCCGAAGGAAATTACAGCCTTACAATGCCATCAAGCGTTGCCCACCAACAGTCCGTTGACTAGCCTGAATCCTTATTCAGACGAGTCTGGATTACTTCGGGTTGGCGGGCGGCTCCGCCATTCCCAACTATCCTACAATCAGAAATTCCCGATAATTCTCCCCGGACATCGTATTTCCGAGCTAATTATCGCTCACATCCACAAAGTTACCTTACACGGTGGGAATCAGCTAACTCTCAGAGTCCTCCGGGAACGATTTTGGATATTAGGGGCCCGAAATCTAGTTGAAAGTCATATACACCGATGCGTGACCTGCGTACGCGAAACGGCCACTACGGCCTCTCAATTCATGGGCGACCTCCCACCTCAAAGAATTGCTCCGTCAAGGCCATTCTCCCACACTGGCGTGGATTACGCTGGGCCGCTGCTAGTGCGTTAATCAAAGGGGAGAGGCACGAAATCACATAAGTGCTATATAGCACTGTTTGTCTGTCTGGCTACCCGAGCAGTCCATGTAGAGTTGGTGCATGACTACACCACAACAGCGTTCCTCGCTGCCTTCGAGCGATTTGCCGCGAGAAGAGGATATCCATCTGATCTATATAGTGACGAGGTACCACATTCCAAGGTGCAAACAAGGAACTTGATCTTCAGGCTCAAATCAGTAACGAAGGGGTGAATTGGCACTTTCTGCCTCCTGCTTCTCCCCACTTCGGTGGAATATGGGAAGCTGGAGTCAAGTGTGTCAAACACCACTTAAAGCGCATTCTGGCCCCTCATACCCCAACTGCCGAGGAGTTAATCACTTTATTGTGCAAAATAGAGGGTTGTCTAAACTCTCGCCCTATTGCTCCATTGTCGGACAGCGTCGAGGACTTCGACGCCTTAACACCGGGCCACTTTCTAGTTGGCACCTCGCTCAAATCAGTCCCTGTTCCATCTCTTCTAGAAGTTCAGGACAACAGATTGACTCGTTGGCAGTTGGTCCAAAAATTGTCGGAGCGGTTCTGGCGGATATGGTCTAGCGACTACCTCAACTCTTTGCAACAACGGTTCAAATGGAACAAGCACCTTGCCAACTTGCGCGAAGGTGATCTCGTGCTATTAAAAAATCCCAATCTTCCCCCATCTCGTTGAGAATTAGGGAGAATAATCACCTGTCATCCCAGAAAGGATGGATTCGTCAGAGTCGTGTCTGTCCGCACCGCCCAGGCAACATTCAAGCGGCCTATCACAAAAATTTGTAAATTGCCAATTAGTGCCGGCAATTCCGAGTAAAATGAGAGCTAGACTATCCACTTGAGCATTGTTCAAGTCCACTTACCATTGTAATCACATTGTAAATATTGTATATAGATGATTAGTATTTATGTGTCTTAGTTTAAGGAGAGGACTACTTCTCGGATCGTCACCAGTCCTTCCTGGAGATTGTAAGGGCACGATCGGACCTGATTCGACAAAAGCACCTGTTTCGTGCGAGTTGTTCTCCCACGAGGCGGGCGGCGTGTTTAGAAATTCAATTATAAAAGGGAGTACTTACGCCCTTGACATTTGGAATAGTTTATTGAACAATTAGGGCCTTACGCCTTTGGCCGACGTGTGCCTGCAGAACATGAAGGAACGGGAGGGGAGGATGGCGTGACATCTTCTATTACCGCTAATTGGTGGAGATGTATCACCTCATCTCCCCCCCTCCTCCTTCCCTCTTCTCCGCAATAGAATAGGGAAAGGAATTCGGGGGTCAAAATAACGTTCACACCTTGTATCGAAACCACGTATCTCGCGAGTCTCGTGTCGGCAGATTACAAGAGAAAATCAATCTTTTGTATTCAGATATTCTAAGTCTCGCCTTAGTTATCACGCATCTCGACACTTTGTTAATTGTCAAGTGTTCGAGTCAGTATTCAAATCAACAGTTCGTCTGGACTAATCAAATCCTAGTGTAACTTTGTCATATCGACACGCGTCTCGTCGCGAGTGCATTTCTGTACCGTCAATCGAATAAATCGAAATATTCTAAATCGCCTCGTGGTTAAATCAGCGATATCAAATACATTCTTCTACCGATCCTTGAGTCCTGTGTCCATCATACAGTCCGCTAAAACCCATCACATAATTGAAATCATTTCGCGGCACGGTCGTCCGACACGTGAATCCAGCGTCCTCCTATAGTTCGACTATAGGAAACGAATGATCTATGACTGATTTTATTTCATACTGCAACAGAATGACAACTTCATACTGCTAGTAAATTTTTTTTCGTTGATTTGGTTTTCGTTGATTCGGCACCGACCCATTACCGTTATATGAGACAGATATTTCTGGTCATATTTCGGTCATGTTTTTGTGAGAAATAAGAAACAAATTTTCCGTAGCTGGGATCGAACCTGGGTCTTTTGGATTACTAACCAAGTGAGTGGGCACTGAACCATGGATTGGGTTCTTATGAGGACACAGAAAAGAAGTGTATATGGGTGATGTGTGAATAATTCTGATCGTATCGCTGTCATGAATGCATTCAAACCACGGTAGAAATATAGGTAGTTCAACTCGTCCGCCATATTTTTTCTTATATCACTCGGTTTGCACTATGAATCCAAGACGGCAGCACAGAGAATAATGACCTGAGTGTGAGGGAGAAAAAAAGATATAGTATCTATAGATAGTACTTGTTTCTTCCTCACACTCAGGTCATTATTCTCTGTGCTGCCCTCTAAGATTCATAGCGCAAACCGAGTCAAATAAGAACGTTCATACTATAAGGAGGCGGAGGGGGGGGGGGGGTGAGGTTATTACATCACCGAATCACTATCGAATAATGCCTCAACAATAACTCGTTTGTATCTAGTGATTAAAATCGAACCTGAATTCGATGAAGCAGGGAACAAGTGATTATCACCAACTTGAGGCACTCAAACCTGTGGAAAGAATATGTAGGCATCTCAGCACATACCCTTCGTGCTTCCACAAGCATAAAATGTCGCACAGAATATCCTGAGGGCTGTGGAAATTGATAAAGGACTGTAAACGCGGCCCACTACTCTTTTTCTACTTTTCCACTCCTTTTTCACTTTTTCCCGGATTCATCAAATTCAGGTTCGATTTTAAACACTAGATACAAGCGACTTATTCTTGAGGTATTATTTGATAGTGATTTGGTGATAAAACATTCCATAGAATGCTATCGGAAAGGGTTGAACCATCAGAAATTGAAAAAAATTCCTCTTCTACTTTTTTACGTCTTTTTAGGAACTTCTGGTTATTATCACCAACTTAAGGCACTCGAACCTGTGGAAAGAATATGTGGGCATCTCAGCACATACCTCTGATGCTTCCACAAGCATGAGATGCCGCGCAGAATATCCTGAGGGCTGTGGGAATCGATAAAGAACTGTAAAACGCGGCCTACTACTCTTTTTCTACTTTTTCACTCCTTTTTCACTTTTTCCCGGCTTCATCGAATTCAGGTTCGACTTTAATCACTAGATACAAGTGAGTTATTATTGGGGTATTATTTGATAGTGATTTGGTGTTGCAATATTCCATAGAATCCCATCGGAAAGCGTTGGACCCTCAGAAATCGAAAAAAATCCCTCTTCTACTTTTCTACGTCTTTTTAGGAACTTCTCGTTATTATCACCAAATTGAGGCACTCAAACCTTCGGAGGACATATATCGGCATCTCAACGCATACTCCTGATACTTCCACAAGCATAAAATGCCGCACAGAATATCCTGAGGGCGGTGGGAATTGATAAAGAACTGTAAAATGCGGCCTACTACTCTTTTCCTACTTTTTCACTCCTTCTTCACTTTTTCCCGGATTCATCAAATTCAGGTCCGATTTTAATCCCTAGATACGAGTGACTTATTGTTGAGATATTATTTGATAGTGATTTGGTGTTGCAATATTCCATAGAATCCCATCGGAAAGGGTTGGACCCTCTGAAATCGAAAGAAATCCCTCTTCTACTTTTCTACGTCTTTTTAGGAACTTCTCGTTATTATCACCAAATTGAGGCACTCAAACCTTCGGAGAACATATATCGGCATCTCAGCGCATACTCCTGATACTTCCACAAGCATGAAATGCCGCACAGAATATCCTGAGGGCGGTGGGAATTGATAAAGAACTGTAAAATGCGGCCTATTACTCTTTTCCTACTTTTTCACTCCTTTTTCACTTTTTCCCGGATTCATCAAATTCAGGTCCGATTTTAATCCCTAGATACCAGTGAGTTATTGTTGAGGTATTATTTGATAGTGATTTGGTGTTGCAATATTCCATAGAATCCCATCGGAAAGCGTTGGACCCTCAGAAATCGAAAAAAATCCCTCTTCTACTTTTCTACGTCTTTTTAGGAACTTCTCGTTATTATCACCAAATTGAGGCACTCAAACCTTCGGAGGACATATATCGGCATCTCAACGCATACTCCTGATACTTCCACAAGCATAAAATGCCGCACAGAATATCCTGAGGGCGGTGGGAATTGATAAAGAACTGTAAAATGCGGCCTACTACTCTTTTTCTACTTTTTCACCCCTTCTTCGCTTTGTCCCGGATTCATCAAATTCAGGTCCGATTTTGATGCCTAGATACAAGTGAGTTATTGTTGAGGTATTATTTGATAGTGATTTGGTGTTGCAATATTCCATAGAATCCTATCGGAAAGGGTTGGACCCTCAGAAATCGAAAAAAATCCCTCTTCTACTTTTCTACGTCTTTTTAGGAACTTCTCGTTATTATCATCAAGTTAAGACACTCAACCCTTCGGAGAACATATATCGGCATCTCAGCGCATCCTCCTGATACTTCCACAAGCATAAAATGCCGCACAGAATATCCTGAGGGCGGTGGGAATTGATAAAGAACTGTAAAATGCGGCCTATTACTCTTTTCCTACTTTTTCACTCCTTTTTCACTTCTTCTCGGATTCATCAAATTCAGGTCCGATTTTAATCACTAGATACAAGTGAGTTATTGTTGAGGTATAATTTGATAGTGATTTGGTGTTCAATATTCCATAGAATCCCATCGGAAAGGGTTGGACCCTCAGAAAACGAAAAAAATCCCTCTTCTACTTTTCTACGTCTTTTTAGGAACTTCTCGTTATTATCACCAAATTGAGGCACTCAAACCTTCGGAGGACATATATCGGCATCTCAACGCATACTCCTGATACTTCCACAAGCATAAAATGCCGCACAGAATATCCTGAGGGCGGTGGGAATTGATAAAGAACTGTAAAATGCGGCCTACTACTCTTTTTCTACTTTTTCACCCCTTCTTCGCTTTGTCCCGGATTCATCAAATTCAGGTCCGATTTTAATCCCTAGATACAAGTGAGTTATTGTTGAGGTATTATTTGATAGTGATTTGGTGTTGCAATATTCCATAGAATCCTATCGGAAAGGGTTGGACCCTCAGAAATCGAAAAAAATCCCTCTTCTACTTTTCTACGTCTTTTTAGGAACTTCTCGTTATTATCATCAAGTTAAGACACTCAAACCTTCGGAGAACATATATCGGCATCTCAGCGCATCCTCCTGATACTTCCACAAGCATAAAATGCCGCACAGAATATCCTGAGGGCGCTGGGAATTGATAAAGAACTGTAAAATGCGGCCTATTACTCTTTTCCTACTTTTTCACTCCTTTTTCACTTCTTCTCGGATTCATCAAATTCAGGTCCGATTTTAATCACTAGATACAAGTGAGTTATTGTTGAGGTATAATTCGATAGTGATTTGGTGTTCAATATTCCATAGAATCCCATCGGAAAGGGTTGGACCCTCAGAAAACGAAAAAAATCCCTCTTCTACTTTTCTACGTCTTTTTAGGAACTTCTCGTTATTATCACCGAGTTAAGGCATTCAAACCTTCGAAGAACATATATTGGCATCTCAGCGCATACTCCTGATACTTCCACAAGCATAAAATGCCGCACAGAATATCCTGAGGGCGGTGGGAATTGATAAAGAACTGCAAAATGCGGCCTACTACTCTTTTCCTACTTTTTCACTCCTTTTTCACTTTTTCCCGGACTCATCAAATTCAGGTCCGATTTTAATCCCTAGATACAAGTGAGTTATTGTTGACGTATTATTTGATAGTGATTTGGTGTTGCAATATTCCATAGAATCCCATCGGAAAGCGTTGGACCCTCAGAAATCGAAAAAAATCCCTCTTCTACTTTTCTACGTCTTTTTAGGAACTTCTCGTTATTATCACCAAATTGAGGCACTCAAACCTTCGGAGGGCATATATCGGCATCTCAACGCATACTCCTGATACTTCCACAAACATAAAATGCCGCACAGAATATCCTGAGGGCGGTGGGAATTGATAAAGAACTGTAAAATGCGGCCTACTACTCTTTTCCTACTTTTTCACTCCTTCTTCACTTTTTCCCGGATTCATCAAATTCAGGTCCGATTTTAATCCCTAGATACAAGTGAGTTATTGTTGAGGTATTATTTGATAGTGATTTGGTGTTGCAATATTCCATAGAATCCCATCGGAAAGGGTTGGACCCTCAGAAATCGAAAAAAATCCCTCTTCTACTTTTCTACGTCTTTTTAGGAACTTCTCGTTATTATCACCAAGTTAAGGCACTCAAACCTTCGGAGAACATATATCGGCATCTCAACGCATACTCCTGATACTTCCACAAACATAAAATGCCGCACAGAATATCCTGAGGGCGGTGGGAATTGATAAAGAACTGTAAAATGCGGCCTACTACTCTTTTCCTACTTTTTCACTCCTTCTTCACTTTTTCCCGGATTCATCAAATTCAGGTCCGATTTTAATCCCTAGATACAAGTGAGTTATTGTTGAGGTATTATTTGATAGTGATTTGGTGTTGCAATATTCCATAGAATCCCATCGGAAAGGGTTGGACCCTCAGAAACCGAAAAAAATCCCTCTCCTACTTTTCTACGTCTTTTTAGGAACTCCTCGTTATTATCACCAAGTTAAGGCACTCAAACCTCCGAAGAACATATGTCGGGATCTCAGTGCGAACTCCTGATACTTCCACAAGCATAAAATGCCGCACAGAATATCCTGAGGGCGGTGGGAATTGATGAAGAACTTTAAAATGCGGCCTACTACTCTTTTTCTACTTTTTCACTCCTTCTTCACTTTTTCCCGGATTCATCAAATTCAGGTCCGATTTTAATCCCTAGATACAAGTGAGTTATTGTTGAGGTATTATTTGATAGTGATTTGGTGTTGCAATATTCCATAGAATCCTAAAGGAAAGGGTTGGACCCTCAGAAATCGAAAAAAATCCCTCTTCTACTTTTCTACGTCTTTTTAGGAACTTCTCGTTATTATCACCAAATTGAGGCACTCAAACCTTCGGAGGGCATATATCGGCATCTCAACGCATACTCCTGATACTTCCACAAGCATAAAATGCCGCACAGAATATCCTGAGGGCGGTGGGAATTGATAAAGAACTGTAAAATGCGGCCTACTACTCTTTTCCTACTTTTTCACTCCTTCTTCACTTTTTCCCGGACTCATCAAATTCAGGTCCGATTTTAATCCCTAGATACAAGTGAGTTATTGTTGAGGTATTATTTGATAGTGATTTGGTGTTGCAATATTCCATAGAATCCCATCGGAAAGCGTTGGACCCTCAGAAATCGAAAAAAATCCCTCTTGTACTTTTCTACGTCTTTTTAGGAACTCCTCGTTATTATCACCAGGTTAAGGCACTCAAACCTTCGAAGAACATATATCGGCATCTCAGCGCATACTCCTGATACTTCCACAAGCATAAAATGCCGCACAGAATATCCTGAGGGCAGTGGGAATTGATAAAGAACTGTAAAATGCGGCCTACTACTCTTTTTCTACTTTTTCACCCCTTCTTCGCTCTGTCCCGGATTCATCAAATTCAGGTCCGATTTTAATCCCTAGATACAAGTGAGTTATTGTCGAGGTATTATTTGATAGTGATTTGGTGTTGCAATATTCCATAGAATCCTATCGGAAAGGGTTGGACCCTCAGAAATCGAAAAAAATCCCTCTTCTACTTTTCTACGTCTTTTTAGGAACTTCTCGTTATTATCATCAAGTTAAGACACTCAAACCTTCGGAGAACATATATCGGCATCTCAGCGCATCCTCCTGATACTTCCACAAGCATAAAATGCCGCACAGAATATCCTGAGGGCGGTGGGAATTGATAAAGAACTGTAAAATGCGGCCTATTACTCTTTTCCTACTTTTTCACTCCTTTTTCACTTTTTCCCGGACTCATCAAATTCAGGTCCGATTTTAATCCCTAGATACAAGTGAGTTATTGTTGAGGTATTATTTGATAGTGATTTGGTGTTGCAATATTCCATAGAATCCCATCGGAAAGCGTTGGACCCTCAGAAATCGAAAAAAATCCCTCTTCTACTTTTCTACGTCTTTTTAGGAACTTCTCGTTATTATCACCAAGTTAAGGCACTCAAACCTTCGGAGAACATATATCGGCATCTCAGCGCATACTCCTGATACTTCCACAAGCATAAAATGCCGCACAGAATATCCTGAGGGCGGTGGGAATTGATAAAGAACTGTAAAATGCGGCCTACTACTCTTTTCCTACTTTTTCACTCCTCCTTCACTTTTTCCCGGATTCATCAAATTCAGGTCCGATTTTAATCCCTAGATACAAGTGAGTTATTGTTGAGGTATTATTTGATAGTGATTTGGTGTTGCAATATTCCATAGAATCCCATCGGAAAGGGTTGGACCCTCAGAAATCGAAAAAAATCCCTCTTCTACTTTTCTACGTCTTTTTAGGAACTCCTCGTTATTATCACCAAGTTAAGGCACTCAAACCTTCGAAGAACATATGTCGGGATCTCAGTGCAACCTCCTGATACTTCCACAAGCATAAAATGCCGCACAGAATATCCTGAGGGCGGTGGGAATTGATAAAGAACTGTAAAATGCGGCCTACTACTCTTTTTCTACTTTTTCACTCCTTCTTCACTTTTTCCCGGATTCATCAAATTCAGGTCCGATTTTAATCCCTAGATACAAGTGAGTTATTGTTGAGGTATTATTTGATAGTGATTTGGTGTTGCAATATTCCATAGAATCCTATCGGAAAGGGTTGGACCCTCAGAAATCGAAAAAAATCCCTCTTCTACTTTTCTACGTCTTTTTAGGAACTTCTCGTTATTATCACCAAGTTGAGGCACTCAAACCTTCGGAGGACATATATCGGCATCTCAGCGCATACTCCTGATACTTCCACAAGCATAAAATGCCGCACAGAATATCCTGAGGGCGGTGGGAATTGATAAAGAACTGTAAAATGCGGCCTACTACTCTTTTCCTACTTTTTCACTCCTTCTTCACTTTTTCCCGGACTCATCAAATTCAGGTCCGATTTTAATCCCTAGATACAAGTGAGTTATTGTTGAGGTATTATTTGATAGTGATTTGGTGTTGCAATATTCCATAGAATCCCATCGGAAAGCGTTGGACCCTCAGAAATCGAAAAAAATCCCTCTTGTACTTTTCTACGTCTTTTTAGGAACTCCTCGTTATTATCACCAGGTTAAGGCACTCAAACCTTCGAAGAACATATATCGGCATCTCAGCGCATACTCCTGATACTTCCACAAGCATAAAATGCCGCACAGAATATCCTGAGGGCAGTGGGAATTGATAAAGAACTGTAAAATGCGGCCTACTACTCTTTTTCTACTTTTTCACCCCTTCTTCGCTTCTTCCCGGATTCATCAAATTCAGGTCCGATTTTAATCAATAGATACAAGTGAGTTATTGTTGAGGCATAATTTGATAGTGATTTGGTGTTGCAATATTCCATAGAATCCTATCGGAAAGGGTTGGACCCTCAGAAATCGAAAAAAATCCCTCTTCTACTTTTCTACGTCTTTTTAGGAACTTCTCGTTATTATCATCAAGTTAAGACACTCAAACCTTCGGAGAACATATATCGGCATCTCAGCGCATCCTCCTGATACTTCCACAAGCATAAAATGCCGCACAGAATATCCTGAGGGCGGTGGGAATTGATAAAGAACTGTAAAATGCGGCCTATTACTCTTTTCCTACTTTTTCACTCCTTCTTCACTTTTTCCCGGATTCATCAAATTCAGGTCCGATTTTAATCCCTAGATACAAGTGAGTTATTGTTGAGGTATTATTTGATAGTGATTTGGTGTTGCAATATTCCATAGAATCCCATCGGAAAGCGTTGGACCCTCAGAAATCGAAAAAAATCCCTCTTGTACTTTTCTACGTCTTTTTAGGAACTCCTCGTTATTATCACCAAGTTAAGGCACTCAAACCTTCGAAGAACATATATCGGCATCTCAGCGCATACTCCTGATACTTCCACAAGCATAAAATGCCGCACAGAATATCCTGAGGGCAGTGGGAATCGATAAAGAACTGTAAAATGCGCCCTACTACTCTTTTCCTACTTTTTCACCCCTTTTTCACTTTTTCACGGATTCATCAAATTCAGGTCCGATTTTAATCCCTAGATACAAGTGAGTTATTGTTGAGGTATTATTTGATAGTGATTTGGTGTTGCAATATTCCATAGAATCCCATCGGAAAGGGTTGGACCCTCAGAAATCGAAAAAAATCCCTCTTCTACTTTTCTACGTCTTTTTAGGAACTTCTCGTTATTATCACCAAGTTAAGGCACTCAAACCTTCGGAGAACATATATCGGCATCTCAGCGCATACTCCTGATACTTCCACAAGCATAAAATGCCGCACAGAATATCCTGAGGGCGGTGGGAATTGATAAAGAACTGTAAAATGCGGCCTATTACTCTTTTCCTACTTTTTCACTCCTTTTTCACTTTTTCCCGGATTCATCAAATTCAGGTCCGATTTTAATCCCTAGATACAAGTGAGTTATTGTTGAGGTATTATTTGATAGTGATTTGGTGTTGCAATATTCCATAGAATCCCATCGGAAAGCGTTGGACCCTCAGAAATCGAAAAAAATCCCTCTTGTACTTTTCTACGTCTTTTTAGGAACTCCTCGTTATTATCACCAAGTTAAGGCACTCAAACCTTCGGAGAACATATATCGGCATCTCAGCGCATACTCCTGATACTTCCACAAGCATTCAATGCCGCACAGAATATCCTGAGGGCAGTGGGAATTGATAAAGAACTGTAAAATGCGCCCTACTACTTTTTCCCTACTTTTTCACCCCTTTTGCACTTTTTCCCGGATTCATCAAATTCAGGTCCGATTTTAATCCCTAGATACAAGTGAGTTATTGTTGAGGTATTATTTGATAGTGATTTGGTGTTGCAATATTCCATAGAATCCCATCGGAAAGCGTTGGACCCTCAGAAATCGAAAAAAATCCCTCTTCTACTTTTCTACGTCTTTCTAGGAACTTCTCGTTATTATCACCAAATTGAGGCACTCAAACCTTCGAAGAACATATATCGGCATCTCAGCGCATACTCCTGATACTTCCACAAGCATAAAATGCCGCACAGAATATCCTGAGGGCGGTGGGAATTGATAAAGAACTGTAAAATGCGGCCTACTACTCTTTTCCTACTTTTTCACTCCTTCTTCACTTTTTCCCGGATTCATCAAATTCAGGTCCGATTTTAATCACTAGATACAAGTGAGTTATTGTTGAGGTATTATTTGATAGTGATTTGGTGTTCAATATTCCATAGAATCCCATCGGAAAGCGTTGGACCCTCAGAAATCGAAAAAAATCCCTCTTCTACTTTTCTACGTCTTTTTAGGAACTTCTCGTTATTATCACCAAATTGAGGCACTCAAACCTTCGGAGGACATATATCGGCATCTCAACGCATACTCCTGATACTTCCACAAGCATAAAATGCCGCACAGAATATCCTGAGGGCGGTGGGAATTGATAAAGAACTGTAAAATGCGGCCTACTACTCTTTTCCTACTTTTTCACTCCTTCTTCACTTTTTCCCGGATTCATCAAATTCAGGTCCGATTTTAATCCCTAGATACAAGTGAGTTATTGTTGAGGTATTATTTGATAGTGATTTGGTGTTGCAATATTCCATAGAATCCCATCGGAAAGCGTTGGACCCTCAGAAATCGAAAAAAATCCCTCTTGTACTTTTCTACGTCTTTTTAGGAACTCCTCGTTATTATCACCAAGTTAAGGCACTCAAACCTTCGGAGAACATATATCGGCATCTCAGCGCATACTCCTGATACTTCCACAAGCATTCAATGCCGCACAGAATATCCTGAGGGCAGTGGGAATTGATAAAGAACTGTAAAATGCGCCCTACTACTTTTTCCCTACTTTTTCACCCCTTTTTCACTTTTTCCCGGATTCATCAAATTCAGGTCCGATTTTAATCCCTAGATACAAGTGAGTTATTGTTGAGGTATTATTTGATAGTGATTTGGTGTTGCAATATTCCATAGAATCCCATCGGAAAGCGTTGGACCCTCAGAAATCGAAAAAAATCCCTCTTCTACTTTTCTACGTCTTTCTAGGAACTTCTCGTTATTATCACCAAATTGAGGCACTCAAACCTTCGGAGGGCATATATCGGCATCTCAACGCATACTCCTGATACTTCCACAAACATAAAATGCCGCACAGAATATCCTGAGGGCGGTGGGAATTGATAAAGAACTGTAAAATGCGGCCTACTACTCTTTTCCTACTTTTTCACTCCTTCTTCACTTTTTCCCGGATTCATCAAATTCAGGTCCGATTTTAATCACTAGATACAAGTGAGTTATTGTTGAGGTATTATTTGATAGTGATTTGGTGTTCAATATTCCATAGAATCCCATCGGAAAGGGTTGGACCCTCAGAAAACGAAAAAAATCCCTCTTCTACTTTTCTACGTCTTTTTAGGAACTTCTCGTTATTATCACCGAGTTAAGGCACTCAAACCTTCGAAGAACATATATTGTCATCTCAGCGCATACTCCTGATACTTCCACAAGCATAAAATGCCGCACAGAATATCCTGAGGGCGGTGGGAATTGATAAAGAACTGTAAAATGCGGCCTACTACTCTTTTCCTACTTTTTACTCCTTTTTCACTTTTTCCCGGATTCATCAAATTCAGGTCCGATTTTTATCACTAGATACAAGTGAGTTATTGTTGAGGTATTATTTGATAGTCATTCGTGTTGCAATATTCCATAGAATCCCATCGGAAAGGGTTGGACCCTCAGAAATCGAAAAAAATCCCTCTTCTACTTTTCTACGTCTTTTTAGGAACTCCTCGTTATTATCACCAAGTTAAGGCACTCAAACCTTCGAAGAACATATGTCGGGATCTCAGTGCAACCTCCTGATACTTCCACAAGCATAAAATGCCGCACAGAATATCCTGAGGGCGGTGGGAATTGATAAAGAACTGTAAAATGCGGCCTACTACTCTTTTCCTACTTTTTACTCCTTTTTCACTTTTTCCCGGATTCATCAAATTCAGGTCCGATTTTTATCACTAGATACAAGTGAGTTATTGTTGAGGTATTATTTGATAGTCATTCGTGTTGCAATATTCCATAGAATCCCATCGGAAAGCGTTGGACCCTCAGAAATCGAAAAAAATCCCTCTTCTACTTTTCTACGTCTTTTTAGGAACTTCTCGTTATTATCACCAAGTTGAGGCACTCAAACCTTCGGAGGACATATATCGGCATCTCAGCGCATACTCCTGATACTTCCACAAGCATAAAATGCCGCACAGAATATCCTGAGGGCGGTGGGAATTGATAAAGAACTGTAAAATGCGGCCTACTACTCTTTTCCTACTTTTTCACTCCTTTTTCACTTTTTCCCGGATTCATCAAATTCAGGTCCGATTTTAATCCCTAGATACAAGTGAGTTATTGTTGAGGTATTATTTGATAGTGATTTGGTGTTGCAATATTCCATAGAATCCCATCGGAAAGGGTTGGACCCTCAGAAATCGAAAAAAATCCCTCTTCTACTTTTCTACGTCTTTTTAGGCACTCCTCGTTATTATCACCAAGTTAAGGCACTCAAACCTTCGGAGAAAATATGCCGGCATCTCAGCGCATACTCCTGATACTTCCACAAGCATAAAATGCCGCACAGAATATCCTGAGGGCGGTGGGAATTGATAACGAACTGTAAAATGCGGCCTACTACTCTTTTCCTACTTTTTACTCCTTTTTCACTTTTTCCCGGATTCATCAAATTCAGGTCCGATTTTTATCACTAGATACAAGTGAGTTGTTGTTGAGGTATTATTTGATAGTCATTCGTGTTGCAATATTCCATAGAATCCCATCGGAAAGCGTTGGACCCTCAGAAATCGAAAAAAATCCCTCTTCTACTTTTCTACGTCTTCTTAGGAACTTCTCGTTATTATCACCAAGTTGAGGCACTCAAACCTTCGGAGGACATATATCGGCATCTCAGCGCATACTCCTGATACTTCGACAAGCATAAAATGCCGCACAGAATATCCTGAGGGCGGTGGGAATTGATAAAGAACTGTAAAATGCGGCCTACTACTCTTTTCCTACTTTTTCACTCCTTTTTCACTTTTTCCCGGATTCATCAAATTCAGGTCCGATTTTAATCCCTAGATACAAGTGAGTTATCGTTGAGGTATTATTTGATAGTCATTCGTGTTGCAATATTTCATAGAATCCCATCGGAAAGGGTTGGACCCTCAGAAATCGAAAAAAATCCCTCTCCTACTTTTCTACGTCTTTTTAGGAACTTCTCGTTATTATCACCAAGTTGAGGCACTCAAACCTTCGGAGGACATATATCGGCATCTCAGCGCATACTCCTGATACTTCGACAAGCATAAAATGCCGCACAGAATATCCTGAGGGCGGTGGGAATTGATAAAGAACTGTAAAATGCGGCCTATTACTCTTTTCCTACTTTTTCACTCCTTTTTCACTTCTTCCCGGATTCATCAAATTCAGGTCCGATTTTAATCCCTAGATACAAGTGAGTTATTGTTGAGGTATTATTTGATAGTGATTTGGTGTTGCAATATTCCATAGAATCCCATCGGAAAGGGTTGGACCCTCAGAAATCGAAAAAAATCCCTCTTCTACTTTTCTACGTCTTTTTAGGAACTTCTCGTTATTATCACCAAGTTAAGGCACTCAAACCTTCGGAGAACATATATCGGCATCTCAGCGCATACTCCTGATACTTTCACAAGCATAAAATGCCGCACAGAATATCCTGAAGGCGGTGGGAATTGATAAAGGACTGTAAAATGCGGCCTACTACTCTTTTCCTACTTTTTCACTCCTTTTTCACTTTTTCCCGGATTCATCAAATTCAGGTCAGATTTTAATCCCTAGATACAAGTGAGTCATTGTTGAGGTATTATTTGATAGTCATTTGGTGTCCAATATTCCATAGAATCCCATCGGAAAGGGTTGGACCCTCAGAAAACGAAAAAAATCCCTCTTCTACTTTTCTACGTCTTTTTAGGAACTTCTCGTTATTATCATCAAGTTAAGACACTCAAACCTCCGGAGAACATATCTCGGCATCTCAGCGCATGCTCCTGATACTTCCACAAGCTTAAAATGCCGCACAGAATATCCTGAGGGCGGTGGGAATTGATAAAGAACTGTAAAATGCGGCCTACTACTCTTTTCCTACTTTTTCACTCCTTTTTCACTTTTTCCCGGATTCATCAAATTCAGGTCCGATTTTAATCCCTAGATACAAGTGAGTTATTGTTGAGGTATTATTTGATAGTGATTTGGTGTTGCAATATTCCATAGAATCCTATCGGAAAGGGTTGGACCCTCAGAAATCGAAAAAAATCCCTCTTCTACTTTTCTACGTCTTTTTAGGAACTTCTCGTTATTATCACCAAGTTAAGGCACTCAAACCTTCGGAGAACATATATCGGCATCTCAGCGCATACTCCTGATACTTCCACAAGCATTCAATGCCGCACAGAATATCCTGAGGGCGGTGGGAATTGATAAAGAACTGTAAAATGCGGCCTATTACTCTTTTCCTACTTTTTCACTCCTTTTTCACTTTTTCCCGGATTCATCGAATTCAGGTCCGATTTTAATCCCTAGATACCAGTGAGTTATTGTTGAGGTATTATTTGATAGTGATTTGGTGTTGCAATATTCCATAGAATCCCATCGGAAAGCGTTGGACCCTCAGAAATCGAAAAAAATCCCTCTTCTACTTTTCTACGTCTTCTTAGGAACTTCTCGTTATTATCACCAAATTGAGGCACTCAAACCTTCGGAGGACATATATCGGCATCTCAACGCATACTCCTGATACTTCCACAAACATAAAATGCCGCACAGAATATCCTGAGGGCGGTGGGAATTGATAAAGAACTGTAAAATGCGGCCTACTACTCTTTTCCTACTTTTTCACTCCTTCTTCACTTTTTCCCGGATTCATCAAATTCAGGTCCGATTTTAATCCCTAGATACAAGTGAGTTATTGTTGAGGTATTATTTGATAGTGATTTGGTGTTGCAATATTCCATAGAATCCCATCGGAAAGCGTTGGACCCTCAGAAATCGAAAAAAATCCCTCTTGTACTTTTCTACGTCTTTTTAGGAACTCCTCGTTATTATCACCAAGTTAAGGCACTCAAACCTTCGGAGAACATATATCGGCATCTCAGCGCATACTCCTGATACTTCCACAAGCATAAAATGCCGCACAGAATATCCTGAGGGCGGTGGGAATTGATAAAGAACTGTAAAATGCGGCCTACTACTCTTTTCCTACTTTTTCACTCCTTCTTCACTTTTTCCCGGATTCATCAAATTCAGGTCCGATTTTAATCCCTAGATACAAGTGAGTTATTGTTGAGGTATTATTTGATAGTGATTTGGTGTTGCAATATTCCATAGAATCCCATCGGAAAGGGTTGGACCCTCAGAAATCGAAAAAAATCCCTCTTCTACTTTTCTACGTCTTTTTAGGAACTTCTCGTTATTATCACCAAGTTAAGGCACTCAAACCTTCGGAGAACATATATCGGCATCTCAGCGCATACTCCTGATACTTTCACAAGCATAAAATGCCGCACAGAATATCCTGAAGGCGGTGGGAATTGATAAAGGACTGTAAAATGCGGCCTACTACTCTTTTCCTACTTTTTCACTCCTTTTTCACTTTTTCCCGGATTCATCAAATTCAGGTCAGATTTTAATCCCTAGATACAAGTGAGTCATTGTTGAGGTATTATTTGATAGTCATTTGGTGTCCAATATTCCATAGAATCCCATCGGAAAGGGTTGGACCCTCAGAAAACGAAAAAAATCCCTCTTCTACTTTTCTACGTCTTTTTAGGAACTTCTCGTTATTATCATCAAGTTAAGACACTCAAACCTCCGGAGAACATATCTCGGCATCTCAGCGCATGCTCCTGATACTTCCACAAGCTTAAAATGCCGCACAGAATATCCTGAGGGCGGTGGGAATTGATAAAGAACTGTAAAATGCGGCCTACTACTCTTTTCCTACTTTTTCACTCCTTTTTCACTTTTTCCCGGATTCATCAAATTCAGGTCCGATTTTAATCCCTAGATACAAGTGAGTTATTGTTGAGGTATTATTTGATAGTGATTTGGTGTTGCAATATTCCATAGAATCCCATCGGAAAGCGTTGGACCCTCAGAAATCGAAAAAAATCCCTCTTGTACTTTTCTACGTCTTTTTAGGAACTCCTCGTTATTATCACCAAGTTAAGGCACTCAAACCTTCGGAGAACATATATCGGCATCTCAGCGCATACTCCTGATACTTCCACAAGCATTCAATGCCGCACAGAATATCCTGAGGGCAGTGGGAATTGATAAAGGACTGTAAAATGCGCCCTACTACTTTTTCCCTACTTTTTCACCCCTTTTGCACTTTTTCCCGGATTCATCAAATTCAGGTCCGATTTTAATCCCTAGATACAAGTGAGTTATTGTTGAGGTATTATTTGATAGTGATTTGGTGTTGCAATATTCCATAGAATCCTATCGGAAAGGGTTGGACCCTCAGAAATCGAAAAAAATCCCTCTTCTACTTTTCTACGTCTTTTTAGGAACTTCTCGTTATTATCACCAAGTTAAGGCACTCAAACCTTCGGAGAACATATATCGGCATCTCAGCGCATACTCCTGATACTTCCACAAGCATTCAATGCCGCACAGAATATCCTGAGGGCGGTGGGAATTGATAAAGAACTGTAAAATGCGGCCTACTACTCTTTTCCTACTTTTTCACTCCTTCTTCACTTTTTCCCGGATTCATCAAATTCAGGTCCGATTTTAATCCCTAGATACAAGTGAGTTATTGTTGAGGTATTATTTGATAGTGATTTGGTGTTCAATATTCCATAGAATCCCATCGGAAAGGGTTGGACCCTCAGAAAACGAAAAAAATCCCTCTTCTACTTTTCTACGTCTTTTTAGGAACTTCTCGTTATTATCACCGAGTTAAGGCATTCAAACCTTCGAAGAACATATATTGGCATCTCAGCGCATACTCCTGATACTTCCACAAGCATAAAATGCCGCACAGAATATCCTGAGGGCGGTGGGAATTGATAAAGAACTGCAAAATGCGGCCTACTACTCTTTTCCTACTTTTTCACTCCTTTTTCACTTTTTCCCGGACTCATCAAATTCAGGTCCGATTTTAATCCCTAGATACAAGTGAGTTATTGTTGACGTATTATTTGATAGTGATTTGGTGTTGCAATATTCCATAGAATCCCATCGGAAAGCGTTGGACCCTCAGAAATCGAAAAAAATCCCTCTTGTACTTTTCTACGTCTTTTTAGGAACTCCTCGTTATTATCACCAAGTTAAGGCACTCAAACCTTCGGAGAAAATATGCCGGCATCTCAGCACATACTCCTGATACTTCCACAAGCATAAAATGCCGCACAGAATATCCTGAGGGCGGTGGGAATTGATAACGAACTGTAAAATGCGGCCTACTACTCTTTTCCTACTTTTTACTCTTTTTTCACTTTTTCCCGGATTCATCAAATTCAGGTCCGATTTTTATCACTAGATACAAGTGAGTTATTGTTGAGGTATTATTTGATAGTCATTCGTGTTGCAATATTCCATAGAATCCCATCGGAAAGGGTTGGACCCTCAGAAATCGAAAAAAATCCCTCTTCTACTTTTCTACGTCTTTTTAGGAACTTCTCGTTATTATCACCAAGTTGAGGCACTCAAACCTTCGGAGGACATATATCGGCATCTCAGCGCATACTCCTGATACTTCCACAAGCATAAAATGCCGCACAGAATATCCTGAGGGCGGTGGGAATTGATAAAGAACTGTAAAATGCGGCCTATTACTCTTTTCCTACTTTTTCACTCCTTTTTCACTTCTTCCCGGATTCATCAAATTCAGGTCCGATTTTAATCCCTAGATACAAGTGAGTTATTGTTGAGGTATTATTTGATAGTGATTTGGTGTTGCAATATTCCATAGAATCCCATCGGAAAGGGTTGGACCCTCAGAAATCGAAAAAAATCCCTCTTCTACTTTTCTACGTCTTTTTAGGAACTTCTCGTTATTATCACCAAGTTAAGGCACTCAAACCTTCGGAGAAAATATGCCGGCATCTCAGCGCATACTCCTGATACTTTCACAAGCATAAAATGCCGCACAGAATATCCTGGAGGCGGTGGGAATTGATAAAGGACTGTAAAATGCGGCCTACTACTCTTTTCCTACTTTTTCACTCCTTTTTCACTTTTTCCCGGATTCATCAAATTCAGGTCAGATTTTAATCCCTAGATACAAGTGAGTCATTGTTGAGGTATTATTTGATAGTCATTTGGTGTCCAATATTCCATAGAATCCCATCGGAAAGGGTTGGACCCTCAGAAAACGAAAAAAATCCCTCTTCTACTTTTCTACGTCTTTTTAGGAACTTCTCGTTATTATCATCAAGTTAAGACACTCAACCCTCCGGAGAACATATCTCGGCATCTCAGCGCATGCTCCTGATACTTCCACAAGCTTAAAATGCCGCACAGAATATCCTGAGGGCGGTGGGAATTGATAAAGAACTGTAAAATGCGGCCTACTACTCTTTTCCTACTTTTTCACTCCTTTTTCACTTTTTCCCGGATTCATCAAATTCAGGTCCGATTTTAATCCCTAGATACAAGTGAGTTATCGTTGAGGTATTATTTGATAGTCATTCGTGTTGCAATATTTCATAGAATCCCATCGGAAAGGGTTGGACCCTCAGAAATCGAAAAAAATCCCTCTCCTACTTTTCTACGTCTTTTTAGGAACTTCTCGTTATTATCACCAAGTTAAGGCACTCAAACCTTCGGAGAACATATATCGGCATCTCAGCGCATACTCCTGATACTTCCACAAGCATAAAATGCCGCACAGAATATCCTGAGGGCGGTGGGAATTGATAAAGAACTGTAAAATGCGGCCTATTACTCTTTTCCTACTTTTTCACTCCTTTTTCACTTCTTCCCGGATTCATCAAATTCAGGTCCGATTTTAATCCCTAGATACAAGTGAGTTATTGTTGAGGTATTATTTGATAGTGATTTGGTGTTGCAATATTCCATAGAATCCCATCGGAAAGGGTTGGACCCTCAGAAATCGAAAAAAATCCCTCTTCTACTTTTCTACGTCTTTTTAGGAACTTCTCGTTATTATCACCAAGTTAAGGCACTCAAACCTTCGGAGAACATATATCGGCATCTCAGCGCATACTCCTGATACTTCCACAAGCATAAAATGCCGCACAGAATATCCTGAGGGCGGTGGGAATTGATAAAGAACTGTAAAATGCGGCCTATTACTCTTTTCCTACTTTTTCACTCCTTTTTCACTTCTTCCCGGATTCATCAAATTCAGGTCCGATTTTAATCCCTAGATACAAGTGAGTTATTGTTGAGGTATTATTTGATAGTGATTTGGTGTTGCAATATTCCATAGAATCCCATCGGAAAGGGTTGGACCCTCAGAAATCGAAAAAAATCCCTCTTCTACTTTTCTACGTCTTTTTAGGAACTTCTCGTTATTATCACCAAGTTAAGGCACTCAAACCTTCGGAGAACATATATCGGCATCTCAGCGCATACTCCTGATACTTTCACAAGCATAAAATGCCGCACAGAATATCCTGAAGGCGGTGGGAATTGATAAAGGACTGTAAAATGCGGCCTACTACTCTTTTCCTACTTTTTCACTCCTTTTTCACTTTTTCCCGGATTCATCAAATTCAGGTCCGATTTTAATCCCTAGATACAAGTGAGTTATTGTTGAGGTATTATTTGATAGTCATTTGGTGTCCAATATTCCATAGAATCCCATCGGAAAGCGTTGGACCCTCAGAAATCGAAAAAAATCCCTCTTGTACTTTTCTACGTCTTTTTAGGAACTTCTCGTTATTATCATCAAGTTAAGACACTCAACCCTCCGGAGAACATATCTCGGCATCTCAGCGCATGCTCCTGATACTTCCACAAGCTTAAAATGCCGCACAGAATATCCTGAGGGCGGTGGGAATTGATAAAGAACTGTAAAATGCGGCCTACTACTCTTTTCCTACTTTTTCACTCCTTTTTCACTTTTTCCCGGATTCATCAAATTCAGGTCCGATTTTAATCCCTAGATACAAGTGAGTTATCGTTGAGGTATTATTTGATAGTCATTCGTGTTGCAATATTTCATAGAATCCCATCGGAAAGGGTTGGACCCTCAGAAATCGAAAAAAATCCCTCTCCTACTTTTCTACGTCTTTTTAGGAACTTCTCGTTATTATCACCAAGTTGAGGCACTCAAACCTTCGGAGGACATATATCGGCATCTCAGCGCATACTCCTGATACTTCGACAAGCATAAAATGCCGCACAGAATATCCTGAGGGCGGTGGGAATTGATAAAGAACTGTAAAATGCGGCCTATTACTCTTTTCCTACTTTTTCACTCCTTTTTCACTTCTTCCCGGATTCATCAAATTCAGGTCCGATTTTAATCCCTAGATACAAGTGAGTTATTGTTGAGGTATTATTTGATAGTGATTTGGTGTTGCAATATTCCATAGAATCCCATCGGAAAGGGTTGGACCCTCAGAAATCGAAAAAAATCCCTCTTCTACTTTTCTACGTCTTTTTAGGAACTTCTCGTTATTATCACCAAGTTAAGGCACTCAAACCTTCGGAGAACATATATCGGCATCTCAGCGCATACTCCTGATACTTTCACAAGCATAAAATGCCGCACAGAATATCCTGAGGGCGGTGGGAATTGATGAAGGACTGTAAAATGCGGCCTACTACTCTTTTCCTACTTTTTCACTCCTTTTTCACTTTTTCCCGGATTCATCAAATTCAGGTCCGATTTTAATCCCTAGATACAAGTGAGTTATTGTTGAGGTATTATTTGATAGTCATTCGTGTTGCAATATTCCATAGAATCCCATCGGAAAGGGTTGGACCCTCAGAAATCGAAAAAAATCCCTCTTCTACTTTTCTACGTCTTTTTAGGAACTCCTCGTTATTATCACCAAGTTAAGTCACTCTAACCTTCGGAGAACATATCTCGGCATCTCAGCGCATACTCCTGATACTTCCACAAGCATAAAATGCCGCACAGAATATCCTGAGGGCGGTGGGAATTGATAAAGAACTGCAAAATGCGGCCTACTACTCTTTTCCTACTTTTTCACTCCTTGTTCACTTTTTCCCGGACTCATCAAATTCAGGTCCGATTTTAATCCCTAGATACAAGTGAGTTATTGTTGAGGTATTATTTGATAGTGATTTGGTGTTGCAATATTCCATAGAATCCTATCGGAAAGGGTTGGACCCTCAGAAATCGAAAAAAATCCCTCTTCTACTTTTCTACGTCTTTTTAGGAACTCCTCGTTATTATCACCAAGTTAAGGCACTCAAACCTTCGAAGAACATATATCGGCATCTCAGCGCATACTCCTGATACTTCCACAAGCATAAAATGCCGCACAGAATATCCTGAGGGCGTTGGGAATTGATAAAGAACTGTAAAATGCGGCCTATTACTCTTTTCCTACTTTTTCACTCCTTTTTCACTTTTTCCCGGATTCATCAAATTCAGGTCCGATTTTAATCCCTAGATACCAGTGAGTTATTGTTGAGGTATTATTTGATAGTGATTTGGTGTTGTAATATTCCATAGAATCCCATCGGAAAGCGTTGGACCCTCAGAAATCGAAAAAAATCCCTCTTCTACTTTTCTACGTCTTTTTAGGAACTTCTCGTTATTATCACCAAGTTAAGGCACTCAAACCTTCGGAGAACATATATCGGCATCTCAGCGCATACTCCTGATACTTCCACAAGCATAAAATGCCGCACAGAATATCCTGAGGGCGGTGGGAATTGATAAAGAACTGTAAAATGCGGCCTACTACTCTTTTCCTACTTTTTCACTCCTTGTTCACTTTTTCCCGGACTCATCAAATTCAGGTCCGATTTTAATCCCTAGATACAAGTGAGTTATTGTTGAGGTATTATTTGATAGTGATTTGGTGTTGCAATATTCCATAGAATCCCATCGGAAAGCGTTGGACCCTCAGAAATCGAAAAAAAATCCCTCTTGTACTTTTCTACGTCTTTTTAGGAACTCCTCGTTATTATCACCAAGTTAAGGCACTCAAACCTTCGAAGAACATATATCGGCATCTCAGCGCATACTCCTGATACTTCCACAAGCATAAAATGCCGCACAGAATATCCTGAGGGCGGTGGGAATTGATAAAGAACTGTAAAATGCGGCCTATTACTCTTTTCCTACTTTTTCACTCCTTCTTCACTTTTTCCCGGATTCATCAAATTCAGGTCCGATTTTAATCCCTAGATACAAGTGAGTTATTGTTGAGGTATTATTTGATAGTGATTTGGTGTTGCAATATTCCATAGAATCCTATCGGAAAGGGTTGGACCCTCAGAAATCGAAAAAAATCCCTCTTCTCCTTTTCTACGTCTTTTTAGGAACTTCTCGTTATTATCATCAAGTTAAGACACTCAAACCTTCGGAGAACATATATCGGCATCTCAGCGCATACTCCTGATACTTCCACAAGCATAAAATGCCGCACAGAATATCCTGAGGGCGGTGGGAATTGATAAAGAACTGTAAAATGCGGCCTATTACTCTTTTCCTACTTTTTCACTCCTTTTTCACTTTTTCCCGGATTCATCAAATTCAGGTCCGATTTTAATCCCTAGATACAAGTGAGTTATTGTTGAGGTATAATTCGATAGCGATTTGGTGTTCAATATTCCATAGAATCCCATCGGAAAGGGTTGGACCCTCAGAAAACGAAAAAAATCCCTCTTCTACTTTTCTACGTCTTTTTAGGAACTTCTCGTTATTATCATCAAGTTAAGACACTCAAACCTTCGGAGAACATATATCGGCATCTCAGCGCATACTCCTGATACTTCCACAAGCATAAAATGCCGCACAGAATATCCTGAGGGCGGTGGGAATTGATAAAGAACTGCAAAATGCGGCCTACTACTCTTTTCCTACTTTTTCACTCCTTGTTCACTTTTTCCCGGACTCATCAAATTCAGGTCCGATTTTAATCCCTAGATACAAGTGAGTTATTGTTGAGGTATTATTTGATAGTGATTTGGTGTTGCAATATTCCATAGAATCCCATCGGAAAGCGTTGGACCCTCAGAAATCGAAAAAAATCCCTCTTGTACTTTTCTACGTCTTTTTAGGAACTCCTCGTTATTATCACCAAGTTAAGGCACTCAAACCTTCGGAGAAAATATGCCGGCATCTCAGCACATACTCCTGATACTTCCACAAGCATAAAATGCCGCACAGAATATCCTGAGGGCGGTGGGAATTGATAACGAACTGTAAAATGCGGCCTACTACTCATTTCCTACTTTTTCACTCCTTTTCACTTTTTCCCGGATTCATCAAATTCAGGTCCGATTTTAATCACTAGATACAAGTGAGTTATTGTTGAGGTATTATTTGATAGTGATTTGGTGTTGCAATATTCCATAGAATCCCATCGGAAAGGGTTGGACCCTCAGAAATCGAAAAAAATCCCTCTTCTACTTTTCTACGTCTTTTTAGGAACTCCTCGTTATTATCACCAAGTTAAGGCACTCAAACCTTCGAAGAACATATGTCGGGATCTCAGTGCAACCTCCTGATACTTCCACAAGCATAAAATGCCGCACAGAATATCCTGAGGGCGGTGGGAATTGATAAAGAACTGTAAAATGCGGCCTACTACTCTTTTTCTACTTTTTCACTCCTTCTTCACTTTTTCCCGGATTCATCAAATTCAGGTCCGATTTTAATCCCTAGATACAAGTGAGTTATTGTTGGTTTGGTTCATTATTCATATATAGAATCCCATCGGAAAAGGTTGGACCTCAGAAAAAAAAAAAAAATCCTCTTCTACTTTCTCTTTTTTTTGGAACTCCTCGTTATTATCACCAAGTTAAGGCACTCAAACCTCGAGAGAATATATATCGCATCTCAGCGCAACCTCCTGAGATTTTAATCCCTAGATACAAGTGAGTTATTGTTGAGGTATTATTTGATAGTGATTTGGTGTTGCAATATTCCATAGAATCCTATCGGAAAGGGTTGGACCCTCAGAAATCGAAAAAAATCCCTCTTCTACTTTTCTACGTCTTTTTAGGAACTTCTCGTTATTATCACCAAGTTGAGGCACTCAAACCTTCGGAGGACATATATCGGCATCTCAGCGCATACTCCTGATACTTCCACAAGCATAAAATGCCGCACAGAATATCCTGAGGGCGGTGGGAATTGATAAAGAACTGTAAAATGCGGCCTATTACTCTTTTCCTACTTTTTCACTCCTTTTTCACTTCTTCCCGGATTCATCAAATTCAGGTCCGATTTTAATCCCTAGATACAAGTGAGTTATTGTTGAGGTATTATTTGATAGTGATTTGGTGTTGCAATATTCCATAGAATCCCATCGGAAAGCGTTGGACCCTCAGAAATCGAAAAAAATCCCTCTTCTACTTTTCTACGTCTTTTTAGGAACTTCTCGTTATTATCACCAAGTTAAGGCACTCAAACCTTCGGAGAACATATATCGGCATCTCAGCGCATACTCCTGATACTTTCACAAGCATAAAATGCCGCACAGAATATCCTGAAGGCGGTGGGAATTGATAAAGGACTGTAAAATGCGGCCTACTACTCTTTTCCTACTTTTTCACTCCTTTTTCACTTTTTCCCGGATTCATCAAATTCAGGTCCGATTTTAATCCCTAGATACAAGTGAGTTATTGTTGAGGTATTATTTGATAGTCATTTGGTGTCCAATATTCCATAGAATCCTATCGGAAAGGGTTGGACCCTCAGAAATCGAAAAAAATCCCTCTTCTACTTTTCTACGTCTTTTTAGGAACTTCTCGTTATTATCACCAAGTTGAGGCACTCAAACCTTCGGAGGACATATATCGGCATCTCAGCGCATACTCCTGATACTTCCACAAGCATAAAATGCCGCACAGAATATCCTGAGGGCGGTGGGAATTGATAAAGAACTGTAAAATGCGGCCTATTACTCTTTTCCTACTTTTTCACTCCTTTTTCACTTCTTCCCGGATTCATCAAATTCAGGTCCGATTTTAATCCCTAGATACAAGTGAGTTATTGTTGAGGTATTATTTGATAGTGATTTGGTGTTGCAATATTCCATAGAATCCCATCGGAAAGGGTTGGACCCTCAGAAATCGAAAAAAATCCCTCTTCTACTTTTCTACGTCTTTTTAGGAACTTCTCGTTATTATCACCAAGTTAAGGCACTCAAACCTTCGGAGAACATATATCGGCATCTCAGCGCATACTCCTGATACTTTCACAAGCATAAAATGCCGCACAGAATATCCTGAAGGCGGTGGGAATTGATAAAGGACTGTAAAATGCGGCCTACTACTCTTTTCCTACTTTTTCACTCCTTTTTCACTTTTTCCCGGATTCATCAAATTCAGGTCCGATTTTAATCCCTAGATACAAGTGAGTTATTGTTGAGGTATTATTTGATAGTGATTTGGTGTCCAATATTCCATAGAATCCCATCGGAAAGGGTTGGACCCTCAGAAAACGAAAAAAATCCCTCTTCTACTTTTCTACGTCTTTTTAGGAACTTCTCGTTATTATCATCAAGTTAAGACACTCAAACCTCCGGAGAACATATCTCGGCATCTCAGCGCATGCTCCTGATACTTCCACAAGCTTAAAATGCCGCACAGAATATCCTGAGGGCGGTGGGAATTGATAAAGAACTGTAAAATGCGGCCTACTACTCTTTTCCCACTTTTTCACTCCTTTTTCACTTTTTCCCGGATTCATCAAATTCAGGTCCGATTTTAATCACTAGATACAAGTGAGTTATTGTTGAGGTATTATTTGATAGTGATTTGGTGTTGCAATATTCCATAGAATCCCATCGGAAAGGGTTGGACCCTCAGAAATCGAAAAAAATCCCTCTTCTACTTTTCTACGTCTTTTTAGGAACTCCTCGTTATTATCACCAAGTTAAGGCACTCAAATCTTCGGAGAAAATATGCCGGCATCTCAGCGCATACTCCTGATACTTCCACAAGCATAAAATGCCGCACAGAATATCCTGAGGGCGGTGGGAATTGATAAAGGACTGTAAAATGCGGCCTACTACTCTTTTCCCACTTTTTCACTCCTCTTTCACTTTTTCCCGGATTCATCAAATTCAGGTCCGATTTTTATCACTAGATACAAGTGAGTTATTGTTGAGGTATTATTTGATAGTCATTTGGTGATGAAATATTCCATAGAATGCTTTCGGAAAGGGTTGAACTATCAGAAATTGAAAAAAATTCTTCTTTTCCTTTCTTACGTTTTTTTAGGAACTTCTCGTTATTATCACCCACTTAAGGCACTCAAACCTGTGGAAGAAATATATCGGCATCTCAGCGCATACTCCTGATAATCCCACAAGCAGAAAATGCCGCACAGCATATCCTGAGGGCGGTGGGAATTGACAAAGCACCGTAAAACGCGGCCTACTACTCTTTTTCTACTTTTTCACTCCTTTTTCACTACTTACATTCTCCTGTGCCCGCAGACGTTGGAGGCGTGGCCTACGGTCCCCCTGTTCTCTCTCTTCCTCTGCTCGGTGCCCGTCGCCACGCCTCCTCCGCTAGACGTCGGTACGCGTACCGCATTGATTTTTGTCGAAAATTCTCCCTCTTTCAAATCGTTCAATATCCATCTCAATGGGCCCATGTCACCTTAATTTTGTGCTCAATTGGTAGATCAGAGTCTCTAGTTTCTTTCTCTCTTTTCATTTCCTCTCTCACGTGGTTTTTCGCTGCGGAAATACCCTGTCTTTTTACTACTTTTTCACTACCAATTCACTCCTATTCTTAGCACAATTAGAACTACTTTTTTACTACTCTTCTACTACTCTCTGTTCCACCCGGGAGGTATTCCGATATCGGATTATTATAGTCGAATTATAGATGGATGAACAACAGACGGGATTGAAGCAGATAAAACATAGAGACCTGTACATTAGCTATCACCACTATCAACTTTATTAGTTGGTGTCGTCCAAAAATGATGGAAAGGCAAAAGCGCAGTAGAGGTACCACAGATCCTTGCTTCAGGTATGCCGCTATCAGCTTTTCCCAATAGAATCGCAGGTGAATGAAGAAACAGCAACAAAGAAGCAGATATACCATAGATCTTTATGTTATGTACCACCACTATCAATTTCATTGAGTGGTGTCGCAAGCAAATGGAGAAAAGACAGAAGCGCAGCACATACATGGAGAAAAGAAAACAGGTAAGGTGAATTGTTGTTGCATTAATCATGTATGTGACAGAATTTAGTAAATTTTGGACATTCACTCTGAATGTGTTCACATCCACCATGAATATAAATACATCAGCTGCCAATGTGAACACATTCAGAGTAAATATCCAAAATTCACTAAATTCTGTCACATTCATGGTGAATGTGACAACAATTCACCGTAACTGTTTCCTTTTCTCCGTGTATACTACAGATCAGCGTTGCCAGTATTCCCTACACAAAACTTCAGCATCTGATGATTGGTTATTTCTTGTACAACCGGCCAATCATATTTACAATTTCGAAAAGAAATGACCAATGCCAAAAAATCTAAAGATTTTTCTAGGGAATACTGGCATCACTGCTACAGATCCTTGCATCACGTGGACTTCAAAGACCGACTGACAAATAATTAAGTGGACTATTCATGGTCAATTTGATGAAAATTAAACACATACAACAATTTTGTGATAATTGTTGTAGATTACCTATAGTTCATGCCAACTCATGTGACTGGAGATACAATTCATTCTACCATGTTCTCTCCAAAAGTTTTATTTTTCCAGTTGTTCCATTCAATCTGGATTATATTTCTATTCCTATAAATCTGTATTCTGATTTCGAATTATCTTTATTTTCAAAGAATTAAATTCTTGATCATCATGAACATTGAATATCTTTCTTTTCACATATTTTCACACTCACATATCGTTATGCCTAAATATGTGCCCAGAATGGAAACAATCTTATTTACCAACAAATTTCTCCTCTCATTTCAACATATATATTTAACGATAAGGATCAGTGGAAGTGGAAATATGTGAGAAAAAAGATATTTAATATTCATGATATTGAAGAATTCAATTCTTTGAAAACAAAGATAATAAGTGAAAAGATAAGATAAGATAAGATCTTTTGGAGAGAACATGTTATGATGAACTATAGTCATTCTACAACAATAGAATTTCTATAATCACATTATTGTTGCATGTGTTCAATTTTCATCGAATTAATCCTGAATGGGCTGCGTAATTATTTGTCAGTGGGTCTGTGGAGTGCGCCAGATGGAAGGATCTGGGGGATTTTTGCTGCGCTTCTGTCTTTTCTTCATTTCCTTGTGACACGTTCTGATGAATTTGATAGTCGTGGTAGCTAATTTACAGACCTATAGCATATGTGCTTCTTTTCTGCTTGTTGTTCATCTATCTGTGATTGAGAAAACCCCAGATCGATTCCAGTTGCGGCAAAAATTCTTGGTCAATGACAGAGCAAGGTATCTGTGGGTGTTCACCAATATTCAAAACTTTCAAGAATTCTTTAAGATATACTATATTCAACGAACATTCGAAATTTCTTGAAAATATCTTGAAGAGTTCTTCAAGAAATCTCAAAAATTTCTCAAAGATTCCTTATTGAAAACTTCTCAAACTTGTCTTTAAGAGTTCTCGAAGAATCATTAAAGATATCTTTGAGAACTGTTCAAGATATCTTCAGGGAATCCTCAAGAACGCTTTTAGAATTCTATACGCGTTTGATAAGATGTTCACCAGAATTCATTACCAATTTATTCAGAAAAGTTTCCAAGAGTAATCTGAGATATATGCATGTTTATGTGGATCGCGTTTGGGGACTTTCATGATGAAAAAAAGTAAAGAATTCGCGATACTAAAGAAACTCTCAGTGGGAAAGTTGTTGCGAACATATCCAACAACAATCAAAACAAGCAATTGCACTTTTGTATTATGAGTGATCGGTTTTTTATGCAAACGTATTCATTTCATCCAGGTTCCAAAAAAATATTTTCTATGCATGAAAATCCCTGATCTTCGGATGGGTTATGAAATTTTAATGAAGTCTTCACAGTATTTTCCTCCTTTTATATCACAAGTTTAATATTATCACATAAAGAAATGTATTCCGTAACGTGTCACAGAGAAAAACAATTCTTTCCAGAGAAATAGCAAGCCATCGATTCACCAAGACCTTTTGTCAACTTAAATACACCAAAATTCCCACATTGGATCTGATTGAATTTTCTTCAATTTTTTCCCATGGAGGATCAGAATTTTTCAGAGAATGCTCTATATAGGGTTGAGCTCACCAACATTTTATGAAAAAATTTCTTATGTAGGATTGCGGCTATGTAGCAACGCACTCATGTAGCATCGAGGCATTTTTACAAAAGAATATCATATGTAGGATCGAGCCGTTCGACATTACGTCAACAAAATTCTTATGCAGGATCGCAGCTATGTAGCAACGCACTTATGTAGCATCGAGTCATCTGTACGAAGAAATACCATATGTAGAATCGAGCATATGTAGCATCGAAGCACCTGTACAAAGGAACACCATATGTAGGATCGAGCATATGTAGCATCGAGCCGATCGACATTTTGTGAAAAACTCCTTATGTAGGATCGCAGCTATGTAGCAACGCACTTATGTAGCAGCGAGTCACTTGTACAAAGGCATATCATATGTAGCATCGAGCCGTTCGACATTACGTCAAAAAAATCCCCATGCAGGATCGCAGCTCTGTAGCAACGCACTTATGTAGCATCGAGGCATTCGCACAAAAGAATATCTTATGTAGGGTCGAGCATATGTAGCATCGAGTCATCTGTACAAAGAAATAACATATGTAGAATCGAGCATATGTAGCATCGAAGCACCTGTACAAGGGAACTTCATATGTAGGATCGAGCATATGTAGCATCGAGCCGATCGACATTTTGTAAAAAACTCCTTATGTAGGATCGCAGCTATGTAGCAACGCATCTATCAGGGTTGCGACAAAACCATAAAGTTGAAATTCCCTGACTTTTCCCTGACTTTCCCTGACTAAGACAACTGTTTTCCCTGACTCTTTTGGAGACCACCTACGCACAATGATTACTGACGTTTGAATGGTGCACTGATGATGATGTCATGTCAGTGAAGAGCTGTCAATCCTGTAAAATATCTACCGTTGTATTTGCTGAACTGTTATGAATCATATCACAAGTAGAATATGTAATTATATGTTGAAAAGATAAACCTTTGATTACAAATAATAATTCCTGCAGCTTGATAAAAATATTTGTTTGATATTCGAAGAATTGAAAATACAATTCAATCTGTAATAAAGGTATGCTAATTGATAAAAACAAAATTTGCACGAAAGTTTACTGTTAGTTCTTATATTCGTGGATTCCATAAACGTTTACATATTCAATCCAATAACTTTACATTGTAAAAAAATTGAGTTTTCTACACAGACATTTCTCTTAATGGGGTTCAAACAAAGGAAATGTTTCTGTACAAAACTGTCAAATTTTTTTGTGAACATAGAAAGAGTTTTACTAGAATCTATGATGGTCACAATTATTAGGTGTACAAATAAGTTTCCGCGGTTTGTCAAAAGATGGCCCCACCAGAAGGTTATGGAGAAATTGTCAGATGTAAAACGTAATATCCCAAGTTTAGTCATCTGGCAACACCATAACCTTAAAGTACTAGTGATTCCGTATCAGCATCACGTAATTTTTTTCGTGCAAAAATGTCAAGTTTTATTCCGAATAAGCATCATTTGCGGGAACTTTTGATTTACTTCTTTAATGTGAAAAAATCTGCAGCTGAGGCGCATCGATTGCTTCTAGAAGCATATGGTGAAGCTGCTTTAAGTGAGAGAAGTTGTCAGGAATGGTTTCAAAAGTTTAAGAACGGTGAGTTTGACGTTAAAGACAAAGAACGCAGTGGAAGGCCGAAAGTGTACGAAGACGTGGAATTAGAAGTACTATTGGAGGAAGATTCGTCCCAAACGCAAAAAGAACTTGCACTTACTCTACAAGTGACTCAACAAGCAATTTCACATCGTTTAAAATCGTTAGGAATGATTCAAAAACAAGGAAATTGGGTTCCATATGAACTAAAGCCGAGAGACGTTGAACGCCGATTATGCATGAGTGAAATGCTGCTTGCCAGGAATAAAAAAGAGTTTTTGCATCGTATAGTCACTGGTGACGAAAAATGGATTCACTACGATAATCCAAAGAAGAGAAAGTCATGGGTTAAGCCCGGCGAACCATCAACATCGACAGCTAAGCCGAATATTCATGGAAAAAACTCATGCTGTGTATTTGGTGGGATCAGCTTGGTGTCGTGTATTATGAATTGCTGAAACCAAGCGAAACCATTACTGGAGCTCTCTACCGAACACAATTGATGAGATTGAGTCGGGCACTTAAGGAAAAACGCGCCCATTACTACTCCACACACGACAAAATTATTCTTTTACACGATAATGCTCGTCCACATGTTGCGGCGCCGGTAAAAACATACTTGGAAACACTCAACTGGGAAGTTTTACCCCACCCGCCGTATTCACCAGACTTAGCCCCTTCTGATTATCACCTGTTCCGGTCGATGGCACATGGTCTGTCTGAGCAGCGCTTCACATCATATGAAGACACCAAAAATTGGGTAGATTTGTGGATAGCGTCAAAAGATGAAGAGTTTTTTCGACGGGGTATCCGAATGTTGCCAGAAAGATGGGGAAAAGTAGTGGCAAATGATGGAAAATACTTTGAATAAAACGTAATGTACTTTTCCTTTACAATAAATTCCTAATTTTTTATAAAAAACCGCGGAAACTTATTTGTACACCTAATAATTCCCGCGGTAGTAGATTTGACTAAAGTTTCAATATTTATTGAAACCAAGCAGCACAGCTACGTACATAGAAGATTCATAGAATATTCTTATTACGTGCATTTGGTACAGCTGAATACGTTTCGAGTATCTTCATAGTACGTCAACGAAAATGAACGTTCTATAAACGTGCCACGTAATGTTTTTGGCTGCACCAAATGAATATACCTGAATATAGCCAGATGACATATCGACAGTACTTTAACAGCATTTTCGTGCTACTTGGGTATTAACAGAAAATTTTATTAGACCTCTATTTTAGCACAATTGTTAGTGAATCCTATTCAATATTTTCTCCTGTGCATGTCAAAATTTACCAGTAGTACACGCGGAGAAAATCGCGGCTCGAAAATAAAGTAAATTTTAGAAAAACCTAAACATATTTCTTAGTTTTTTTAATAAAGTTAGAACAGTTTCCATTTTTGTGGATTTTTCCTCAACAAAACTGAAATATCAGAAAAAATTGATGAATAGCAAGCGAATATTAAAATTCTACGCTCGATTTTTGGAAAGTTCAAATATTTGTTCAACTATTGTCATGAGTCAATAAATCTTCATTTCTTATTAGTAAAATTTAAGAAAAATCTGAACCCTTTGATTTTTATTAAAAAACTACGAATTAATCTTAGATTTTCTTAAAAATCACTATATTTTCCACACGGAGAAAAAAACTAACAATAATATTGCTGAATTAACAATAAAACGTTTATATATCAATCCACAATAAATATCGTAAAAATATGACCGTCACTATTCCTAAACTGCCAACAATATTATATTGTCAAAATTATTAACAATTCAAATATTCAATTTTGCAATATAATATACACTGAGAAAAAAAATTCTTTGAATCGATGAAGTGAATTTCATTGAGTCCGAATTCATTGCATTAAATAAATATCTTTTTGTCTCTATACTCATTTTATAACCACATAAATTCGTTTGATTCGTACTAACAAACCATCTCATTGGAATTTATTTTCTGAAATGAAAGAATCATTTTATGGACTGAATAACTAATTATTGTTATCAATACCATCTTTTATTCAAATTATGATTCCCACATGAAGCATTTCAATGTGAAAATCAATGAAACTCTTCTTCAATTTCATAACTTAGAGTTTCCAATGGAAATTGAACGGTATTGTACCTAAAATATGATTTCTTAAAAATCAAGTATTCTGTATAATGATTCATTTCTTCACCAGGATGATTGTTTGTTCTAAGTGAAAATATATTTCATAAAATGCATGGCCATGGTTTACAAATGATGAACTATTTCCATCACTACAAAATAATGCTAGATTAGGCTCATGAAATAATTATTCTATTCAAGAACATGAACATTATAGGACCGAAAATGCTGTTATTTATCAACTGGTATAATCTAGAGTATAACAATCCCATTCATTTCAATGAAAGTAGTCTTTCCACACGATTAAATCAAATTATATACTCAATAGTTTTGAATTTTAATTCCAAGAGATTTGTCGTTTGAACGGAAAACTGAGTTTATGATCACAATCAAATACTTTTTTAGTTCGAATTTTAAAGTAATTGTTTTAATGTGAGCTATTTCATGGAATAGGCTTGATATGAACGATGATAGTTTGGATGATTTTTAACTCAATGAAATAAGGCTTCATAATCCATGATTTCAGAATTCCATTCAAACAACCATTTCTTCTAAGGAATACATTTTGTTTCTTCATAATGAGGAAAATGATTAATCAAAATCAATAGAATGATTGTATCGAGTGTCATTAAATTAATGAATCGGTTCATTTGAAATAATGATCATTTAATTTATTTTGAGAAATTATTCTATCCCAATCAATAAAGGAAGCCAATACAATTAGGATGAATTAGGTAAATGTATTTCATTGATTTCCAATTTATTTTGTTGAATGAATATATTTTCAAAATCACAAGAAACGTCCACAAATTATATCACGCTTGTCTCTGCTTTCTTCTGTATCTCGTTCACCATATCTGAAGTTGATGCGACAAAAAACGAAGCAAAGAAAACCGTCATATGATTTATGGATGATGCCAAAACTATTTTATACCGACAAAATAAGGCTATCTTATTTATACCAATAAATTACCTGATCAAAAATTCTCATTTGTAGTTGAAAAAGGATTTTATTGATCGCAAATTGATTACTTTTGTCAATACCATCTCTGAAGTAAAAAAAATTGAATACATGCGGCAAAATCCAGAGAGTTTTTTGCAAAGAAAGGGTTCATCGAGTCCATTGAATCGATAGATCGATCGAATGTGATGAATTCATTGGAATGAAGGAATATATTTTTGAAACAAAAGTGTGTTCAATTCACTCCGACAAATTGCGATCAGTTTTCAGAAGATGGCAATGTTTTCTCACAAGATATCTTTCTGCAGTACAGTTTGTATATAAAGAGCTAATTCACCCTGAACCTATAGTGAGTAATGTTTCGTCCAAATGAATATTTCTTCCAGATTACAGCATTGAACATCATCAGCGAATGAAACTTCATCGCATAGGAGGAAAGCAGTTTCTTCGGACTTCTCTAACACAATAATCATCCGATCGAATAATCCAATTGTTTCAAATAAATTACAGATCACAAGAACTAGAAAGGCACCCCCGCCCTTGTACAGCTGCCCTGATCCCTTTTTATTTTGAAAATTTTTTAAAACATAATTCATCCAATCAAAGCACAATTCATTGATTTGAAGAAAGATATATTAATATAAATAGCTTTTCTGAATGTTTTGAAGATCTTTTGGATTGAAGTGATTTTACAACAACTTTGTTACCAATAACTGATTTCATACATTCTATAAAATAGACTTTTTAGATTGGAAAAAATATTCATTGTCTCAAATATTCATTTATTCGAACCAAATTTTCATTTTATACTCATAATGGAATTTCACTTCAAATTTAAGAAATCTTCATATCATTTGAATTGATATTCTCCTATTCTAAAAATTCTTATACTCGAATAATGACATATTCTATTGAAAGGAAAATGTATCATTTTGGCACTACAATTGGGTGTATAAGTGTTATGAATGGCTTCTGTCTATCAAATACATAATTCATTGAATCATATAGTATTTCTTTGATTCTAAAATAAAAATTTTTCATGAAATGATTTTTTTATCAATTCTAAGTATCTCATATTTCAGTCAATGATCCTACCACTTCTGCGTGAATCATATATTACATGAAGTTGAAGCAATAACTCCACAGATACCATTGGATGAATCCATTTCTTGGACTCAAAGAAAAATTCATTGATTCAAAGCACTTTTTTTTCTCAGTGTAGTTACATACAAAATTTGTATTTATACAGGGTGGGGCATTTAAAGTGTCGCGGGCGTTTTTTCCAAAAATAAAGTGAGATACGAGAAAATTTTTCGGACAAAAGTTGTAGGGTACCGAGGGGGACATCCGATGGTGGCCTTGGCTTTGACCTCAAATCTCATCTTCAAGGGCATTCTGAGATCAACTCTTGTTTTTTAAATAGCATCTCATATTTTTTACTGCAGATTTGGATTCTAGGTCAAAAACCAAGAAACTTTTGTCTGAACCATTTTCCTGAAATCCGCAAAAATGGCGCTCCAATCGATATTGTTCCATTTTGAATCTGACATTCGAATAACTCGAAAACGAAGGGTCTTGCAAAAGAATGTTTCGTACAAAAGTTGTCAATACATAACACATTTCAATCGTCTACATTACCACCATTCGGAGCTCACGCGATGTAAACAAACGAGTTCAGTGAAAATTCACGATTTTGAAAGTCAGTTTGTCAGTTACATTTGATTATTACTTGGTTTATGACAAATTGAAAATCATGGATATCCGATACACGGTTTCTGAAACGATCGATATGATCTACATTTACGGTGAAGTGCATAAGAACCCCAGACAAGCATATGACTTGTATGCAGAACGATTTCCTGAAAGAACAACGCCATCCATTAGGTATTTTCAACGCATTACAAAATTATTCTCAGAAACGGGAAGTGTTACAAGGGAAAAACGACATCGAATGAGAACTGTTAGCGGAGAAAATGCGGAAGTTAATGTACTAGCTGCAGTAGCCAATAATCCACACGTGAGCTCTCGTGAAATTGAACTCCATTCGGGAATTTCTCGAAGAAGTGTTCTTCGAATACTGAAACGTCACAAATTCCATCCGTATCACATTTGTTTGCATCAAGACCTTCACGGTGATGATTTCGAAAATTGTGTACAGTTTTGTCGATGGGGTCTAGCGCAAATGCACAATAACAACTTCATCAACATATTATTTTCTGATGAGTCGACGTTCACCAATCATGGTCAAGTAAATCGACATAATATGCATTACTGGGCGACAGAAAATCCAAGATGGTTACGTCAAGTAGAGCATCAAAGACAATGGGCTGTGAATGTTTGGTGTGGTATTTTTCGATCTCGAGTAATTGGACCGTACTTCATTGCAGATACGCTAAATGGAGAGAAGTACAGACATTTCTTAGATCAAGTACTTCCAACATTACTTGAAGACATACCTATTCAGGAACGATTGAATATGTGGTATCAACACGATGGTTGTCCATCCCATTATGCAGTCACAGCTCGAGAAATATTGGACAGAGATTATCCTGGACGATGGATAGGACGTCGTGGACCAGTTCATTGGCCTGCCCGTTCACCGGATCTTACTTCTCCAGATTTTTTTTCATGGGGATACATAAAAGATACAGTTTATCAACAAGCACCGACTACACCTGAGAATATGCGTCAACGAATCATCAATGCATGCGCGAGCATCAATGAAGATATTTTAGCACGAGTTCAGCAATCTTTTGTAAAACGTTTTGAAATGTGTATTGAAGTCGAAGGCCATCATTTTGAGCATCTACTGCATTAAAATTATCCAAGTGATGTAGACGATTGAAATGTGTTGTGTTTTGTCTGTTATACCCCATCACCTCCGTTTCAGTTCAAGGGGTCCCCCTTGGAATCAGACAACTTTTGTCCGAAACATTCTCCTCCAAGACCCTTCGTTTTCGAGTTATTCTAATGTCAGATTCAGTATGGAACAATATCGATTAGAGCGCCATCTTTGCGGATTTCAGGAAAATGGTTCAGACAAAAGTTTCTTGGTTTTTGACCTAGAATCCAAATCTGCAGTAAAAAATATGAGATGCTATTTAAAAAACAAGAGTTGACCTCAGAATGCCCTTGAAGATGAGATTTGTGGTCAAAGCCAAGGCCACCATCGGATGTCCCCCTCGATACCCTACAATTTTTGTCCGAAAAATTTTCTCGTATCTCATTTTATTTTTGGAAAAAACGCCCGCGACACTTTAAATGCCCCACCCTGTATATTTAAAAAAATATCACTTTTGGCCGAGGACAAAAATTTTTCGTCCAAATTTATCTTTACGAACATTCTATTACGATTTGTGCTAATCCATTTGTGAAGAAAAGGCGGTTTCAAGTTCCAATGTTGCGAAGTTGTCTTAGCGAGATTCGAACCCGGGTCCTCCGAGTAGGAATCAAAGTCTTTGTCACATCAGCTGATCTCCAAGATGACAATTGAGTACTCAAATTGCCATATGTTGTAATCCTCGACTATGTTTAGAGTTTACGATGAAAATACATTCAAGAGAAACATAAAATTGTGCATATTGAATGGATGAATTAGGATTTGAATCACAGGAATTTTTTCTTAAACGAATAAAACTTTTCAATTTTGTTTTTTTTTTCAATTAAACGCATGTAAAATTTGTTGCTTAATCAAAAATTGGAATTAATTTTTGTGTTTGTGAATTCAAGAAAAACTTGATTAAAAAAGGGTTAGCAGAAAAATGTATATCACTTGGATATCATTTTTAATCACCTCCCGTGGTGGTTTATAATTAATTTCTCAAGGTAATAATTATATTGTTTTATATGTTCAAAATATATAGCTGTTTTGACAATGAATGGATTTTGTTACGACAATTTGTTTTGTTAATTCAGTGATACTCAGTGTTCTCGCTGCTTAATTTTGTTTCGTCAAATCAGCAATATGTATTGTGAGTTGAAATGGCAACTCATATTGTCATTTTAACCAGTGATTTTCAGCAATACAATTCTTGTTACTGAAACAATGTGCTGTTGCTGTAAGAGCAACAAATTATTGTATAACCAGCAATGAAATGTTAACAATTCTTATATTGTTGGTTCTACCATACACATTTTTTTCCGTGCAGCGACATTGTTCTCCGTAAAATACGGAAAAATTTCAGTACAACAGAGATTTCCCTGTACGTGGACGGAAACATTCATTATGAACCGAAATTTTCCAGTTCCATGGTACCGGAAAATTACAATTTTTTTTAACAGTGTACAACGGATGTACTCAGAAGAATGCTAGTGTACTTAGATGGATAATAATTAATAAAGTAATAATATATATAATAAAATAATACAAGAAAAATATAATTCGGTCGGGGAATTAAGAAATAGGATACTGTACAGACCTATGACTGATTGAAAGTATATTTTTTGTCAGATGGATGAATTGAATCTTCAATTATACAGCCAGGATGCATATCTGGAGTGTTCGTATGAACGTACTGGTGAAAATATTGGAAACAAAAGACATACCTTACAAAAATTTAGTTATTTAACAAATTTCATTTTCGGGCGTAATTATAAAAATCTTGGAGCGGAATTCCCTGACCTTGCAATGAGTTTCCCTTCCTTTTCCCTGATTTCCCTGACCATTTTTTAATTCCCTGACTTTTCCCTGATTTCCCTGACTTCCCTGACCTGTCGCAACCCTGATCTATGTAGCATCGAGACACCTGGACATAATATATAGGATCGCCGCTATGTAGCATCAAAAATATGTAGCATCGAAGGCGACTCAATAGACAACACAATAGAAATTCAGATGTTCAAATTCAATGTACAAATTTATATGGAAAAATGTAAATGAAATTTAACACAAATAATTCTAACAGTGTGATAGCGAGTGAAAAAATTCCCTGACTTTTCCAGGTTCTCCAGATCTGGTAGACACCCTGTCCTTTTGTACTAAGTATAGCATTTTACAACAAATTAGTGGTTATGAATTTTCATATCAGTAATTTATACTAATATAGAATGGCATTATCCGATAAACATAAATATAATTAAATCCATACGCCTCAAGTCCGACAGAAGGATTGTAATCAAAGGATGAGCTGCACATTATTTTAAATCGAAATTTTTACAAATAATTTCATATTTTGCATTTGGAATGATGATATACGTATATATTGACAAATAACAAAACTCTCAAAAATACAAAACCTCCAAAGTGTATGAAACGAACGAGCAACAACTCAAATGTTCATTTCTATCATCATTTGTACACTTGTCGATCTTATTGTAATTAAAAGGAACTATTAACAGAGAACATTTCCTTGGTTAATAATAAGTTGTATTAATAAATTCTTTTGATACAATTTTATACAATATCATTTGAAAGAGGATGTACAATGTGGTCCGAGGAAAGAAGCGAGTTTAGTTATAGCTCATAGCTTTCGTATCTAGTTCATGTGTATTAGTGACTGCAATAATTGTATGTTCAGTGGTGAGGAACATTAATTCATTATCAGCCCTATCCGACCCCCCCTCACTCTTAGTGTTTTTTACTGTCGCCAATAGAAGTAATCCGTGATGTGGTACTACTCACCTTTGTACGAATCACGAAATATACCTATTGATTGAAGATGTGAATTTACAATATGTCAAGTTTTGGGAAAATTTTAATTACACACATAATTAAATCCGATTTAGTTTTGTGGTTAAATGTAATTTCCAAGAAATAATAACAAGTGATGAGTGAGTTATGTACTGAGCCTGAAACAGACGTACATGACCACTATTAGAATTCAGGGTGTCCACAGACTTTGAGAAAAAACTTCCCTGACCAAAATGTTTGATTTCTAATATTGATATTATATGATATCTTCACGTTTCAATCATTTTTTATTTCCTATCCATTTTAATCATTTTTTATTTCCTATCCATTTTAATCATTTTTTATTTCCTATCCATTTCAATCATTTTTTATTTCCTATCCATTTTAATCATAGATTCGGAATACGATTGTTTTTCAATCGAATTCCTGAAAACCGATAATCTGTATGGATTCCAAGTGTAGAGAAAGCTTATCCAATTCAATCCAAATTTCATTCCCAATACAAGTGTATTGTTGAAAATTCAATGAAATTTGATTTATTTGTATGTATTTGAATCTTCAATTCTTTCTCATCCTGAATTCTGTATACAATGGAATCTCGCAATAACACAACTCTTCTTCTTTTTCATTCACGGTTTCTGCCGTGCGTTAAAGGGAGCGGGGTACCATTTCTATTGCGAGGTTCTATAGTGTATACTTTTTATTCCATGTAATGAAATTCAGGATTGGGAATGAATTGAAGACTCAAATGAATACAAATGTAATCAAGTTTCTTACGCTTCCAAGAATGAAGTTATATTGGAATCAAATTTTGATTGAATTGTATAGAATTTTTCTTCACTGGGAATCCATGCAGATCATCGGTTTTGAGGAATCCAATTGAAACACAATCTTATTCCGAATCTGTGATTGAAATGGATAGAGAATTAGAAATGATTGAAATGGATTCAATGTCTATACCGTAATCAGTATAGAAATGGATTGAACGATGAAGACTTGAAAATTCATTACATGGATCAAAAATTATATACCGAATTTTGGATTAAGGAGGATAAAGATTCAAATGGATGAAAATGTATTAAATTTTGTTACACGTTCATGAATAAAGTTATATTGGAATGGAATTCGAATTGAATTGGATAGGATTTTCTCTTCACTGGGAATCCATGCAGATCATCGGTTTTGAGGAATCCAATTGAAAAAAAATCGTATTCCGAATCGAAGATTGAAATGGATAGGGAATAAAGAATTATTAAAACGGATTCAATGTCTATATCGTAATCAGTATAAAAATGGATTGAATGCCCTGCTGAAAATTGCTGTCAGAAACAGTCAACAAAATTTTCTGACAGTATTAGAGCGGTTTTTAACTCCGCATAGCCGCATTGGAACACTCAAAGAATATTTAGTTAGTATTTGACTGCGTTTGGGAATGGCTTGCACTGCTTAGATCCGGTCAAAGATTTTTATTGAGCGTTTTTGACTGGCATTTCTATTTATGAGCAACGCCTGTTGGAAACAGTTGAAATTTGAGTCAGAATCTGAAAGGACGGTTATCCGATCACTAGATCCAAAATGTGATAGTTCCTGACAGTATTGGCGAATCCAGTATCCTACAGCGTGGACTGATCGGGAAGATGAAAGTTTCTGGCTGCAATCACCATATTTGAAAAAAGCCAGAATCACTTTGGATCCCCGCTTCAAAATCATGACAGTTTTCCAGGGTTCCCGCTGGAATGCCTTTTCAAAATTCCCTGATTTTTCCCTGATTTTCCTCATGGAATTCACACTTTTCCCTGATGATTAAAAAACAAGAGAAAATGTGCATTTTTTTGTTCTTATTAATTGTTATATAAGTTCTAAACACGCTCTACAAAGGTGTGAAAATTATTAGAATCGTTGTAATTCCTAAAATTATTCTAACTCTTGTTGGAATCTGGATCATTCATTTCATTCCTTTATTTTCAGATAAAGATATGATATTTAATTGCTACTTAGATGTTGATTTCCAAAGCTTTTCCTGTATTCTAATAATATTCAAAATTTTGTAACATACCTTGAAAAAAAACATTTCATTCGAAACAATTGAATGGAATGGGTGATTTCAATCACAATCAGTTTTGAATCGATACGATGTTGTTTGTATATGACTGATATAATTTAGGTGCTTGCATATGTTACAGATTAGTTCATGAGTCTATTATATTGTGGGAATTGAAAGTTATCAATTACTATTAGGGATACACTTTTCACATTCCCAATCATTGAATAGGAATTGAAAAACATTGCAAATTTGAAGGAATTCAAATCTCAAGCTTTGAATCGTCTAATTCAAGACAATCTTATTCAAATGGGTCATTACTGATTCCATATGATGGTATATTTTTTGCAGAGTACAATGTCAAGGGTTTGTGCGAAATTTGTTGTCACAGATGATTATTTTTGGGATTTCACAGTGAAAACCAACAACATAGGGGATACAAAAATATGTCAAATCATAATTTCGAAAGCTACAAAATTCCTTACACTGAGAAAAAGATTGATTTATAGTTGACAAGATTAGTTACAGTCAACGAACCCTATATCTGCTTATGGCGTAATAAATATAAAATTATTATCACCAAGCCGCATATTTGTGCGATGCTCTTTAGATAACTTCAACATTCGTCAACTATTAACAAATCATATTTTTGTATGGAATTGATTTTCAGTTGGTTGAAAAATTGAACAATTGAATTCAAAACTACTATGAAATTCTCTGAGTACAATATAAATTTTAGAATATTTTCATATTATTCGGGCCAATATTGAAGAATTAATCAATTGGAGAATAATGTGATTTGAAGGAAGATTATATATATATAATTAAGTTGAACTAACAACACGATTCATTGATATAACCATTTGACACAGTTGATACACATCATTGCTTGCTCAAAATTTTCTGTACACTGAGAGGAGAGTTTACTTATATTAAATGAATATATTTATTTGGCGTCTGTTCAAAAATATTCATCAATTATGAATAAATATGGTAATTGTCAATAAACATCATAGTTGGCGATATACGCCAACTACGATTGATTTTATGTGACATTTCGCGCAAAAACACGGTTTGTTAATAGTTAACAAATATGGATTTGATACAAAAAATGATCTCAAATATGACGCTGGATGATAACAACTCAATATTTATTTCCGCATAAGCAAATATAGGATTTGTTAACTATTAAAAAATCTTGTTCACTATGAATAAATACTTTTCTCAGTGTAAAAAACCATTGTAAATGGGAATAGTTTCGAATGAGTGTTTTGAACCTATAATTTATTATTGACTCTACCGTTCTGATTATGATTAGTTTATATAGTTTTGAATCAGGAACTGTATCGAAATGATAGTTCATAATAGCCGTAATTAAAAAAAAACAGTTGAATATCAGAAACTGGTATTCTACAATGGCTCTTAATAGTTTCATATGGTGGATTTTAATTGATGTTATTACAAGCTGTTATCCCAACACAGTCCTCTTCTCATTCAAAACTATATAAATCATTAAAAATTATAGATTCAAAGGTAACCCTGGTAAAACAAATCCATTGATTCTCGCCAAATCTCATTGAATCTCACACAATGTTCCGACCAAATCTTATTTAACTATTTTCAATGAGATTTAATTAGATGAATATGTTTTCTCAATGTAATTCTGATCGAATCTCGCCGAATCTGATTGAGTCCCGCGCAATGTTCTGACCAAATCCCATTCAATTTCATTCTGTCAGATTCTATGGATTTTTTAACCGGCGAAATTATAAGTGTTATAAGTGTTATCGTGTTGTGGTGGCTAACATAACGCTCATCGCGCGTGCGCCAACACTGAGACCGCCACATCCACATATGTGAAGAGTCATGCCAAACTTATATAATGTTTGTCACAAATCAGATTCATTAACTATTAATAAATCTGCATGCCAGCAAAATAAATCTCGTATTGATCGGAAACTAATTACTTACATCCAACTATTTCTCAAATTCGATTTGAATGATTTGTATTTTGTGTGGACTCATATTCAACTGTGATTTATCTTATGAAAAAGTTAGAGATATCAAATCACTTCGTTATGGAATAAGAGTCATTCGTTACTTGAAAAAAATATGGAATTATTGATATGAAATAAAAATGAGTGGTTTTTTCATTCTAAATGCTGTATAAAATAGATCCTACGTGTCCCAACTGTGATATTTGTCAATAGTTACTATATTTGTTGACAGTAAATGAATATTTCTCACTAAGTGACGAATAAATGTATTTATTTCATGTAACCAAATTCTTTTCTCAGTGTTTCTTATCGATATCATTTCGTTTTATGATTATTTTTAAAATGTGAATCACCTGTTCCGATTGACATGAAAAGTTCATAAATCATCATAATTTTGTTTTACTTTGAATATCTATTTTGTTTCTTGAAGATTGCTGAAAATTTAGGTTGTTCTGAAAAAAGTGTGGAAGAGAATCATTTACTCCAATGTTTTCTTAGAAAAATGAAAAAATCAAAAATTTGTGTTTCTCCTCACAGGATTCCCTGATATTTCCCTGACTTTTAGATGGGAAATAGATTCCCTGACTTTTCCCTGATTTCCCTGGTTGGTGGGAACCCTGTTTTCTAGAGGATTTACATATTTCATTAGCAGTCTGTTCTTACGCGAAATTACAGATTCATGATTCACGCGCAGCAGTGTGGATTTCACCACGATAATTTTGATAGATCTTTATGGTGGTGACACATTGAAAATCATTTTGTTTTTGTTAGTCTTCGTAGAAATGTGATAGTTCCTGACAGTATTGGCGAATCCAGTATCCTACAGTATGGACTGATCGAAATGATGACAGTTTCCAACTGCGATCATCATATTTAAAAAAAAGCCAGAATCAATTCGGAATCCCGCTTCAAAATTGTGACAGATTTTTAGAGGATTTACACATTTCATTATCAATTTTCTGAGTTCTTTAGTTTGGAAATTATATACTTCGTGATGTGATATCGAAAGTAGAATTACTTATTGATCCATCTGTACTGTATTGATATTTCACTCAACAATTGAATACTCATCTGATTTTAGTTACATTTTGAACTTTTTATAAATAAAATTTGATTTCGGTACGAAGCCAGAGGTTTGATGCATGAAAACTTCACCCCAGCCCTGCTGTACAACGGGAAAACCTTGTGACCCCACATTTTCCATGAGAATGAGTTTTTGTAATATCAATTGATATCGCAGATTTTACAGAATTAGTTCATATCAGAAAGACATTTCCGTTAAAAATGTGACTTGATGAGGTTTTGATTTTGTCCGGAAGTGGCAATCTAACGAATCAAAACTGAACTGTTTAATCAAAATATCAGTGAACTACTTTAACGTTAAGTTGCTTTGAGGTTCCTATCCATAAACGAGGTGTCTGTACTGGATAAATTGAGTACAAAGAAATGGATAATCATCATACTTATAAAAATTTTGTAAATCGCCATTTTTGCATAAAAGGATTCATTTCAACTGTGGATTTGATTTCAAACCGTATTCTCCGTCAGAAACTCTCACATTCAATAAATCATTTATTTTTCTCAACCGGTATACAACGTGATGATTTTCTTTCAGCCGATACCAACGAAATCGTTCAATAATTTTTTTTCTCGAAATTCGGATTGATTCGTTCAGATATTATGGATCCGTAACAGCGTATAAGAGCAGACTTATTGTTCGACATGTAAACCCTGTCAAAGCCCACGAACATTTCAAACCGCATTTCCCGTCAGAAACTCTCACATTCAATAAATCATTAATTTTTTTCAACCGGTATACAACGTGATGATTTTCTTTCAGCCGATACCAACGAAATCGTTCAATAATATTTTTTCTCGAAATTCGGATTGATTCGTTCAGATATTAGATCTGTAACAGCGTATAAGAGCAGATTTGTCGTTCAACATGTGAATCCTATCAGTTTCAATTAAATTTCCGAACAGCTTCTCAAACCACATACAGTCTCATGCTATGAATCAACTTATTGTTCAGAATACGTTTTACAACTATCAACATTTCAGACAGTCATTTCATTCTCAGTCTAATCATTCTTCATTATATCACGATTGCTGCAAGGAACTGAAATTTTTCAAGCTTGTGCATTCTGTTTGTTTCTGACAATCACAAATGCTGTCAGGAACTGCTTCTTCTTCAATCTGCACTCATTTTCCTTGGTAGCCGTACTCGCAGAAACACTCAGATACTCACTGATACTGTTCGAAATCTTGAGCGTCTTGAACAGCAGTTTTCAGCAGAATAACCAAGACTTGGAAATTCATAACATGCGATAAAAATTATATACTGAATTCAACATTGAGATGGATTACAGATTCAAATAGATAAGAATGTATTGAATTCCCTTACACTCCCATGAATACGATTATATTAGAATGAAATTTGGATTGTATTGGATAGACTTTTTATTCATCTTGGGATAGGCGTCATAGAAATGAATTTGAATGGATTGTGATGGGCAGTGATGCCAGCATTTGGTCGACCGAGTCGATTTACCCTCTCCATCTGACCATTTCTAGTCCCCACCATTCCAGCCGGGTGTACGCACACATTGAAACCCGTATTCATGTGATTCGGAACCGGTCGGTTCACTTCGAGTCAGCTCGGACGATCGAGAGAGAACCAACTATCCGTCGGTCTTTGTCTTCTCAATATGTTTTACGATCGGCTAACTCCGTGCAAGATTGGAAAAAGTTTAAAGCCCATGCGGTCGACTTACCGAAAAGTTTCACCGCTTTTTCTTTTCCAAGCGACAATTTTATTGTAATCAGTATCGAACTGACTTACCCGGTACCCCGGGCAATTCTCGGCCGGGGCCCTTCGATATTTTTTTTGTTTTTTTTCAATTAAAGAGCCAGTTCAGTACTGATAATTCAATTATCACGATGAAATATAGATTTGATGCATAGCATCATTTAATTGAATCAAAATCTAATATAAGTAAATAATTTTTCAATTATTATTTATTTTTCATAAATTTTATGAGATTATTGGTTATTCTTATGACTGATTATGAAGCTTTCAAGAACTCCTATATGCATTGTATAAAAATTTTCTAATAGTTACGCATTTCTAATCATTATTTTGAATCTTGATGATTTTTCAATGGATTTCATTAGAATTGTCAATCAATCGATGCTTGAAAAATTCTAAGATAGTTTGGGGATCTATGATAAATGTCCTGCCGTGAATTCCATCATTTTCCCTGATAAATTAATTTTCAGAGATCACTATGATATTCCAATGAGGATAATCAAATCAACATCGATTATCAGATGTTGATCAACATCAAAATAATAAGACTGAATATTCAATTGATTGAGTGCAAATCATTTTCAATGGACTGAATAATTAGATTTGAGCATTCAAATTGATATTTCATCATTTCACGCATTATCAGTCTCTTTCCTTCGCTGCATTACTTCATAGACGTAATATGTGAATCGAAATATTATAAGACCCCATAGCCTAGCGGCAAAAGACATGTTTCTTGCGGAAGAACGGTCGGGTTCGATTCTGTGTGGAGACATTTCATTTTTTTTTGTCATCTCTCTGGTGAATAATTAAATTTCACATCCGATTATTATTTTTTATGTCGTTACATCGTCATGTTATCAATAATCCTGATCTTTCAGAATGCACTTGCGGATTCGACCAAGTACAGGTTCGAGTCGATTGGAAATTACCCAAATATTCGTGTCCATGAGATATACACAGTAAAAAATTTGTCGTCAAATTCAACACACAAGCGAATGTTAACCATTTTTCTCCACACTCGACGTGTGTTGATTCCAGAGTGACACTCGCAAAGTGTTAATTTGAACTCGAATAACATTTTAATGTGTTGAAAATGAATCGATCGAACAGCATTTGATCAGTGTGTTAAATGAACACACAAAAGTGTTAAATATCCAACACTTGAATTTTGACACGTAGTTAAATATTCAACACTTGAATTTTGACACGTACTTCTCTTTTACACAATGACGGAATTTTTTTTTACTGTGTAGACCGATCGATGCAGAATCTTCTGAAATGAGGACTGAATAGCACTTCAGAGGAACGTTTTTGAAAAAGTGTACTTGCAAATTCCATCAATTCCTGTGACGAATTGATGAAAAAATTTCAAAAATTTTGTGTCCATCGAATAAAGACCGATCGACTTGAAATCTAATGGAATAAAAAATTAAATCACTTCGGAGGAACGTTTTTGGAAGAATATACTTGCAAATTCCATCAAACTCTTTGACGAATTGATAAAAAAATTTCGAAACTTTGTCTCAGTGGAATATAGACCGATCGATTCGGAATCTTCTGAGAAGAAAAACAATGAATATCACTTCGGAGGAACGTTTTTGAAAGAGTGTACTTGCGAATTCCATCAATTCCTGTGACAAATTGATGGAAAAAATTTCAGAAACTTGTGTCCATCGAATGAAGACCGATCGATTCGCAATCTACTGAAATGAAAAATGAAATCACTTCGGAGGAATGTTTTAAAAAAGTATACTTGCAAATTCCCAGAAACCCTTTGATGAATTGATAAAAAAATTCCGAAACTTTGTCTCCTTGGAACATAGACCGATCGATTCTGAATCTCCTCACGGAGAGCAAGGGATTCTAAGGAGTATGACAAATATCATGAAGGCTGGAATATTTCATAATATATTTTCGAGTATGAGGACAAGCATCTAGATTATAAGTGTTATAAGTAAGGTAGATGACCCCATTTATGGACGCGACCCCTTTAATGAGCGTTTTGGTTTTTGATTCATAGTACTTTTCATTTAGTGCTTTAATTTCATCCAAGCATGACTGACTGGATACTAAATCAACCGCTGTTATGTAAATAAATTCAGAATAATATGCCATAGGAAAGATATAATAGATAAACGATTGTTCGCTCATGGGGGTTAAGGTGTTCATTAATGGGGCCTGTCACCTTACAAGTATCCATTTATGATGAAGGTGTTTGTTTTGGGGTAAGAGGTACTGTCAACCAGTAATATATCAATATAATAACAGCGAAGAAAAAAAGTTAGTTCCTATTATAATATAAGTTCATTACAATTACTATCTTCAGTTGCTTGAATTGAGAAAAGAATAATATGAAATCGGGAAAACAAGATATTCCTCAGGACATGAACCCGCCAAGATAACACACGAAGAATTCTTTTTCAAGAGCGAGAATAGAACTCTTCAAGAATTCTTTTCGAACTAGTGAATTCATATAGAGCTCTGGAGGTGTTCAATGTGTCGGACATTAACAAACTCTTTGAGAATATCGGAAGTATTGTTTGAGTACACTCAAAGAACTTGTTAATGTCCGACAGATTGAACTCCTCCAGAGCTCTATATGAATTCATTAGTTCTTGAAGAGTTCTATTCTCGCTCTTGAAAAAGAATTCTTCGTGTGTTATCTTGGCGGGTTCATGTCCTGAAGAATATCTTTTTTTCCCGATTTCATATTATTCTGTTCTTAATTCAAGCAACTGAAGATAGTGATTGTAATAATCTTATATTATAATAGGAACTAACTTTTTTCCCTTGCTGTTATTATATTGATATATTACTGGTTGACAGTACCTTCTACCCCAAAACAAACACCTTCATCATAAATCGATACTTGTAAGGTGACAGGCCCCATTAATGAACACCTTAAACCCCATTAGCGAACAATCGTTTATCTATTATATCTTTCCTATGGCATATTATTCTGAATTTATTTACATAACAGCGGTTGATTGAGTATCCAGTCAGTCATGCTTGGATGAAATTAAAGCACTAAATGAAAAGTACTATGAATCAAAAACCAAAACGCTCATTAAAGGGGTCGCGTTCATAAATGGGGTCATCTACCTTACTTATAACACTTATAATCTAGATGCTTGTCCTCATACTCGAAAATGGATTATGAAATATTCCAGCCTTCATGATATTTGTCATATTCCTTAGAATCCATTGCTCTCCGTGGGGAGATTCAGAATTGATCAGTCTATATTCCACGGAGACAAAGTTTCGAAATTTTTTTATCAATTCGTCGGAGGGTTCGATGGAATTTGCAAGTATACTCTTTTAAGAACATTCCTCCAAAGTGATTTCATTTTTCATCTCAGTAGATTGCAAATCGATCGGTCTTTATTCGATGGACACAAGTTTCTGAAATTTTTTCCATCAATTTGTCACAGGAATTGATAGAATTTGCGAGTACACTCTTTTGAAAACGTTCCTTCGAAGTGATATTCATTGTTTTTCTTTTCAGAAGATTTCGAATCGATCGGTCTATATTCCACGGAGACAAAGTTTCGAAATTTTTTTATCAATTCGTCAAAGGGTTCGATGGAATTTGCAAGTATACTTTTTCAAAAACGTTCCTCCGGAGTGATTTAATTTTTCATTTCATTAGATTTCGAATCGATCGGTCTTTATTCGATGGACACAAATTTTTGAAAGTTTTTCATCAATTCGTCACAGGAATTGATGGAATTTGCAAGTACACTTTTTCAAAAACGTTCCTCTGAAGTGCTATTCATTTCTCATTTCAGAAGATTCTGCATCGATCGGTCTACACAGTAAAAGGAAATTCCGTCATTGTGTAAAAAAGAAGTACGTGTCAAAATTCAAGTGTTGAATATTTAACTACGTGTCAAAATTCAAGTGTTGAATATTTAACACTTTTGTGTGTTCATTTAACACACTGATCAAATGCTGTTCGATCGATTCATTTTCAACACATTAAAATGTTATTCGAGTTCAAATTAACACTTTGTGACTGTCACTCTGGAATCAACACACGTTGAGTGTGAAGAAAAATGGTTAACATTCGCTTGTGTGTTGAATTTGACGACGAATTTTTTACTGTGTATATCTCATGGACACGAATATTTGGGAAATTTCCAATCGACTCGGACCTGTACTTGGTCGAATCCGCAAATGCATTCCGAAAGATCAGGATTATTGATAACATGACGATGTAATGACATAAAAAATAATAATCGGATGTGAAATTTAATTATTCACCAGAGAGATGACAAAAAAAAATGAAATGTCTCCACACAGAATCGAACCCGACCGTTCTTCCGCAAGAAACATGTCTTTTGCCGCTAGGCTATGGGGTCTTATAATATTTCGATTCACATATTACGTCTATGAAGTAATGCAGCGAAGGAAAGAGACTGATAATGCGTGAAATGATGAAATATCAATTTGAATGCTCAAATCTAATTATTCAGTCCATTGAAAATGATTTGCACTCAATCAATTGAATATTCAGTCTTATTATTTTGATGTTGATCAACATCTGATAATCGATGTTGATTTGATTATCCTCATTGGAATATCATAGTGATCTCTGAAAATTAATTTATCAGGGAAAATGATGGAATTCACCGCAGGACATTTATCATAGATCCCCAAACTATCTTAGAATTTTTCAAGCATCGATTGATTGACAATTCTAATGAAATCCATTGAAAAATCATCAAGATTCAAAATAATGATTAGAAATGCGTAACTATTAGAAAATTTTTATACAATGCATATAGGAGTTCTTGAAAGCTTCATAATCAGTCATAAGAATAACCAATAATCTCATAAAATTTATGAAAAATAAATAATAATTGAAAAATTATTTACTTATATTAGATTTTGATTCAATTAAATGATGCTATGCATCAAATCTATATTTCATCGTGATAATTGAATTATCAGTACTGAACTGGCTCTTTAATTGAAAAAAAACAAAAAAAATATCGAAGGGCCCCGGCCGAGAATTGCCCGGGGTACCGGGTAAGTCAGTTCGATACTGATTACAATAAAATTGTCGCTTGGAAAAGAAAAAGCGGTGAAACTTTTCGGTAAGTCGACCGCATGGGCTTTAAACTTTTTCCAATCTTGCACGGAGTTAGCCGATCGTAAAACATATTGAGAAGACAAAGACCGACGGATAGTTGGTTCTCTCTCGATCGTCCGAGCTGACTCGAAGTGAACCGACCGGTTCCGAATCACATGAATACGGGTTTCAATGTGTGCGTACACCCGGCTGGAATGGTGGGGACTAGAAATGGTCAGATGGAGAGGGTAAATCGACTCGGTCGACCAAATGCTGGCATCACTGGTGATGGGTGGCTCCTGAACCCATACACAGAGGCGCATAAGGTGTTGAGCGCCTCCACGACATCCGTCGTGGATATTCATTACCAACAGCGGCACCTGAAATATATTGAAGGAGAACAAGTAATATGTCCACGATGGTTATGGAGGGGTCAAGGGATAAGGGAAAGCTCAGGGAGAGGGGGTGGGTTGAATTTAATTAACAAAAATTTTAAATCTCGAATTAAGGTTGAACATATGTTACCACGTATACATATATTCTGACAATTTCATACGAATTACACGACCTGGTCGTGGGAAAAGGCGATACAATAGTGATGGAACTTGTAAAAGAAGTCAAGGGAACACAGGGAAACGAGAAAATACGGAGGGCACGACCGCGAGGGACAACTCTACATGGACAAAGCCGTTCACATCGATCAAACAAAGGGAGGACTCAGGGAAACCGCGACCATAAAATAGTACACGAGGGTGGGCTAAGCCGGACGAGGGGGTGATTCTGGGGAACAAACAGTACGGGCGAAGGGGAATTCAAACGAGAGAGCACGTGGAGGATCCCACGAGAAGGAAAACTTTGACCCGATACTCCACCGAAAATATCCACCGAACTGGTACTCTCACTCTGGAACAATAATTTGGCGGATGCGGATACCAATGTTTAATCCAGATTTAAGCCTCGGTGGCACTGTACACTCACCGTATTCCGAGATTTAATCCAAAAAGTTTTCTCACGAACGTCGCGATAGCTTGGTCACATGAGAAGCAGGGTACCCAAGGTATAATGGGAAAGGAAGATCACGAGTTCCAGCACCGCCAGGGAATTGTCTCGGAACCATGAGTAATATATATATGTATATTTATACATATATATACCAAGTATATCACGTGACCATATTTCCTATATACCACGTGACCATATGTCCTGTATACCACGTGACCATATTAGATATTTAAAAATCAGCAAAAATGATTTGATACATTCCGATATGTATTCGTACCATGGGGATAAATATGAATGAAAAATATAACTTTCATTCATATTGGAAAAATCATGGACTTATTCAAATGATGAATCTGATAGGGATGAATATTTGAAAACACATGAATGAAATATGTATGTACATTCATATACAAACGTTTTTTTTCCAATATGCAAGTAATGAAAAATTACCTCTGAGAAAATTAAGTTGAAAAACATCAATAACACATGAAATCGACAAAATTATATTCATTCAAAAAAATTATTTTCGTCTCCCAGGTTATGCGAGATCTTGATGGCCGTTTAGGGACCAGCCATCATCGGGAACGCGCATCAATTCTCTTATGAATTTTCAATGATGAAAGTTTTGCAGTGCAAAAGAGATTTGAACCTGGATCCTACCTCTCACCTATCATAACAACCTAATCACCTAACGACCTAATCTACACCGACGTGTTTTCCGTTGAAACAAAAATGGTGTACATATAGTCGAATGTCGGCAGTGGGGAGAAAAGCTCCGTTGAGTATGACGCAGGAACGGATCAAGAAATTGATGGAGCCCTGAGGAATTTGAAATTCGAGGGGCCCTTCCAGAATTAATGAATTTTGTCTTGTTTTTCTTGAAATCAAATTATCCACAAGAACAAAGTGAAATATGATTTACATATCGCGTATCCGAATGCGAACTGAGCATATATGAAAATATTCATGAAGTTTGAATCATTTTTTTCATGAAAGAAAACTGAAACATGTATTTTCATATTTTTTAAGAGGATACTTGATAGGTATATTCAATTCAATGGAGTGCATGAGATTTTCCCATGTTCAATTGAAAATTCGTTCCCATTTATTGTACCCATGCAATGATTTTTCGGGTAATCAGCAAGTGAAATAAAGCGATGTTATTTTTTCAATGACAAATCTGTATAAACTAAAATAACCAGGCATATTGTTGGAATAAATTTCCTGCAAATCAGTAATAGGTATCCACAACACTTTGGTCGATGAAGAAATTGACTGATATATTGGGACCACAATGAGGTTTCTCTTATAATAATTCGTTCAAGTTTAATTCTTTATCATTACATGTGTAGTTCAATGCAGTTCCTTTGGAGTAATTTTTGACAATTAATGTCTGGTAAGTATCTATTGTGCCAATAGTTCATGGTAATCAGAGTATAGAAAACTCATTGCGGTCCCAATAAATCAGTCAATTTCTTCATCGACTGAAGTTTTGTGGATACCTACTATTTATCCGCATGAAAATTCATTCCTACAAAGTCCCAGGTTATTTTAGTTTATACAAATTTTTCATTATAGAAATAACATATCTTCGTTACTCTATGAAAGAAGAATAAAGTTGTGGAACATTGTTTTCTTGATATACTAATATTCTCCAATACCTTTCCAGAGAAAATTCAATTACTGTCTCTGCTGAGTAATTACCTCCCCTGGTTGAAGTCGCATAGCAAGTCATAAAAAAATGTTCTTACTATGAGCCATTATGGATTTTGGAACAGGACATTCATAAGTGAACTTTGAAGTCCTATGAATCTGTGCTGATGATGCATCATAAATACGAATGAATATATCTTCATAAGCTTATCGAGAACATTTTCTCATGAATTGCTGAGAGACTTTAACTAGGGTAATCTGCTACATTCATTGAGTGTTGTATTTTGAAATACTTCCCCAACGAATACTTGATCAGTGTCCATAGATTAGGTAATCACTCAGCAGAAACAGTAATTGAATTTTTTCTGCAAAAGTATTGAGAACATTAGTATATCAAGAAAACAATGTTCCACAACTTTATTCTTCTTTCATAGGGTGACGAAGATACAAAGTTGCATTCTATGAAAGAATGTACCATCATCATAACTTTTGTACACTTGCAATGATTTTTCAAGTCATCAGCAAGTGAAATAGAGAGATGTTATTTTTAAAATAACTAGGCACTTTGTGGAATAAATCCCCTGCGAATAAGTTGTAGACATCCACAAAACTTTATTCGATAGAGAAATTGACTAATATATTAGGAGCGCAGTGAGTTCCCTCTACTCTGATTATCGTGAACTATTAGTACGATAGATACTTCACGAAGATTTATTGTCAAAAATCGCTTCAAAAATTTGTCATAATAGGCCATTCAATTCGAAATCACATCAAATAAGGAATAAACTGTACTCTAGAAGTACTTTGTTCCAAATTTCACTTTTCATGTATATCGATAAAGTGTAAATCGTTCATTGGAACAAATTTTCAATTGAACATGGGAAAATCTCTTGCACTCTATTGAATTGAATATACCTATAAAGTATCCTCTTGGAAAATATGAAAATACATGTTTCAGTTTTTTCTCATGAAAAAAATGATTCAAACTTCATGAATACTTTCATATATGCTCAGTTCGCATTCGGATACGTGATATTTGAACCGTATTCTACTTTGTTCTTGCCCTGGTGAAAGCAGTGTTGTGATATTGGTCGAGCTGGGAAATCGCAGCTTAGTCGCGTGACTACGCTACGTACTAACACATGTAAGCGCTCTCGTCCGTGAGCCAGCCCCACCACCGGATAGTATAAGAGATATATATATGCGTTGTTCGGTACCGCTCGGTAGCCGTCGATCACGTTCGACAAATCGCGAGAGAACAAAGTAAAAGTTTTGTGGATATAAATAACCATTCATTTAAAACAACTAAACCTATATTTCTTGTTATAACTGGGCTAACTAAACAGTTTCAGTTCATTCTGTGAATTTATATTCTATAAAATATATTTGGAACGACTAAATATATAGATGTAACAAATATAATCTTTTATTTAGGAGAATATGAATGCCTCCAACTGATAAAGGGAAATCACGAGAGCCTACTACTACTTTATTTTCAATGAAATTCACATAGTTATGTACCTTGGGTACTCGTGAGGAAAACCCTAATGGCTTTTATCATAGAGCGGTTGAGTTTTCGATATATTCAAGTTGAATGAATGAGCGCAACTCTATATACGCAAAGAAGTGACCCTCATCTCAGTAACCGGCGGTAGCTCGGGTGATAGAGCCTCGGCGTCCGGTCTCGGAAACCCGAGTTCAATTCTGGGGAAAGGAATTTTGTTTTTCTTGCTTTTTTAAACATTATATATTTCATACACAAAAAAATGTATTCATATGACATAAATGAAATTAAAAAAACGAAATATTTTATAATGAATAAAAAGCCTAGCTGTCTAGTGTATGAATACATCCTTTTGTTGCATCAAGTAAATTTTAGTTATGGCAACTAGGTCGTTTCCCTCAGTGTAATATTCAAAAGTATGCATCTTAATTTATTACACAGATGAAAGTGTGTCTTCGAATCTAAGAAATTGTTATTCGGATAGGGCGAAATGAATATTTGTTTGACGGAAATAAATATTTTTTTGATACAAACAAATTTCTGCTTTGGGACACGGATCAAATGATAAATTCTTCCAAACCAACAAAATATTTATTTCAATTAAAGAAATATTTATTTCGCCCTATCCAAATAACAATTTGTTAGATTCAAAGGGATACTTTTATTTGTGTATCATTTAAGACTAAACCCACAACAAAAATGATCTCATGATTTTTCATAACTCCCCATAAAAGTTTCAATCCCTACACGGAGGAAAATGCAGGTCTTTCATCGTTTTTCAATAAAATTCAACAGAAATGTGAATCGTTTTATATTTACAAAGCAAAAAAAAGTCTCAGATTTTAAGAAGGATTCTTAGATTTTTAATGAATATTACTATATTTTCGATCCGCATTCTTCTCCATGTAGAGAAATTATGACAAAATCTCATAATCCCTCTAGAAATTGGGGCTTCCATGAGAAATTATTAAATCATTTCCGCTATAGGAAAACGAACTCTGTTCTTGAATTTCAATAATCCATCAGTCGCCTTTCAATCGTTATTGATTTCAATAATGCTTTTATGAATTCACTAAGGCTACATGAAATTTAGTCCGAGCTCAAGAAAATGCATAAGAAATTCTCCATTCAATTTAAGAGTTCTTCGAATTTACCCACATAAAAATGTTTGAGCTCCGCCAATGCTCACAATGAAATATTGTTTAGCGTAACGATGACTGACAAGGCTTGACAATCTATGAATCTTTGATGTTGATTAACAACAGATCAAATGTTACACCGATGTCAGTATTCAACGAATTTCGTTTGTCAGCCTACCATTGATGCACAATTCCGCCAAGCTCGCCCCTTGCTGGGATCATCCTTGATCCAACATTAGCTGATCGATAGATTGTATTCAACGTATGGATCATTTGAAGTGTGGTTCGATATTGTCGTGAACATTGACCTAGTCTCGATAGAAATTAATTTTTCAATTTACCGCCGATCATTGATAATAGTATCCTAGACAGCACAAAGCTCTGAAAGATAACATTAAGAGCTCCATTCAATGTTAACTTTCAGAACACATATATTCGCGAGATGTAATCTGAAAGAAATCTTACAGAGGTCTGAAATAAGAGGTTCTCAAAATATGAGGTCTGTTAGATCTCTTTCGAAGGATATAAATACAAATATGATACAGCTCTGAAATCGACGCATTGGAACTCTTTAATGAGTCTTTATGTTATCTTCCAAATCCTCTTTTACGGCGTCCAAATCGCACCCATGGACTGTAAAAGTAGTCTTTAAGATATCAGATGGCTGCCTGGGATGGCTCAATATTGGCATGTCCCTTAATTTTGACGCTTTATACCTAAATTGCATTTTTTCAAGTCATTAATGCGAGATCAGTTGATTTACAATTTTAACTGCAAATTAATCAACATTACACTGATAATTCGTCTAATCATGACGCAAGCAGTTGATCATCAAAAATTTAATTACTATACCGCCGTATATAATACTTTTTCCACGTTACTGATCGAGTGTTTCTCGCGGGTGCTAAGAGACGTATAGGAGGAATGTATAAGACTCAAATAATCCTTTGGAAGAACAGTCAATCGTTGTTTGTCACAGGTTGCGATAGAGGACGACTACTGCTGATCCACATTGTGTATACTTCTCATGGCAAAATTGAGCGGCAAAAGACGCCGAATTTGTTCACAAATAAATGAGGGAGAAAACAGTACGACCCCAAATTAACACATGTCTGAAATTTCGAAATGTTCATACCTTTTAATATATTTTTGCACGGAGAAATATCTTGGAAAATACCATAATTTATGGATTTTTGTCATTTGTTTAACTTAAGTTGAAATATTGACAGGAACGAACCTGTAAAAGTCCCATAATTTCTTTGACTTTTATAAAGAAGTATGGTACCTTCCTCATAAAAGTCCCAGCCATTATTTTACTCTTAGGGGTTTCTTCACGTAAATATTCTGACTTGGGTCAGACCAACGACAAGCATCCATAAAGTATGGTATTTTTCAAGGTATCTGTTTTCTCAGTGTGGGTGGATTATTTTTTAATTTTATGATTGGCGCAGCATTGGCAAACGAAATTTTCAATTGTTTGCCAGTGATAGTTTACCTCATTGCCATTTTCCCATCAGTGATGGGACTCACTCAGAGGAAAAGAAGTGGAGTCAATCCCGTAAGAGTTTGAATACGGTGAATCCCGTCGCGCGGTTGAACCAACTGAATATCGATTGAAATCAATCCCCGCTCAGTCAAATCAATCGATAATCAGTTGACCTAACCCCGCGGCGAATTTCGCCGTATTCAAACTCTCACGGGGTTGAGTCAAACCTGGTGTTTTCTTAGTGCTTCATTGAAAAACACATAAATCAATCATAAAATAATGTTAATCTTTCAGGTTTGCGTCATGCTTGGTTGCCAAACCTCGGTCGTACTTTATGTACGTTCTGCCATAAAAGCGCCAATCGTGAAATTTTTATGTGGGTGTTTTGGCAGCGACTTCATGTATCAATAAAATAAGGTCGTATCAATACACGATTCATACTCCAGTAATATATACATCATTGACATTGACGTTTATTATAGATAATTTGATTAAATGAAATGCTGAATCAAAAATTTTGTGCACAGTAGTATCAATTTATTTTGTTCTTCTGCTCAAACTTCAGTCAATTCTCATAAATGAGACATACAATGTACGAATATATCACATAATTCCACGAATTTTTGTACATAACACTTTACTTGACTAGAACATTTTTTAACAGTAATCGGTTATTCAACAAAAATCAAAACAATAATTTTCAATTCACAAAAATTGAAAATCATCAATTAATAACAAAAATCATTTTTGAAGTTCATGTATTACATCGCACCTAGCACAAAGAATTGTGAAATCCACATATCACACGAAGTTAAAAAGAATCCTTAAGAATTCAAATTGAATTTTTCTAGTTCCAGATTTTTTAGCTTCAGATTTTCAAGAAATGTATTTCATCTGGTGCATGGAATGGGAAACATATCTTGCAGAAAAAAGTAATTGAATATAAGTAATGAGTTTCTGAAAAATTTTTCACTATATTGCGTAAAATATTGTACAAAAATCTACTCTGCTGGAAATCACAGATAGAAAGTAGATTGAAAACTTAACTATTTCTATCTGTTGCGCTTCAATTTTCATGATGAAATGAAGATTTATTAATACAATCTTGTCTGAAACGTCCCATGGAAACCAATCAGATATTTCCTTCCTATCAATATTCATCAGATTTTACTGATTATACCGATAGAAACCCATAGAACATCGGATTCCCAATAGAATCTCATGGAAACCCATAAGTTCTGTTGCAATTGCAGCATAGAAACCGATATGCAATGATTCTGACAGGATTTGGCTTATCGGTTTTTATGGTTTTTTTGGTACAGGGAATTACACTTTCCCTCCAGTGAGTGTAACGATTTGCTGTTTGCCTCAAAAGTAAATCCTATGTTGTACCATTATATTTCCACGTTTTGAAATCTAAGATGCCCCCAATATTTTCCCTGTGTAAAACGAAGCGATTGGAATCCATCCCTACAGGGACAGCGTTTTGAAACGCTTGTTTAAAACGCCATGAGGCACCCCCAAACCTCTTTTGAAAATTATGTAAAAAATATTGTAGCACCCCTTCATGATGTAGAACAAAATTAGGGGGCGTCAAGACCACCAAATTTTTTTGGTAATAACAAAAAAATTAAAAAACACTTTTTATATATCAAATAAGGACCACCCTAGTAACACACATCCCGAAGGGAACATGAAGCTTCAGCGAACGTTCAGATTAGATTTGTATAGATCGGTCCAAAGCTTCACAGGAGCTCACTTTTAGATTCACGAACGTTTCACAAAGGTTTTACGAACGTTCAAATGTCCGCCTCGAAATACTTTCAATGAAGATAGATTGAACGTTCATGAAGGTTCATCGAAGGTTTGATGAAGCTTCACAAAAATATCTATACTTATATCAATTTCCATTAATTTATGTGAATAATCATTAATTAATAATGATAAAAAATTAATGGAAATTAATATAAGTATAGATATTTTTTTGAAGCTTCATCAAACCTTCGATGAACCTTGATGAACGTTCAATCTATCTTCCCTTAAAGTATTTCGAGGCGGAAATTTCAACGTTCGTAAAACCTTTGTGAAACGTTTGTGAATCTAAAAATGAGCTCCTGTGAAGCTTTGGACCGATCTATACAAATCTAATCTGAACGTTCGCTGAAGCTTCATGTTCCCTTCGGGATGCATCGATCGTTTTCCCCGATAGATGGGAATATTTTCGCTCCTAAATAGGATTATCACTGTATTATGGGAAAGAATTATAGGAACATGAGCAATCATGTCACACTACGGTACAGTGAAGTTAACCCTTCCTGACCTGACGTTCATCTCAATGGACATCAAATTTAGCAAAGTACCAAAATTTTAAACAATTACAACCCTTGATATCATCAAGATCAAGTTGTCAATAATTTACAACTTCATCTTCATGATATCAAGGGTTTTAAACTGCTCTGTTATGTAAAATGATTTTGGGAATTCGCTAAATTCTATGTCCATTGGAATGGACGTCAGGTCAGAAAAGGTTAAGGATCTCTACACTGGCATTAGATTGCACGGAGGGTTCGAATTATCGAGTTTCCTGATTGCAATTCAACACTGAATCACACTGAGGTCAGGTTGACCCCGGTATGGCAGCTACCCGAGTGGAAACATTTTCAAAATTATATATAATTGAAAAGGATAAAAACCAGAGTCAAAGTAAAATCTTCCCATTTGTTAGTATGCTTGTTCCGCTTGTTTCAATCATTTTCTATCTGATATTTTCAGCAGGTTCATACGCAGTGTACAAAATTATGTTAGCAAGTGTCACGTACACGTCAAGTAACATATTATTGAAGTTTGAATAATATTTTGAAATCAAATGGAATTCTATTTCAAATCAAACTTGTCGGTAAATTCAGAAACATCAAATGTGTTTGTGAATCACATTTGGTGAAGTTATATTCATAATTTGTCTTAGTGACCCATTCAAATTTTAATAATATAAAGTAATTAACATATAATTTGTACAGGAACAAATGAATACACTGTATACTTCACCGACAGACAATTTCATACCTACAGGATGAATCTTTGATTATTGCTTGCGCTTGAGTTCATTTACTTCCTAATAGCTAATGAAGTAATGAAAATCTTTGGATTAGCCGGAATAAAACTACTGCAGGTGAATACCTGCAAGTCGCAGTTGAAAGCATGAAAGAGAATCTTTGAAAAATAGTGTGATTCAATACATTACGCAGTAATAGATCATTTCTCAACATTTCAGCACTGCCTTGGTACCATAACATAAATATGTTCGAATTTATAATGTAGCACCGCCTCAGCGCTTCTAGTATCACTAGGGGATGCTACCAAGTACTGTCCTACCATGAAAATACCACACTAGAACCTTGCAATAAAGATGCTACCCCTCTCTATTCAACGCATGACCAATACTGTTCGAATGAGAAAGAAGGAGAGCTGTGTTATCGCAAGGTTCAAGTGTAAATCGCTTCCATTTCAACTCGTAAATCAAGTCACACATATATAAGGAAGTTTCGAATGCATAAGTGGATGGTAGCATTTCCGCCAAAAGCGCTGCCTTGATTCTGTGAGCTGAGTTTCATATTTTCTTGGTACAAAAGGTAATATCAACCACTTCAGGTAGAATGAAATATTTCAAAAATATCGATATACAATGGTATCATCATTTATACATTATAATAAGCAGATAATACTGCTTAATTAATATTGTTTAATTGTTTAATCGTGTCTTCACGAAGACCGCATTCACCATGTCAGATATTCAGATCTGGTTTACCACGTGCGTAGTAAATTATGCTATTTTTCAGAGATTTCTTTCCTCCAAGAAATTACAAAAATTATTTAAAATTCACATAACTGTTTCTGACATACGTTGGATGAGCTAAACGTAAAATAAAAAGTTGAAAAGAACAGAATTTTCAAGTCCATAAAAATGTTCTTTAAATCACATCATGCTTAATTTGTGCCGTTTCTTCCAAGAGAAGAGAGGTGAGGATTTGAATGTAGGCGGGGAAATTTCGTACATTTATCTTACATAATACAGTTTTTTCCTCTTGTGGCGTTGAATTCTCTGATGGTGTGGTGTCATATAGTTCTCAATAACTTTGATCCTTCCTTTTATGAAAAGGACATGTCGCGAAGGTCCGTAAGATTTTATTCGTGATCTGACTGGCCCTCAAAAATTTCCTCCTTTATCCTTCCTGGTATAATGGGGCTTGTTTTCTTCAGGAGTGGTGGATGGATACGTCAAATGTAAGGACATCCGTTACTTCTAGTATAATACATTTTACAGACAACAAACGTTTTTTGAGTGATTATACATCACCCAAGTTAGAGCTGTGTAAGAAAACTCTAATACTGATAAGGTACATTTTCCAACCAGGTATATCCCGTGATCCAAATGATTGTTGCATTTATCCATCATGCAAGAACCATTATCCACCGGTTATAGAAGATGATCAGACAATGGGCCACCAGGTCGCTAGCAATCCTCCAGGTCTATTGCAGCGATGTTCTTCAAGTGGACGTCATTCGAAGTGGTTATGTAGCAGCGATTCAAGAATTACATGACTATATTCTCAGGAATGATGAAGTATTGAAATACCCGGGATTCAGTGGTTTGATGACGACGATTGCTAATACGTACGAAGATGATGGAATAGCCGTTTGAAGTATAATTGCTTATTTATGGACCTTGAAGACATTCTACTGATTAGAGAGATACTTTCGAAGCTGAATATTTTCTCTTCCACAATATACTGATGTTATTATTCAGATGAATGTTGATCAATCGATTGACTGGATAGATCCATAGGCTGAATAAATCAGTCTCCAATGAACCACTTGTACAATATATCGTGGACTGATTTACTGATTGTGGACTGTAGTAATGTTTGGTTGGAAAAAAATTATATATGCGTCATATATTATTATGGTAATTTATATAAGTAATACTGGAAACATGTATAGTAATATATGGAACTATATGGAGCTATGAAAACTTGAATTATTATATATCGTGAAAATTTTTATCATACATAATTATTTCAAATTCCATATATAGTCACATATATGACTATAATGTTTCCAGTATTCCTTCCATAAATTCCAATAATTATATATAGGTGAATTTCCCGGTGTCCCGATGGCTCAATCTACCCCTGTACATCAGCATAAACGTAGTAAATAACATGCCGCAGGTTTTGATGTTATTAGATTATTTCCAATAATCATTGTATGCGATACATTGGGCGCGGAATCTTTCTAGCAGATTGTGATCATATCTAGCATCAACTTTTGCGATACAGCACCCACTCAAATGTAATACACCCGTACAGCACCGGACGTTCCTATGTTGCCTAAACGTTGCCTGTATGCAAACATTTGAATCCACGTAGAGTCCACGAAGGTACGACGTGGATATCAGTGGGTGTGCTTTTAGGGTACGTTGGGTTGCACATTGTGATGAAATTCTGTTGTTTTTTTGCATGAGTTTCTGCGATACATCACACAGTTACATGGATCCCAATGTATACTGCAAATTGCGATAATAACTTCTCAGCACAGAATCTCATTTCAAATATTTCTTTGTTACATTATTCAGCGTGACAATGGTTTGCCTGTGCCAAATGTTTGAATATGATATATGACATAAGTGAATCAATCACTCCAATGAACAACGCAATATCTAAACATTTTTTGAAAACATCAAAGATATTTTCTACATTTTTATAACTTACATCTACTTAAACACGAGTCAGCAGGATTGATATATTTGAGCATGTACAAATAAATAACAAACAAACCTTATGTCAAGTTGTAATAAAAAAGAGAACAATCTTTCAGTGCACTTGAGCGCCGTCAACATTTTCAATTAATTGACGTTGAATGACTATCATAATTATTAACGATTACATATACGGTCAAATTTATTTACAATTGTTCGGCCAATCCAAAGATTCAATACCTCACTTAATCTTTTGAGGAAAAGAAGGAAATTTATTCCAATACTTTTCAACAATATTCCAATTTCTACACCGAAAAAAATAACCTACCGTAGTTAAAAAAAATCCATCAAGTCTGACAAAACGAAATTTTATGAAATTTGGCCGGAACATTGTTCAAGATTCAATGGGATTTTGCGGGATTCAATCAGATTCACATTGGAAAAATTCAATATTCTGATTAAATCTTATGGACAAATGATTAAACAGGATTCAATCAGACCTTTGTCCATTCTCAATGAAATTTGGTGAGAATCAATGGATTTTCCAACTAAGGTATTCGAAGTAATGAATTGAAGATAATTATGGGAATTAGTTCCGAGTAATAAAGAACAGAAGCCGGTAACAAAAACTGTAGTAAAGGCAACTTCCTTACTTCAGATTAGTAGCAGCAACTAGAATCAGAAAAATTGAATTTGAATGTAGTAGAGCCAACACCCAGTTTAGTTATCCAAATATCAACGAATCTATCTAGTTGCCGGAAGTAATTTGGAGTAAAAAAACGTAATCATTTTTTTCGGTGTTTGCTTGCACATTTCTGTAATTTTATGGTATCTTCCTCACAACGCAGTGCGGAAATATTTCATGATCAAATTTATAACAGTAAATTCATATATTTTTGTAACAGTTGACAAGATCATATAAGAATCAATAATGTCATCATGTCATTCATCAGAAATATTGAGTAGGGAATAGAAGTAATGTGAATTCGGAAGAATCATTAATGAAAAGACGGCAATGTAGTTTAAAATAACAATAATTAATCAACAAAATTAATTTTCAAGTCAATTATGTATTTTCATAAATGGTTGCTTCTAGTGCATTTTACTTTTATTCCCGGCCTCCCTTGGATACTGCATTATATAAGCATAATACTCTCAATAGAAAGTATCTCTAGTAAAAAAGGATTATATATGCGCTGTATATAATCATTGGAATTGATATAAGTAATACTGGAAACATATATAGTTATATATGTGTCTATATCTGGAATGTGGAATAATTATATATGATAAAAATCTTTAATATATATAATAATTCAAGTTTTCATATTTAGCTCCATATATAAGTATATATCTTTCCAGTATTCATCATCATCATGAAGTAATCAGTCTTAGGACTGGTTTGATGAAAGCCTCCACCCCTGTCTATTATCCGCCAAACGTTTAATTTCTACATATCTACTACACCCCTTGTCTTGTACGATTTGCTTCATATAACTTGCTCTAGGTCTACCTTTACCAGTTTTACCATTCATTTTCCTTTCCAATATTGTTTTCAATGAACTCTCATGCCGTAATGTGTGTCCTATAAGATTGCTTCTCCTTTTCACGATGTGTTTCAAAAGATTTCTTTCTTCATTTATCTGCTCGAGTACTTCTTCATTTTTGACTTTGTCTATCCATTTTATTCTGAGCATCCTCCTATAACACCACATTTCAAAAGCTTCAAGTCTTCGTTGATCAGTTTTCCCCATTGTCCAAGTTTCGCAACCATATAATGCTGTGCTCCAAACGTAACTTTTCAAGAATTTCTTCCTTACTTCCAAGCTTATATTTTTTGAGCATAATAACTGTCTCTTTTGATAAAAAGCCTGTTTCCCTTGTGCTATTCTTGCTCTTATATCTCTTTCGCTTTTGCCGTTCTCTGTAATTATGCTTCCTAGATATTTGAATTCTTTCACCTGTTCAATTGTCTCGGTATCTATTTTGATTCTCGTTCTTCTAGCTGTTTTCGCTGCTGTACACATCATGAATTTTGTTTTGTCTTTATTTATATTCATACAATGGTTTTCCAATAATATTGTTCTCATGGTGTTGAGAATATTTTCTAACTCAGTACTACTCGTGGCCAATATAGCTATGTCATCCGCGAATCTCAACATACTTATATTTTCTCCCTGAATCTGTAATTTCGATTGAATTTCCTCCTTCACTTCGTTCATCGCTTCTTCTATATATAAATTGAACATCAGTGGCGATAATGAGCATCCTTATCTCACCCCTCTTCTTATTTGTGCTTCCCCTCTCTGACCCTCTATGTCTATTATTGCACTTTGATTCTTATATAATTCGTATATTATTCTTCTATCTTTATAATTTATTCCCACCTTCTTCAGGATCGCAAACATCTTCTCCCAGTCCACATTATCGAAAGCCTTTTGTATATCTACAAAACCTATGTACACAGATTTCTTCAGCGCTATCCTTTTCTCTATTACTGCCCTGAGTGCTAAGATTGCTTCTCGCGTTCCCCTATTTTTTCTAAAACCAAACTGATCCTCTGCCAATCTACTCTCTATTTTATTTTCCATCCTCCTGTATATAATTTTGGTTAGTATTTTCGAAGCATGTGAAGTTAAACTGATCGTTCTGTAGTTCTCGCATTTGTCTGCCCCTTGTTTCTTCGGGATAGCGACAATTTTATTCTTTTGGAAATCTTCCGGTACTTCTCCTTTTTCGTACATATCTCTAATCAATTCAAACAGTGCGTCGCGAGTTCCTTTACTGGAGGCTTTTATAAGGTCCGCACTTATGCCATCTATGCCTGGCGCTTTATTATTTTTCAATTCTTTCAAAGCCTTGTCGAATTCTGATCTCAATATCGCATCTCCCAATTCTTCCTCACCTACATCCTCCTCCTTCTCTAATAGTGCTATATCATCGTTTCCTCTATACAAGTCTTCCGAATGATTGATCCACTGTTCTATTTTCTCTTCCGTTTTTATCAATTGTCGTCCTAGAGAGTTTCTAATCTTATTGCTTCTAGATTTCATTTGTCCGAAAAATCTTTTAATAATCCTGTATGCTTCATCTATTTTTCCCAAATGCAATCTTATTTCTATTTCCTGACATTTCTCTTCTAACCACTGTTCTTTTGCTTTCCTTGATTCTCTTATTATTCTATTTCTCAATGATTTGTATCGTTGCTGGCCTTCTTGGCTATCATTATTCTTGTATTTTCTTCTTTCATTTATCAATTCTGAAATTTCTCCCGTTATCCATGGGTTTTTAGCTTCTACTCCATCATTCTTCAAAATCTTATCCGCACATTCTCTTATATTCCCCTTCATCTTCGTCCATCTCCTCTCTATTCCCAAGTCTTTCTCTTTTTGATCTCCCAATTTTTCATCCAACATTTTCTCGAATGCCTCATGTGTTCGTTTTTGCTTGAGGTTCTTCAAATTCCATCTTTTCTGCATTTTCCTTTTCTTCTTCAGAGATTTGAATTTCAGAGAACATTTCATCATCAACATATTATGATCACTATCTATATCTGCACCGGGATAAGTTTTACAGTTTTTCACTTGGTTTCTAAATCTTTGTTTCACTAATATGTAATCGATTTGGTATCTTGCTGTATCTACTGGCATTTTCCAAGTGTAGATTCTCTTTCCAGTATGACTTATATAAATTCAATAATTATATATAGCGCATATACAAACCTTTTTTACTAGGGACCCTTTTAAAAAATATCTTTATTGAACAATGTGGCAGTTCAAGTGTAAAATGTTGAATATCATGGGCTTCAAGTTCATATTGAATTGAATTATTTTAATGTGACACAAGATAATCAGGAATAATCATTATAATTCAAGTAAAACTCAAGTAAAAAATAAAATAAGTTGAAATAGTATGTGCTCAGGAGATTAGGACTCCAAGGTTCGTCACTGCCTCGGTATTTAACGACTCCAAACCCTGTCCCGAAGTGATATGTATGTATATGTGTATGTGTGTATTTTCAAGAGAATAGAACCCCGAGGTTCGTCACTCCCTCAGTATTTTCCGACTCCAAACCCTCTCTTGAAGTGATGAGTATGTATGTATGTGTGTGTGTTCAGGAGATTAGGACCCTCAGGTTCGTCACTTCCTCGGTATTTAACGACTCCAAACCCTCTCCTGAAGTAATATGTATGTATATGTGTGTGTGCGTATTTTCAAAAGATTAGGACCCCGAGGTTCGTCACTCCCTCAGTATTTTGCGACTCCAAACCCTCTCTTGAAGTAATGTGTTTGTGTATGCGTGTTGACAAAATTTATTACATTTTTTACATAGACAAAATATTTTTCGCAATATAATTTGAATCAATAAAATGTCAACTCATTACTTGCTTTTATATACAATGTTGGAGGCCATTCTTTCGTAATGAGTTTCGTTAACAGTCATTGTGTGACTTTTCAGGTTGTGAGCTTTCAAAGCACTTCTTATAATGCAGATTGCATTCAATAACTTGGGGCCCATCTTATTCCGTTTGTTGGTTTTCAAGTCAGTTACGACGGAAAACGCTCTTTCCGCTTCTGCGTTCGAGTGAGGGATACTTCGAACGCGATCAACCAAAGCTCTTAAATTCGGGAAGAACTCCGTGCCAGTCTTAGGTGACTCATATTTCAAAATGAACGACCACATCTGATCAAAATACATGTTCATTAAAATTTTTTCCCCCTTCTTTAGGGAGACGCGCGAGCAGATTCCATTCCGCTCTGAGTTCTGGTGTTACAGTAACACCAAGTCGTTCCGCGACAAAAGACATGGACTCAAACGATTCAAATAGGGCAGATTCCGCTTTAAATACCGAAAGATGTTGAAAAAAGGAATCTGACTTCAAATTCAGTCGATCGGACAATTGACAAATTGCCGTTCAACAAAAATTGAGGCAGTTATTGCGAATATCAGTAAGAGCTTCGGAATCGAGTCGATTTTTGTACTCTGCCTCAAGAAGAGTGATTTGATCCTGGTTCTCGGGGCCATCACTTGGCAAATTTGAAATAATTTCCGCTGATATTTCTCGCTTTCCCACAGATTCAGAAGCAAATTCTTCGCATTCCGATCCAAGATTGACCCATCCATTATCTGTCCCCAAATTACTGTCATCGAATAGATCGAGGTCCAGGATTTGCTTAGGAATTCCCAGAAGAGGTTTTCGAACAAATCTTCGAGAAAATTTGTTTATCAGATCTAAGGAATCATCGTACACGTCTTGTATTTTAGTTCTTTTCGTTTGGAAACACGCGTTATAAACATTGAAATCCTTGAGCGCACCTTCCAAGAACAGAAGGTAAGCTTCCAATTTATCGTTGCTCATTGTGCCAAGTGAATCTGTAGCCGGTGATTTTTTTGCACGGCGAACAATTGGCACAGTTTTCATATTTTTCCGCTTAAGGGTCAACGACACAGACTTATTTGACACTTTTTTTTCGTCTTTTGCACAACGTTCTAACGCTTCTTTGATGATTTCCCACTCTTCTAGGATCCTATGTACGCAATGCCGCAACTCAAGCCACCGCGTAACGGACAGGGACAGAATTTGTTTGGGCATGATACCTCTGTCTTGGAAAACATAAATGAAAATATCATTGCGTTTCGCACTCTTTCGAAAAAAGGACGCTATATCATGGATGAAGTTCTGAATCATGTTAGGAATGTGTTTGCCTGAATGCATTGCTGCTAATGCACTGATGTGGCAAACACAACGAGAAATAAAAATAGGATATTTTTTTTTTAGTAAAGCGGCAACAGAATTGTTCTCACCCGTCATAACCGCCTCATTGTCTGTCGCCAGCGAACTAATATTTTTAAAAGGGATTTGAAGACGGCATAGGCAGGTTTGGAGCGCAGCGAATATTTTTTGATGAGAACAATCAATCGCTTTCATTTGAATAATTTCCAGCAATTGACTGATCGGTGTTCCTAACTCTGCGTCGATATGGCGTACGCAAACAGCCAAGTTTTTTTTATTCGCAATATCCACTGACCCATCAACATGAATGCCAAAAGGAGTGGTTTGAATTTTCTTGACTAATTCCTCTGTCTCAACGACTGCGACGTTATTTACAATAAGTCCGGTGATCTTATCGCGTTTGAGTTGAACTTGTTGCGCAATTCGGGAATCTGTGAAAGCAGATTTCAACGTGTCGACCAAATCAGATGCTGCATGAACAGAAATATTGTGTTCTGCAACAAAAGTGGACAGCAAAATTTCAGCACGTGCAACATCTCGATCAAAAATGGCATCTCCGACTTCATGAGATTCGAATGTAACATCAGAATTCATCAAATCATTATGTACATGCACATTTTCGTTGATTTGATCAACACAATTCATTGAATGCCCAATCTTGGAAGAAGAAGACTGCAATGTCTCACTTGTTTCAAATGAACACGATACTGGTGATTTCAGACGGTACGGGTAACTCCAATGGTAATTCCAAATCAACAGCCTGTTTCTTGCGAAATGATAAAAAAGAATAAGGAGGAGGAGAGTGGCAAGAAAATTCAAACGGATCAACCGCCGAATTTTCTTCTCTTATTTCAAAAGCTGATGTTGATGGAACATCATTCAAAGTCGTTACCGGAAAATTACTTTGTTTCACATTTTCTAAGTGCTTGTCACGATTGAAATGAAGTTTTACTTCATATTCGCCACCCGAATAAGTTTGAGAACATGCCAAGCAACGAAAACTTCCTGGTTTACCCGGAACCGTCTGTAAATAAGGACGAAAACGTTCATCGGCAACTGAAGCCTCCGGAAATTTTTTGCAATATATTTTTCGTCTTTTAGTTTGGACATTGCAATCTTCCTCTGCGCAAGAATGAGCTTTCGATTTGTGTTTTTCCGATGAAAGATGCTTTTGAGCTTCCGAATTGCCACCAGAATAGTTTCTTGCGCACAGAGTACAAAAAAAACCGTGTTCGATGCCGTCAATCTTACTAATGTACTTTACAAAATCTGGATTGTCAGATTCCTTAGAAAGATCTAATCTTTTCAGATAATTCTTTCGTTTAGAATCCATGCTGTAACATGGATTCACACAAAAACAGAAAATGAATATGACAAACAAATTATCAAATGAATATGCGATAACGAATATTAGAGAATTGAGGAATAACGAGAGATTTGAATAAACACGAGAAGAGAAAATACAATAACGAGAGAAGTAATAAAACAATTGAAAAGTAATAAATATGAACGAGTGAAACTTACAAGAGCTTTTTTTGATCACCTTCCAAGTCACAGAACACAGCGTTTAGGTTAAGCAAGACAGTGGAAGTATGAGAAAAAGTTGACAATCGAGCGGATTGTAGATTCATAGATATAACATACTAGATCGTCAATTTGATATACTCTTTAGCAGTTTGCGAGGGCGTATCCAGGGGGGTTCCAAGGAGTTCGACCCCCTCATAAATTTTATATTAGATAATGCATATATCTCCACTACTTAGCAACAATTTGAATATATGTATGTACATATCTAATGTAGACCATCCAAAACAAATTCTACATGCGCTCTTGGCAGTTTCACATTTGAAACGTTAGAGTTGCGCCAAGGCGCGTGTAGAACAAAAAGCACTTCACGCCTTTTTGTCATAACGTCGTCGATATTCTCGCGATATGTTGAAAATTTTTGTGTGGATTCATAATTGCCTGTGTTGAAATATGTCGCTGGCAAATTTCTGAAAAACCATTAATAATCTCTGAAAGACATCGGATTTTTTCTGAAACAATCTGACGAACTTTAAGAATCTCTGAAATTTTTATGAAAAATCTAATGAATTTAGAACATTATGTGTACATACTTTTTTCAGAATTTTTGCAGAGTTCCTCAGATTTTTCCATTATTTTTCAGACAAAGAAGAACTAAATTGTGCTCTGAAAAAATTCTGACGGAACTCTGATAAGTTGTTGAAATTTTTCTGACTATTGGAGGGAAATTAAAAAAATTATTAACACTTTTCCACATATTACACTGGGGGAACTGCCATAACTGAAGTTTACTGGATGCAACAAAAAAATGTATCCATACACTAGACAGCTACGCTTTTTATTCATTATAGAATATTTCGTTTTTTTGATTCCATTCATGTCATATGAATACATTTTTTAGTGTATGAAATATACAATGTTTAAAAAAGCAAGAAAAAAAAATTCCCTTCCCCAGAATTGAACTCGGGTTTCCGAGACCGGACGCCGAGGCTCTATCACCCGAGCCACCGCCGGTTACTGAGATGAGGGTCACTTCTTTGCGTATATAGAGTTGCGCTCATTCATCCAACTTGAATATATCGAAAACTCAACCGCTCTATGATAAAATCCATTAGGGTTTTCCTCACGAGTACCCAAGGTACATAACTATGTGAATTTCATTGAAAATAAAGTAGTTGCTGGCTCTCGTGATTTCCCTTTATCAGTCGGAGGCGTTCATATTCTTCTAAATAAAACATTATATTTGTTACATCTATATATTTAGTCGTTCCAAATATATTCTATAGAATATAAATTCACAGAATGAACTGAAACTGTTTAGTTAGCCCAGTTATAAAAAGAAATATAGGTTTAGTTGTTTTAAATGAATGGTTATTTATATCCACAAAACTTTTACTTGCACAGACATAATGATTTTCAACAAAATTCGTTTCTTTGCGATAACTTAGCGATTTTTCTCAGTGTATATTTGAAAATAGCATATGAATATATTTATAGAATTTCAAAATTTTTCAATAATTAGCAAAACATTAGGATTTTGGTGAAGAATATAAAGTCACGTAAGTAAATTCGATGAACCAACTTCAACCATCAAGGTTTTAAATTTTAATTCTGCATATCTTTATCCTTATATCAATATTCTAACATTCTTGGATTTTGAATCTACGCGGGCTTCAAACTGGTTGCTATGACGACGTATATATATATATTTCTCAGAGAAAAATCATATTTTGTACGAAACCGATGGAATGGCTAAAACGAGAAAAGACGAAGAAACATTCATTACTTTGTTCTCTTTCGATTCGTCGAACGTGATCGACGGCTACCGAGCGGTACCGAACAACGCATATATATGTCTCATATACTATCCGGTGGTGGGGCTGGCTCACGGACGAGGGCGCTTACATGTGTTAGTACGTAGCGTAGTCACGTGACCAAGCTGTGATTTCCCAGCTCGGCCAATATCACAACACTGGCTGAAAGGGAAGCGTGTAATAGAAAGTGTCAGGAACGTAGTTGGAAAGTATTTGGAACGTGGATTTAAGCGTATACCGAGCGTCAAGTGGAACATCAAGAGTAGTTCGAATGTATATTTGAAGTGTGTGAAGCGTATCCTAAGATACCCCAATTTTATAGGAACCGGGCTTTACGTCCGGAAGCGTAGTTAGACAGTGGATAGGAAGCATATGAGAAGTATTAGGAAAGTAATCTGAGACATGCTCACGCTTCCGTTACTCTTTATGACACGCTTCCATTTCACCAGGGTGGGGATAATTTGATTTCAAGAAGAACTATTCATCATTTGAACCAATTGATGATTTTTTCAATATGAATGAAAATTACATTTTTCATTCATACTTATTCTCATGGTACGAATACGTATCGGAATGTATCAAACCATTCCTGCAAATTTTCAAATATCTAATATGGTCACGTGATATACTTTATATATATATATGTATAAATATACATACAGGGTGGGGCATTTAAAGTGTCGCGGGCGTTTTTTTCAAAAATAAAGTGAGATACGAGGAAATTTTTCGGACAAAAGTTGTAGGGTACCGAGGGGGACATCCGATGGTGGCCTTGGCTTTGACCTCAAATCTCATCTTCAAGGGCATTCTGAGATCAACTCTTGTTTTTTAAAAGAGCATCTCATATTTTTTTACTGCAGATTTGGATCCTCCCCTTTCACCCCTTTTCTTCCCTCCAATCCCTTCACCACCACATTCCTCCTCCTTTTTTCCCTCTCTTTGAATTCCATTTTGCTCTCCACGTCCCTCACTCTCTTATCCACCCTCTCTCCCACTTCCGAGTGATCATGCGCTCCTCTTTTTCCTCTTACATCCGCTTCTCTTTCTCTTTTTCCAGTTCTCCTACCCTTCTCCCTATTTCTTCTAATCGCGCCTCTTCTCTCTTCCGTTCCATAATCTGAGCTACTTCTTCCTCTTTCCCTTTTTCTCTCAACTTCCGTTCTAATTCCTCTACCTCATTCTCTAGCTCCTCCGCCTTCTTTCTCTCCTTCTCCTGCTCCCTATCAAGTTTTTCCACCTCCGCCACCCTCTGTCTAATCTGTTCCCTTCCCAAATTCCATTTTTCCTCTGCCCTCTTCTGCTTCTCCTTTATTTTCTCCATCTCCTTTTTCATTCCTTTATAACCCCTCTCCACTTTTTCGTTCGTTTCTTTAATCCCTCTTCTTAACTCCTCCATCATCGCTAATATTTCCTTTCTTTCATCCGTTTCCTTCATTTTCTTCTCCTCCGGAGACCTTTCTATCTCGTCTTTTCTCCAAAATATCGATGTCAGCATTCCCCTTTCCTCTTCCCTTTTCCTCTTTCAAAATCCCCTGATCCCCTCTACACTCTCCGTACTTCCACTTCTTTCTCTCCCTAGCCTTTCCGCATTACTGAATCTCCCCCTTCTACCCCCTGTCTTCATCTTATCACCCCCTCCTGTCGGCGTCAACCATATTTGCTCTCCTTCTCTTTCCTTCAACCCTTCTTTCCCATCGTTCCTTACTCCTATCCTCTCCCTTCCACCCTTAGCCCCACCTTCTTTCCCCTCTGTCTGACCTATCCCGTACACTATCTCCTTCTTCCGCTCGTCTGACGTTAGCCACACCTTCTCTACTTGCCCTATTTTCCCGTCTGCCCCTGATTTTACTTCCTCTACTTTCTCTACTTCCTCGTCTGACCCTGACCTCACCAATTCTACTTTCTCCGTTCCCATCTTCCCTACTTCCTCGTTCGATGTCGCCACTATCCACCTCACACTCTTCCCACTGCCTTATCCTCTCACTCACTGCTTTTCCACTATCACCTTTTACTCCCAATCCTATGTTTCGCCACCGATTTCCTCCCTCATACTTTCCTACTCTTTTCCCTTCCGCCTCCTATCTTCCACGTGTTTCTCACTAAACTTCCTTTTCATTCCTTCCCCACACCTTACATACACTACACTCTCCCTGTATCACCTACACTCACTACTCCACTTCCACCTCAACACTACTAAGATTTTTTTTCGACCTATTTTCTACCTAAAAATCGCTAAATTACCCGCACCTGTTACAACTAACTCTTCACTCGCCGCTGATGACCCGGAAGTCCCGGGATGCAATTGGTATTTTATCAATAGTAAAAATGCTGGTTGATACCAATACAGTATTTTTCAATTTGATTCATTCGGAGTTGTATCAATCATGAAAATTCTAATTGATACCAGTAACACGTTCTTCAATGAGATCCGATTGATATTTGATCAATAATAAGAATTCCAATTGATGACAATGAAATGTTTTTTATTTGATTGAATAGGTATTTCATTGATCATTAAAATTCTAATTGATATCAGTGAAATATTTTTCAATAGAATTCAATGGGTATTCCATTAATCATAAAAATTCCAATTGATATCAAGAAAATATTTTCTCATTGGATTCAATGGGTATTCTATGGTTGATAAAAAATCCCGATTGATATCAATACAATATTTTTCAATTGTATACAATCGGTATTTTATCAATTATGAAAATTCTAATTGATACGAGTCAAATATTTTCCATTGGGATCCAATAGGTATTTTATCAATAGTAAGAATTCCGATTGATATCAATGAAATATTGTGTAATTGGATTCACTTGGTATTTTATGATCAATGAAAATTCCGATTGATGCCAATACAATATTTTCCAATTGGATTCAATCGGTATGTTATTAATCATGAAGATTCTAATTGATACCAGTCAAATATTTTTCAATGGCATCCAATAGGTATTTTATCAATGATAAAAATTCCAATTCGTACGGACACAATATTTTTCAATTTGATTTAATCGGCATTTTAATCATCATTACAATTAAAACTGGTACCAGTAACATATGTTTCAATGGGATCCAATGGATATTCCATCACTGATAAAAATTCCGATCGATACCAATGAAATATTTTCTAATTGGATTCTCTTGGTATTCTATGATTATAGTTTCCCATTCCAGCAACTTTCCCATTAGTTCCAATACATCGAGGTCACCAGGGATTCCGATGAAAACCAATGATCTGATGCAATGGAAGAAATTTCAAAACTGAATCGGTTATTGCCGGTACATACCTATAGGACTTTAGAATCTGTAAACTTGCCTATTATTTCCAATAAATTTGAATGTTGGAATAATCCAATTAAAACCCATTCATCAATGAAATCGATACATCCTTAAATGCAGTCAGAAATCTCCCATAAGAAACCCATTCCTCATTCAATTTCACAAATTTTCCCATCAGTTCCAATAGATTGAAATTGTGGAAACTTCCGATAAAAACCGTTTGCCTGATGGAATGGAGAAACTTTCAATCATCCAATCAGATATCTCTTATACAGGCCAATAGATTATGTAAAGTCTGATTAATTCCCATAAAATGCAGATTTTTTAATTGGTGAATCCCTGATTGAAACCTATAGAAAAGAGATTCCGATAAACTCTTATTGATTTTGAATCGGGGATTGAACTGTTCCGATTGATCCTATGCAGTCCGATTGATTCTGAATCGGTTTCTATCGGATCTTATCGGATTTTTGAACCCGGGCTAATGCGGTGGAATGAAGTCTAAAATTGAATTGGACATTTCTCATTCGATGCTATTGAATATTCAATCCCGTAAATATTCCTTTTATTCCCCTGGTCAAAAAATCTAAAGAAACCTAAGTATTTTTGGAGTAAATGTTTTCAAATTGTTTAGGATCTGTTGAGACTACTTAGGAACCGAGATTTGACACAAGTAGAAAGTTTCCAATCACTTAGGATTCTTTTCCGACTCACAGTTGATTCCGCCGGCCTCCGCACTACACACGTAGGCAGTTTAGGTTTACGTAGGTATTATTTGGACTATACTGTGATTCCGTTTATTTCCGCGTGGAAGTAAAAAAACTGTCTCCGTACACTTCCACTCTATTTGCGAACCAATAAGTTTAGGAACGGTTATGAATGCTGTGCACATAATGTCTTCCTATCACTTGGGAACATTTTAGGTTCCAATCTGCTTCCGTTCACTTATGAAAAATCGGAAATGGAATTTTGAAAAGTGTTTATGTATACTGTAAATTAATTCACTTCCGCGACTTTACGCTGAGACCTGAAGAGGATACTTCGGTTTATTTATGCTTTGTTTCCGCACTGATGAACTTGGGAGGAGTTATGAATAAAATGCATATAATGTCTTCCTATTACTCGGGAACATTTTGGGTTCCCATCTGCTTCCGTTCACTTGTGAAAAATCGGAAATGAAATTTTGAATAGTGTTTACGCGGTGTTTTGAATAGTGTTCAGCGAGCGGGAGAAATTTGTTTCATCAAAACTTGAAATGCACCTAAGTGAATTGATCAATGAAATACTGAAACAATCGGAAAACCGTTGATTGCCTTCATCCAGAAGTAACTCCTGAATCGAAGGTTTAGTTTTAGTTATGAAATTTCCGAGACAAAAACTCTTAGTAAGTCGGAAGTAGTCGTAAAAAAATTTTTTGTTTAGTTTTTTTGACCAGGGCTAAATATTTTTGAAGTGGATGTTTTCAAATCACTAAGGATCTCTTCCGAGTACTTCCGAACGAAGATTTTACACATGTAGGGGGTTTCTACTTGGGATTTTCTTCCACATGATAATTGATTCCGCCGATTTCCGCAATCCACACGTAGAGAGTTTAGGTTTACTTACGTATGACTTGCACCAAACTATGGTTCCGTTCATTTCCACGTAGGTGCAAGAGAACTGTTTCCATGCATTTCCGATTCATTTTCGCACGGATATATTTGGGCGTAGTTAAGTTCACTGACCGCGTAGATGGCTTCTAATTACTTAGTTGTATCTTAGGTTCCAATCTGTTCAGGTGTACTTATGAAAAATCGGAAAGAAAATTTTCACAAATGTTAACGGTGTCATGTGACCTGATCCCTGGTCAAAAAGACTAAACAAACCTGAACAAAAAAATTTTTTTACGGCTACTTCCGACTTACTAGGTGTTTTTATCTCGGAAATTTCATAACTAAAACTAAACCTTTGATTTAGGAGTTACTTCCGGATGGAGGCAATCAACGGTTTTCCGATTGTTTCAGTATTTCATTGATCAATTCACTTAGGTGCATTTCAAGTTTTGATGAAACAAATTTCTCCCGCTCGCTAAACACTATTCAAAACACCGCGTAAACACTATTCAAAATTTCATTTCCGATTTTCCACAAGTGAACGGAAGCAGATGGGAACCTAAAATGTTCCCAAGTAATAGGAAGACATTATATGCATATTATTCATAACTCCTCCCAAGTTCATCGGTGCGGAAACAAAGCATAAATAAACCGAAGTATCCTCTTTAGGTCTCAGCGTAAAGTCGCGGGAGTGAATCAGTTCACAGTATGCGTACACATTTGTCGAAATTTCATTTCCGATTTTTCATAAGTGAACGAAAGCAGATGGGAACCTGAAATGTTCCCAAGTGATGGGAAGACATTATATGCATTTTATTCATAATTCCTCCCAAGTTCATCAGTGCGGAAACAAAGCATAAATGAACCGAAGTATTCTCTTTAGGTCTCAGCGTGAAGTCACGGAAGTGAATTAATTCACAGTATGCGTAAACACTTTTCAAAATTTCATTTCCGATTTTTCATAAGTAAAACTAAACAGATTGGAACCTAAGATGTATCTAAGTAATAAGAAATCATCCACGCGGTCAGTAAACGTAAGTACCTCCAAGTATATTTGTGCGGAAATAGATCGGAAATACATGGAAACTGTGTTTTTAGGTCTGAACGGAAGTCCGCGGAAGTTGATCAGGTCATATGACAGCGTAAACATTTCTCAAAATTCCATTTCCGATTTTTCATAAGTAAACCTAAACAAATTGGTACCTAAGATGTACCTAAGTAATTGGAGGTCATTTACGCGGTCAATAAACGTAACTACTCCCGAGTATATTCGTGCGGAAATAAATCGGAAATGCATGGAAACAGTTTTCTTGCATCTACACGGGAATGAACCGAAACAGAATCACGCATGCGTGATCAAACTTCCGATCAGCTGTACAATATCTGAGACAATATTTGCCCTTGGAGCAGCGTGTTAGGATAGCTTAGAGGTTGAGTAGGTAGGTCTTATAGGTAGATAGGTTCGGTAAGAGTTCGAATCCCCTTTAGGTAGGAATGAATTTACCCTCATTTCCGAGTGGAATGCAACAATTTGGGTGTCCACAAATTCACAGAATGTATCGAGTGTTTGAATTGATTTTCATTTTTATTTTTGCTCCAGTTATTGGTAGAATCCGATGTTGAATTTCAAATAAATTATTTTTCCAAATGCGGAACGAAACCTAAACAATCCAGTTCCTCAATTGCGGAAGTGAGCGGAAAAAATTTGTTTCATCAAAACTTCAAATGCCTTCAAACCTAAGTGAATTGATCAATGAAATACTGAAACAATCGGAAAGCCGTTGATTGCCTTTATCCGGAAGTAACTCCTAAATCAAAGGTTTAGTTTTAATTATGAAATTTCCGAGACAAAGACACCTAGTACGTCGGAAGTAGTCATAAACAAAATTTTTCGTTTAGGTTTGTTTAGTTTTTTTGATCAGGGTTCTCCATAAATTGCACTGAAAAAAAAATTTCATCGAAAACCAATCATATTTTGTTGTTAGGGTAACTGAATATCATAGTCAAGTCAACGAATATACGGTCAGATTGACAGTATAATCGTTGACTTGACACCATGATGGTTGATTCAACTGCATGTAGTTGAGGCAACAGTCAGATTCAGTTGGATATATCCAATCGTATTCTACTGTTGAATCAACTATATCACCGTTGTCTGTACCCACCTTCTTTTCAGTGTGGGATGATCGAATAATCCAATTGAAAACTATTGTCCAATAAAATAAACGAACTCAAATCGAATTGGATATTCTGGATAGAAACCCAGTAAGTCTTGAATTTTGTACAATTTTCCCATTGGTTCCGATAGACCGAAATCACCGGAAATTCTGATAAAAACCGATGATTTAATCCGCTGAAAGGAATTCTGAATTCGAATTGGATATTTTTCATTCAATCCTATTCAATTTTTAGATCCGTAAATGGTCCTATTATTCCCCATGAATTCAGATAGTGGAATAATCCGATTAAAACCTACAGACCGATCAAATCTGTACGAACTCTAATCGAATTGGACAGTCTTCATAAAAACCGATTAAATTTCCCATTACGTGACATTTACGATCGGTTCCAATAGCTTTAGGTCATGGAAATTTCCGATAAACACCATTTGCCTCATGAAATGGAGAAATTTTCAAACTCTCAATCAGATATCTCTCATACAAACCGATTGATCACTGGAAGTCATATTAATTCCAATAAAACAAATATTTTTCTATCGGTAAATCCTCGATTCAATCTTATATATACCACGTTCCAATTAATTCCTTTTCATCTTGAATCGGTAGTTGAGCCTCTCCGATTGACCATATTCATTCCGACTGATTTTGAATCGGTTCCTATCGGTTTCTATTGGATCTTTTAACCAGGGTTGTGAATCTTGTAGTTAATTTTCTTGTAATATATTATGAAGATTAAAAAAGTTTATCTGAAATCAACATTGACCGTATATCACTGATTTATATCCAATTCTGAGCTCTTTCCCACAAATGATTTCAGTTTCATTCATACATACGCCCTGATGAATGTTTTGAGATGCTCTCCAAACGAATTGATTTAAAGTAAGGAAAATTATTTAACTTTTCAGGATTCAATATCTTGTACATCAAATTATTTGTTTTTCAAAATAATAGACCTTTGGAAGTAACACATCAGTAGATTTGGAATAATTCTATAGCGATACTTGATCAAATGTTTTCAAATACCTTTATTCAAAATGATAAATATTTCATTCTGTATATTAAACGAAGATATCCCAATTACACTTCTACAAAATATTGCATAGAAAAATGCATATATTGTGAGACTCTTTTGACACGTTGTTTTGCATTTTCTAACCTCTAATGTGTAGATTATTACATTGTTGAATGAACATTTTATCGTTTTGAGTTTAAAACCATATAAAATTTATTATGATTACTACATCAATCATTTGAATCAATACTTTAGTTTATGAAATTTTAATTCAGTGTTAATATGAATAAATTCCATATGCTTCACTGCTTGCAATTATTATATTGAAATACACAATTCTTATATTACATTTCATTTCAAACACTGGAATCTTTATTATTGATGTTTTTATTTCACAAAAATGGTTAATTATTAATTATCATCAAATATAACTCAATTATGCATTTGAATTTTTCAAATTACCCGCGGTTTTAGCTGATGGAGCGGAGCTTGGATATCGAAAATCTCGATTAATGTTGGCTACAAATCTTATAGATTGCTTGGATAGGAAAAGTGGTGATAACTAGCAGTCCATGATTATATAGTCAAAGGAATGAACAATTCAAACTTCAGCGACATGATATTTGATTATCGTTTCATTGTCATACAGAATTCCAAATTCAATAATATGCAAAATACACTTGAATATTCGTCTGCTCTAAGGAATACATTTTTTTTCCTATTAGAGCTTAGAAAATCCCATTAGAGAGTTATACAGCTTACACTATGTGCATAATAATTTTACAGAATATAAGAACTTACAGAATATTTTTACGTTACTAATGCTTATAATCTAAAATCACATTTTTTAGAACCACTAGTATGTGAGTCCATGCTAATACGTTCGGACGGCGAAGTAATGCTGTGGTGCTAATCGGGAATTGTATTTTACATTTTTGGAATTTTCTGTTCAGCTCATTTCTTAGCGTGTGATATAACGGACAATCAAGAATTATATGATCTAAGTCCTGTCGCTCATAACCACATCCACACTTAGCATCATTTATTAGACCTACGCGTGTTAACGAAGCAGCCAAATTGTAGTGATCGGCTCTACAACGGTTGATGGTGACAATAAGATCTCGTGGCAAACTTTTTTTCGCATACCAAGGTTTGCAAATCCTGTGGTAATAGAACTGAAAGTACCCTTTGCCCTTTTTTTGGCCTTCTTTTTCGATGAAATCGGCAGTATTTGTTTTACATCGCTCTTTAAAAATTTCACGATAATCCGAGAATGGAAGAGTGATATTGTAATCGGCTTGCTTTGCTGTGGCCAATTTGGCGAGATTGTCAGCCCCTTCATTTCCTTTTATACCAGAGTGTGATGGAATCCAAATTAGTTCTATTTTACTTTGATTTTTAGAGTTTTTCATGAACTTTTTGTACTTTCTTTTCAATTCATGGATGTAAAAATTGGTTTTGATGTCTACTTTGGGATTCTCAAGACTTAAGAGAGCACTCAGAGAATCGGTAAGAATTTGATACTTATGTTCGGCATTACGAAGAGCGATGTCAAAAGCGTCATTCAAGGCGATATATTCAGCACTGAACACAGAAGAAACAGCAGGAATGCTCCTTTCAATCGCTACATTCAAATCAGGACATATACAGGCTGATCCTAAAGAGGCAGATCCATTAACTTTACTTCCATCAGTATAAATCGCAAGAGTGTCAAGTTTTGAAAGTAGATTTTCCAATAAAGGAGGATTCCCACTTTGCTTAATTGAGTTGCCAGTTCCTGTATTAATCGGAATTAAGGTCATTAAGGTATCGTAATCATTCAAATATATGTTGTTCTGATTCTGAATATTCAAATCTTTAGTGACTTCGAAGATATTTTCAATACACTGTCTTATGAGTCTTTTTCTTTTATGTTTTTTCTTCTTGTGCTTGGAATAGTACTGATGTATCGACTTGTTGACTTGTGTGCCTGTGTTAGATAGTACTTCACTTAAAAAATTTTGCACGCTCAGAGATGGGTGGAAGACCACATTCTGCAAGTAGGATATTAGTTGGTGTAGTTATGCGGTAGCCTAAAGAGGATCTGATTGCTGCATATTGTACCTTTTCCAATTGATCAATAAGATCCTTGCGAATCGGAAAGTATACAAAGCAGCCATATTCAATACGTGACCGAACGAAGCTTTTATATAAGGTTATCAACGTTTCCGGGTGTGAACCCCACCAAGTTCCACACAGAAATTTTACAACATTCAAAGCACTCATACAACTTTTTTTAGTTTTTGCAAATGTGGTGTGAAAGTCATTTTATAGTCAAAAATGATACCCAAAAAACGTGTGCACTCGCTAGATTTAATAGTGATATCATCGATTTTGATTTGCGTTTTTCCCGGAAGAGTTTTTTTATTATTGAAATGAGTAAAAATAGTCTTATGAGGGCATAATTCGAGTCCCAAGGATCGAAGATTATTTTTAATTGTCAAAATTGCTTTTTCAATAAGTTTGACACATTTTTTGAGAGGAGCTAATTTAGAATATATCGCAATATCATCTGCAAACTGTGAAACGGATATGTATTTTGATATATTCGTTGTTATTTCTGATACATATATAGAGTAGAGAAGAGGACTAAGTACCCCTCCTTAAGGAACGCCTTTGTAAACAAATCTCAATTCCCCACCTGGTATGTCTGTATGGATCTCTCTTTGGTATGTGAGAAATTTGACGGAATTGATTATGTGTGATGAACAACCAATACGACTCAATTTTTCAATCAGGATATCGCTTATAACATTATGAAAAGCACCCTGAACATCCAGAAAAGTTGCGAGGGTATCTTTTTTATTCATGAATCCATCGTCTATATACAGACTCAAATTCACTAGATTATCAGTACAAGATTGACCTTTTCGAAATCCAGTTTGACTGGTGGGAAGTATCTTATTCCGTTCAACCCAGTACTGTATCCTATTTTTGAGAAGACTTTTTCCCATCAGATTTCTTAATGAAATGGATGAAAGACTTTTTCCATTCTGAAGGATAGTCTCCAGTCGTGTATATTGAGTTGTAAATATCTAGAACTATAAGTTTGTATTTAATAGGTAGATGCTGTACTATTTCATAGCTAATTCCATCCATGCCTGGGGCTGATTTAGGATTACGTGCATTCAAGGCCAAATTAAACTCCACAAAACTGAAGTGTACATCAAAAAATTCATTGCTATTGCACTCAGGTAGGAAGTTCGGATCATTTGGAACCCAGCGTGGACTTATTTTGTTTAGAGCCTTAAGAGAGTTTTCATTAAACTGTGCATTCTCAGATATGTGAGTAGGGTGTATGTTGACCCATTTGTTCTTTAGGATTTTGCTTCTACTCCATGTATATTTGATATCTGTACGAGAATCTATGCTATTTGCGAACTCTTTGAAATTTGTCTTTTTCCTCGCTTTAAAAGTTTTCTTCGCTATGTCATCTAATTTTTTATAATTTTTTAGATCTTCCATATTTTTTGTATATTCCCACTTTTTGTAGGCTGCTTTTCTTTGTCTTTTAATTCTATCGCATTCGGAATTCCACCACGGGACAGGATTTCTATGAAATTTACGATCAACCGATTTTTTTTCTGGAGTATTAGTTTTAATGGCGTCTTTAATTATGTCAAGGAAGGTTGTATACTTGGAACTAGCTGGAAGTGAATCAAAATCTGCTGAGATAAATTTTTCATATGAGTCATTTAAAGTTTCATTTACTTTAGTCCAATTTGTTCGGATAGAATTAAGTTTGAAAGACTTTTTTTGATATAATGTTTTTTCAGTGTTGACATTGATAAAAATTGGATAATGATCTGATCCCCAGGTTTCATCATGAATATGTACGTGAATTTTATCAGCAATATTCATATTAGATAGTACAAGATCAAGATTGGATTTTTTATTTCTATAAAAATCTATGTGCGTAGGAGGATTTGAATTATGCAGAAAAAGATCGTGATCATCAATTGCTTCCAGACATTTTTTGCCATTATTATCGGATATCGAACAGTTCCATGCCACATGGTGGGCATTGAAATGCCCTATAAAAATACTATTATCTTCTTTCCCCACAGTACTAACTAATTGATCCCATTCAGTTTGAGAAAGGGTGTGACCAGGTGGTCTATAGCATACTACTATTTTCAAAGAAGGGGTTGTACTAAGAATTCTTACCCCACAAAGTTCTACTGTGCTATTAGTAATATTTGAATTATCCAATTCTTTGAATATTAAATTTTTTCGTGCCAGAATTAGAATACCACCTCCACTGGCATAAGTTCTATCTTTTCTCCATACATTAAACCCTGCGTATTGCAAATATTTTTCCGGTGTGAGCCAAGTTTCTACGCACACAAAAATATCGATATTTTTCAATACAACCTCCATTCCTTCCTTACGTTTTAATATGCTCCTAGCATTCCAGAAGAGAATACGAAGAACGGATGGTCGGTATGCTGTTTGGGGTTGAGCGTCATCTCTTCGTTGTTGTGATAATGATGTATTGGCCATTGTTGATATTGTCTTCGCCTGAACTTGATGCATCGGTGGATGAGCCCTCAGTAGAGTCATTCGAAATCAATTTTAGATGTCTCTTGATTCTCATTATTCTATTTTTAAGATTTCTTTCACTGATGAGTCCATATGTTTCTGTCAGCAAATCATTAAGAGACGGTAAATTACTTGTAAATTGATGCGCGATCTCTGAAATGTTCGAATTTCCATAGGTACTCAGTAAAAATTGTGAAAAATCATCGAATTTCATGGAGTATCTTTCCTCATTTGTGATGATATGCTCCTTGGCTGGTTCTAGCTGTAGCAGAATGTCGGTTTTACTCAAAGTCTCTTCCTTTTTGAGTTTTTTCTTTGCCTTCTTCCGGTCCTTTGTCTCATCTCTTTTTGGATCTGTTTTGTCAGCTTCTTCTGATGTAGAATTTGCAGATGGAATACTAGGGAGTGGTCTTTTCACTCCAGTAGAGAATGGATAGTCTTTTGTATCTGCAGATTTTTTTCATCCAGTAGTTTTTTTTCCAGGTTTTCCGTCACTGTATTTGTTGATTTTTTATTACCTGTGTCCATGACTTGTTCGTTTTGTGACAGATCTGTATGCATAATTTGTGCGTTCTGATCCAGGTTTTGGCAGTATTTAGCAAGATGACCCTCTTCTTTACAGGGGAAGCATGTCAGTTTTTCGTTGGATAGGTAGATCCAGTATGTAGTATGGTCGTAGTTTATTTGCATATTTTCTGTGATTTTTTGTACGTCTTCTGGCTGAACATACATTTGTCGTCGAAAGCTCATTATATGTCCGTACTCGGGTATATTAATGCGGGCTCTAATAGATGTCAATTGAGAAACAGGAGAAACGTTTAATTTCTTTTTCAATTCCTCTTCTATTATAGAGTGTGGTATGATTGGACACACGTTAGGATTCTTTTGGCTTTTGAAATGAGAGGACGAATCAGGAGAGTGTGAGTGCCAATGTTTACTTCTGTTTTGTTGTCAGTAAGTTGGTCGACAAGATTCTTATCACTCAAGTATAGACAAATTCTACCGTGCGAAATGCGTGAAACGTATAAAATATTTTTCGGATTTATCAATTTTCCTATGGCAACGGTGTATTTTTGTACTGTATGACCCTCCATGGAATCTAATACGATAGCTTGATCTTTAGTCGGAAATTGTCCTTGTTGTACTATTCTCGAATAAGATACGGTGGAAGTTGAATTAATTGTTCAGCTCATTGTCGATGATGAAATGCACGTGTCCCTGTAGTCAAAGACACAATGCTGCACCTTTAAAAGATGTCTAGAAGAAAACCACGCACTGTCACGAACGAAACTTCACGATTGCTTTGCTAATGTTCTTCACCATGCACAAATATCAATGTTTAAACGAATATTCGGCCGAAATTTACACACTCGCAGTGCCGTGAGTGTAAACACGTCTTCTAAGGAACACATTGTACATCATTCTAAAACTCATTGATCCTGTTAAAGAAATAGGTTCCAGTCGCTTTTTTGGATTAAACGTATTTCTCCAATGACAGTTTCATCTCCGCTCTGATGTGGGGTTTTCCACAAGATGTCTTTTGGATCAAAATGTTTACAACAAACTCGATGTCGGAATTTTGATATTTTATCTTCGCCGGAGTGCATTTTGCCATTTTTGTTCCAAATCCTCATCCTTGGAAACGGTGAAAAAACTCACTCCTTCTGAATAACTGGACTCTTTACACGGATAGCCAGAGTTACAGCCATGTACAATACAAGGAGTCGGCATGGTATGAACTGCACAAATAACATTGTTAAAAACATCACTATATAATCATAATTATTTAATTAATTAAAAATACCTTTGATGAAATGGAATGAATGAATTCGAAGTACAGGTTTTAAGGACCATGAATAATATCAACACTGGGCGGAATTGGAAAAATAATCACCTACATCTATTTGTTCAACAGGAAGTTTATAATTTTAGAGATTTTATAACCATTTATTGAGCGAAACGGGAAAACAGCTTCATTTTGCATGATGTTCAAGTTGAATCAAGTTTATTGAGTATAAAGAGACAGTACATGCATGACTCTTATACTTCAAACAAATAATAGAAGAAATAATAGAGAAATGAAGACATTGTGCATTATGTTAGTTTATGGTGGTTAGGAGTCTCCCCTGGTAAGAATCGAACGTGCTTGAAACACCGTCAAAGCGTGCAATAAAGTGACAGAAGCGTTTGTGAAAAGTTTCGACCGCCAAATGACTCTAAGGCAAATTTGGTTGAGCGTGCTATCACATTTCATTGAACGTCCAACGGACCCTTCTTACTGAACACTCTTCTCCAACTCTTCAATAACTCTTTCCTGATGTTTACGATGTTTCGGTAGTGAAGGTTTTCAATGTTTTGCTTGATTGTGAATTATATGATTTTGAGGTTAGAATGTTTAGAGGTTACCTTTTATACCAGTTGTTAAGCTAAAAAATTTTATTCGTATTCAAGATACATTTACCAATATAATTACTAAACAACAATTGTTTTGAATTATCGAACTGTAATTTAATGATGTTTGATATGTGCAAGTCAATTAAATTCTTTTGCACATTCAATGATTACACATGGGATATTGAAATTGATTTGTAAACTTTCAGGATAAAAAATCATTTTAATTCAATGAGAAAGATTGAATTTAAAGCACATTCGCTCATGACACAGTTCATCAGGGAAATAAAATTCCGATTTTTCAATCACCGATGTTAGCCTAGCGGTAAAGGACTTTCTCCCGAGTTCAGAAGTTCCTGGTTCGATTCCCCTTTGCAAATTCTTTTTTTTTTACTTTCTTTGGGCTCACTTTCATGCACGCTTCACATCCGCCAAATGACTCCTCCAAAACGCTTCTGATACTTTGAATTGACCCTTCGATTACTCTTATAGGACTCTCTAATAACGTCTTTGTAACTCTTCCCAGAACGCTCCATTTTCACCAGGGTCGTAATTCACCGCGTAAAATTATTCCAGTCCAGTGATGCCAGAAATCCCAACTTTTGCCCCATCCATCAAGACATTTTGCCTCTACACAATCAAAGTTCTTTTGTCGGCAGCTTCATTGCGTGCGTGGAATTTGTATACAAATGGAGCTCGATGGAGGGGGCAAAAATTGGTTTCTGGCATCACTGTATTCCACAAGAATTAGTAACGCCATCTGGTGATCTAATGTTCCATAGCGACATTAACTCATGTCTGATGAGGCTCTCCAAATGTTTCAAAGCGACATTAGAATCACTTTGCTCCAGCTCAGTCAAGGAGTCGGAAGGTGCTGATACTATCACAAGCAATCTGTTAAGGCCCGGACACACAAGTCACGTAAACGTAAAAACGGCTGCGCAGGAACCGTTGTACGAGATCTGCGCAGGTTTCCATTCGTGATTCCCCTAAAAAATACTAGTCCCCTACGAATCAGGAAATTTTGGGACGATCGCGGTCTATCGAAGATATTTCTATGAATCTTTGAAAAACTGTATAGCAATCTTCTACACCGTCTATAATGGTTGTCAAATACTTCTTACAAGACTGGAGCTTTCCGAAGTGTTTGACTCGAGGCGTCTGGGGCGTGAACTACGGATTCCTATTGGTTCATTTCACGCCCCTGACGCCCCTGGTCACACACTTCAGAAAGCTCCACTATGTTTTTATATTCAAGGTCTTCTATATCGTCAAAAAAACCATCTCCAAAATGATAACTATTCAATGTTTTCAATAGAACCTGATGTTTTCTTTGGGTTGAACAAATTATTTTTTATAAAATTTGTATGGAATTCAAATTCAATACAACCATTTTTAAAACAACGGATATGTATTCATTTTCATATTCATTTCATTGATATGTTATCATTTTATAATGAAAAATATTCACACTACCCCAAATCAAAGAATTTTTGCATTGAGAGAAAGTATTATGTATGGCTAGTATAATTCCCACTTACCATTAAAGTAAGGTTTTTCATAACAAATTTACAATCCTGACATTAGAATCTAACCTTACATCCAATCATATGTGAACTTCACTAGCATACCGTAAGGGTGGACTCCCACGCAAAATTGTCCGAAACGGAACAATTCTAATTCGAAGAACACTAGTCTCAATTGAATATAACTATAATAACACTAGGGATCCACCAATTGTGATCGTTCCGTTTCGGACAATCCAGTCGCATGAGAGCCCAATCTAAATTGTCAGGACTGAAGGTAGGTAATATTTCCCCCAATAGTGAGACAAGTGATATTCATTTTAATTTTTCTACAGTGTACCGTTCAATAGATACCCAAGTAACACGAAAATGCTCGTAAAGTGCATCAAATGCATATGATAAGAATATTCTATGAATTTTCTATGTACGCGATTGTGCTGCTTGGGTAGCGTTGTCTTCTTCTAATGTCACGTTTCATTAGACGCGATTCGAATGGGGACAAAATAAACGAAACCATTGCTGGGGGAAAAATGGGTAAGATGTTTCTTTCCCAGATAGCAAAAAAAAATCCTTCAAATGTCAGTGAAATAGGACTCTTGGAGAATTCATTTCGAGCTATGTAGCTCTTATTGGATTCTCCAAGAACTCTATTTCACTGACATTTCGAGAATACTTTTTTCAATTCGTAAATGATTCAAAAAGGATGCTTTTCCCAAAATTTTGCTATCTGGGTTTCTTCCCCATCAACGGTCCCGTTGATTTGGTCCCCATCCGGCTATTCCATCACCGCACTCACCCATAAAGAGGTCTTTTCACCGAATGGATATGATTTGACAATTGCTACCCAAGGAGTAACAGGAGGAAACATAGGTGAGAGTGGGAGTGAAACAATTCCCTAGGCTTCTGTCAATATGGCGGCCCCGGAAATGCCCATGAAAAGTTTGTCCGGGAATTTTCAAATTCTACTATAATGTTGATATATTTAATACTGTTTTCAACAAATGTTTCTTAAGCATTAAATGAATAAAGTATTCAATATATGATTATAAAGCGCGTTCATCCATGATTGCAATTAGATAACCCTGGTGGAACTGAACGACCACGAAACGACCATGAAACGACTGTCATTTTGTTCAATAAAGCGACCTAGGAACGACCATAAAGCGACTTTGAGAAAAATTCGTGTTTTTTAAGAATAATTGAGCGTAGGGGAAAAATCAAAAAAGCATCATGAAGTAGAGGCTTTGATCTGTCAATTGACATAAACATCATGCTGAAATTCGATGATTGAGGTACTGTTTGGATCGTTTGAGGAAGAGGAATTTTTGGAAGGGAATCGGCTCGGTACAACGGAACGCGTTGAGCGTGAGGGGCGGAGCTTGAATCAAGAACACGTCGCGAAGAGGGAAGCGAGGGAGCAATTAATCACGCCTACCGAAACAGGGACGCGGCAACGTAACAAGAACGACGAAACGACACCGGAACGGCTAACAAACGACTTCACATAATGTTCAGGTTTAATAAATTTATCTTTTATATGATTGTTATTTCGAAATGCATGAGTACGTGTTCACTGGAAGGGCTATTGATATGTGAATTGAACGGATGGATACTAATTACGGGAAAAACTCAGAAAGAGTTCATTTTGGATTGGGAACCAGAAAACGACCATAAAACGATCAGAAAGTGACTTTTTCCATAAATTCCCTGATATTTTCGTTTTCTAAATTGTTCGCGAGTTCTTTGGTATTGTGTGATTCAGATCTTGATTGAAGAGGGGTGTAACAGCATGAAATCCACATGGAGAACATCCATTTGCAGGTAAAATATTCGCAAATCGAGTGCGGAAATAAAACGCGACTATGGAACGACCAACCGATGACTTTCGTAAGGGTTCCAGGTCTCCCATTGTTTTTCATATGACTATCCTTTCAAATTGGATTAGGTTTTCACTGGGAGGTCTATTGATATGTGGATTGCACGGATGGATGCTAATTACGGGAAACACTCGGAAACAGTTCATTTTGGATTGGAAACGAGAAAACGACCGTAACGCGACCTAAGAACGACCAAACAGTGACGTTCTTCATGAATCCCCTGATATTTTCGTTTTCCAAATTGTTCGCGGGTTCGTTGGTATTGTGTGATTCAGATCTTGATTGAAGAGGGGTGTAACAGCATGGAATCCACATGGAGAACATTCATTTGCAGGTAAAATATTTGCAAATCGAGTACAGAAATAGAAAGTGACTATGCAACGACAAGCCGACGACTTTTGTATGAGTTTCAGGTTTTTCATTGTTTTCTATATGACGATCATTTTAAATTGGATCAGATGTTTACTGAATGTTCTATGGATATGTAAGTCATGCGCATGAATAACAATTGGGGAAAGAAATTGAAAAGCGTTCATTTTGCATTGGAAACCAGAAAACGACAAGGAAGTGACTTTTTTCCATAAATTCCCTGATATTTCCGTTCTCAGATTTGCTCGCGAGTTCGTTGATAATGTGTGACTTGAATCTAGATTGGGGAGGGGTGTAACAGCATGAAATCCACATTGAAAAGATTCATCTGAAGTTGAAATGATCGGCAATCGAGTGCGGAAATGAAACGCGACTATGCAGCGACCCACCGATCACTTTTGTATGAGTTCCAAGTCTCCCATTGTTTTTCATATGATTATCATTTCAAATTGGATCAGGTGTTCACTGAAAGGTCTATTGACATGTGAATTGTACGGATGGATACTAATCACGGGGAGATCTCGGAAACAGTTCACTTTGGATTGGAAACGAGAAAACGACCGTAAAGCGACCTAAAAACGACCGAACAGTGAACTTTCATGAATTCCCTGATATCATCGGTTTCTAAATTGTTCGCCAGTTCGTTGGTAATGTGTGATTCAGATCTTGATTGAGGGAGGGTGTAACAGCATGGAATCCATATTGGGAAGATTCATCTTAAGGTAGGAAATTCGCAAATCGAGTGCGGACATACAAAGCGACTATGGAACGACCAACTGAAGACTTTCGTTTAAGTTTTAGGTTTCTCATTGTTTTTCATATTGTTACCATTTCAAATTGAATTAGGGGTTTACTGGATGGCCTTTGGATATGTGAATCATGCGCATGCATAACAATGACGGAAAGCAATCGGAAAGAGTTCATTCTGCACTGGGAACCGGCAAGCGACCATAAAGCAACCTTAGAACGACCAAAAAGTGACTTTTTCGGAAATTCACTGACACTTCCGTCTTTTGATTTGCTCCCGATCTCGTTGACAATTTGTGGTTTATATCTCATTTCAGAAAGGCTGTAACAGCATCAAAATCCTATCGAGAAAATTCACCTCAACATATTCGGAAATCGTTTGCGGAAATAGAAGGCGACTACGACACGACCAACCGATGATTCCTCTATGAGATTCAGGTTTCCGATTGTTTTTCATATTGTTACCATCCCGAATTAAATCCGCTTTTCACTGGATGTTCTATGGATATGTGAATCACGCGCATGAATAACAATTACGAGAAGAAATCGAAAACAGTTCGTTTGGATTGGGGACTACAAAACGACCAGAAAGTGACTTCTTCCATAAATTCCCTGATATTTCCATTCTCTACATTGCTCACGAGTTCGTTGGTAATGTGTGATTTACATCTTGATTGAGGAATGGTGTAACAACATGAAATCCATATGGAGAAGATTCTTCTCAAGTTGAAATATTCGCAAATCAAGTGCGGAAATAGAAAGCGCCTACGAAGCGCCCAACCGATGACTTTTGTATGAGTTTCAGGGCTCCCATTCTTTTCCATATTGTTACTATTTCAAATTGAATCAGTTGTTTACTCAATGTTTTATTGATATGTCATCACGCGCATGATCAACATTTAGGGGAAGAAATCGGAAAGAATTGATTTCGTTTCGGAACCAGAAAACGACCATGAAGCGACCTCAAAACGACCAAACAGGAACTTTTTTCATGAATTCACTGACATTGTTATTTTCTAAATTGCTCACGAGTTCGTTTACAAATGGTGGACGATTTCTCACTCCAGAAGGGTGTAACAGCATAAAAATTATATTGAGAAGACTGAACTTAGGGCATAATATTCGCAAATCGAGTGCGGAAATAGAAAGCGACTATGGAACGACAAATCGACGACTTTCGTATAAGTTTCAGGTTTCCCACTCTTTTTCATATTGTTACCATTTCAAATTGAATAAGTTGTTCACTGAATGTTATATGGACATGTAAATCATGGGCTTGAATAACAATTACGGAACGAAATCGGAAAGATTTCTTTTTGCATCGGAAATCGAGGAAACGACCCTTAACGGCCATGGAGCTCTGCAAACCCAGGCAAAACTTTGCTACACACTTTTGCGACAACTACGCGATAAATAAACGATTTCTCACTTCAGAAGGGGGTAACAGCATGAAAAGTATATTGAGAAGGCTGAACTTAGGGGGTAATATTCGCAAATCGAGTGCGGAAATGGAGAGCGTCTATGGAACGACCAACCGACGACTTTCGTATAAGTTTTAGGTTTCCCATTGTTTTTCATATTGTCACAATTTCAAATTGAATCAGCTGCTTACTGAATGTCTTATGGATACGTAATTCACACGCATGGATAACAATCACGGGAAGAAGTTGGAAAGAGTTCATTTTGGATTGGGAACGAGAAAACGACCGTAAAGCGACCTTAAAACAACCAAAAGGTGACTTTTTCGGAAGCTCACTGATACTTTCGTTTTTTGATTTGATCGCGATCTCGTTGACAGTTTGTGGTTTATATCTCACTTGAGGAAGGCTGTAACCGCATCATAATCCTATTAAGAAGATTCAACTCAAGGTTAATTATTCGCAAATCGAGTGCGGACATATAAAGCGACTATGGAACGATCAACTGCCGACTTTCGAAGAAGTTTGAGGCCTCCCATTGTTTTTCATATGACTATCCTTTCGAATTGGATCAGGTTTCCACTGGAAGGTTTATTGATATGTGAAACACGCGCATAAACAAGAATTACGGGGAGAAATAGCAAAGAGTTCATTTTTGATTGGGAACTACAAAACGACCAGAAAGTGACTTTTTCCATGAATTCCCTGATATTTCCGTTCTTCCGATTGCTCGCGAGTTCATTAGTAATGTGTGATTTGAATCCTGATTGAGGAAGGGTGTAACAACATGAAATCCATATTGAAAAGATCCATCTGGAGTTAAGATAATCGGAAATCGTCCACGATTTGTAAACGAACTCGCGAGCAATTTAGAAAATGACAATATCAGTGAATTCATGAAAAAAGTTCCTGTTTGGTCGTTTTGAGGTCGCTTCATGGTCGGTTTCTGGTTCCGAAACGAAATCAATTCTTTCCGATTTCTTTCCCTAAATGTTGGTCATGCGCGTGATGACATATCAATAGAACATTCAGTTAACACCTGATTCAATTTGAAATGGTAACAATATGGAAAAGAATGGGAGACCTGAAACTCATACAAAAGTCATCGGTTGGTCGCTTCGTAGTCGCTTCCTATTTCCGCACTCGATTTGCGAATATTTCGACTTGAGATGAATCTTTTCCATATGGATTTCATGTTGTTACACTATTCCTCAATCCAGATGTGAATCACACATTACCAACGAACTCGCGAGCAATGAAGAAAACGAAAATATCAGGGAATTTATGAAAGGAGTCACTTTGTGGTCGTTTTATGGTCGTTTTGCGATTCCCAATTCATAATGAACTCTTTTCGATTTCTTCCCGTAATTGTTATTTATGCGCGTGCTTCACACATCCATAGAACATCCAGTGAACATCAGATTCAATTCGGGATGGTACCAATATGAAAAACAATCGGAGACCTGAATCTCATAGAGAAATCATCGGTTGGTCGTGCCGTAGTCGCCTTCTATTTCTGCAAACGATTTCCGAATATGTTGAGGTGAATTTTCTCGATAGGATTTTGATGCTGTTACAGCCTTCCTGAAATGATATATAAACCACAAATTGTCAACGAGATCGGGAGATAATCAAAAAACGAAAGTGTCAGTGAATTTCCGAAAAAGTCACTTTTCGGTCGTTTTAAGGTCGCTTTATGGTCGATTGCCGGTTCCCAGTCCATAATGAACTCCTTCCGATTTCTTCCCGTAATTGTTATTTACGCGCGTGATTTACACATCCATAGGACATCCAGTGAACAGCACCCAGGTGAAAATTGACGATTGGCACTAGGATGGCGCAACACTGACAAAGATTGGCCGAGCCTTAGCGGTTAGCAAGGTGCAAGCTTGAAATGATACCATCGTTACAGGCTCCATTGATGTATTCTGCAAATCACGGACCAACATTGGTACGATTATGGCAGTCAAATCAGCCATCATTGGCAACCCTTGAAAAAATTTGTCGCTCGATGTAAATCCAAGATTGGATCATGCTTGTACTCATTACGAACCAAGACTGATAGACGAATTTTCTTATGGTCTGCCAATGGTCAGATGTTTTATGCATTCAAAGGAGGTACCATCATTTATTACACATAAATGATGTTGACTGCTAAATGTGAGTAAATCCTATAATAGTACTGAGTCAATATTCGGCCAAAACTGATTCAACGTTGCGACAATCCCGCGCCCACGTTGAGCCAATGTTGTGCGGATGTTCAACTCTATCTTGAACGATTACAAAAATATAATAAGAATTCAGAGCCATATATTCCCGACATCGGTTGCTTCCCCTCCACACATGTTAAGAAGTACAGCCCGAACCTGAAATATTTCATACAACCAGGGCCAGAGAATCTCTGTATACATTGAAACGAAGACACTTATTTGATTAATCCAATACAAGATGTATTTATGAGTTTAATATAACTCAATGATTACTGGTTACCCTACAGATCAATTACATCAAGTATAATTCAAATTCTGATTTCCACGAGTCCATGGGTCTGCACAGCTAAAATCTCTCCTTCGATGAAGGACCTATGATGAAGACAACAATTTTCAAATCGCAGAAGGTTATATGATGCTTATATACCAACCGCATAGTTCGTTGAGCGCTTGCGAGAAACAAACCGAGCGCTGGAAACAATACCGAAGGGTGGCGCTTTGACATTGGACGCGGGAATTTCTGTATGGAGACGTATAATTGAGGATCGTGGCTAGCCTGAGCCAAGCTTTGACCAGGCTTGGCACTGCATTGGGTACTCTTCTATCTCCGCAAACGATTTCCGAATATTTTACCTTGAGTTAAATCTTCTCGATAGGATTTTGATGCTGTTGCAGCCTTCCTGAAATGAGATATAAACCACAAATTGTCAACAAGATCGGGAGCAAATCAAAAAACGAAAGTGTCTGTGAATTTCCGAAAAAGTCACTTTTTGGTCGTTTTAAGGTCGCTTCATGGTCGATTGCCGGTTCCCAGTCCAGAATGAACTCTTTCCGATTGCTTTCCGTATTTGTTATGTATGCGCATGATTTACATATCCAAAGAACATCCAGTGAACAGCTGATCCAATTTGAAATGGTAGTCATATGAAAAACAATGAGAAACCTCAAACTTATACGAAAGTCGTCAGTTGGTCGTTCCATAGTCACTTTGTATGTCCGCACTCGATTTGCGAATGTCCTACCTTAAGATGAATCTTCTCAATATGGATTCCATGCTGTTACACCCTCCCTCAATCAAGATCTGAATCACACACTACCAACGAACTGGCGAACAATTTAGAAACCGATGATATCAGGGGATTCATAAAAGTTTACTGTTCGGTCGTTTTTTAGGTCGCTTTACGGTGTGACGTTTCGTAATCATCAATTTTTATTCACGCGTCAGTGGGTTTGACCAACTCTAATTAATGTAATAATTAGCCCCAAAAGAATGCCTCTGGCTCGTCGGTTCCAGGGTAAGTTTCCGATGACTTGGGGAACGCGGGTCACAGGTTATTTACAAAGAACTGGATAAGACGGATTTTTAATGTTTGAACCATAGAATAATTTATTAACAAAAGTATAAGTATTTTTAATCTTTACAAAACAAATACAAGGATTGATCGTCGGTCTTGATCAATTATACCTTCGACAATTGGTAACTTAAAATACGACTTAATAGTCCGGACTTTCTACTGCCCTAAGTGTGCACACTTTTGAGTTCCGCGGCGTGGGTAAATTCCAACGCAAAGAATTTAATAAAACCCGGTAATCGCGGATGATTTACAGGATAAATGATGGGATAGACAGAGAGGTCCATTCCTTAGGTGACTCTACGTTAAGTTAAACAAGGAAATCTTTAATTGCGGGAATCTTACGGTATACGGTATGGTATGAATAATCCCTAAGCTGCAGCCGTGTGAAGGTGGCGTTGCAGATCCCCATGGGCTGTGCTTGTGCCCCTACTTGAGAACTGGTATTACCAAGTTCTCGTTCCCACCTTTCCCTAGGTGAATCTAGAAACTAATTAGACAAGGACATTGCACATTGTCTCCCACTAACCCTAGCTTACCCACCGGTCTGAGTGTGTTAGGTATTACCATAACCCCGGTCTATGACTCTAAATCGCTCACCTCTTTAAAATGGTTTCTGCGCCTCGCAGGAAGGTGTAGTCGGTCGAGAGTGAATAATCTGTCTCAAACCCCTCTTGTTATATACTGTTAGAGTTATCCCGTCCTATGCGACACCTCGATTACCTATGCGAACCCTGGCGGCTGGTGATGGTAGTATCGATACTTTCGATCGATCGATGGCGGTTCGATAACTCCGCGATATAATTCTAACGTCTGCGCAATGGCTTTCGTGATTTACAATATGGCCGCGCTTTGTTGACAACTGTCAACTACCGTATTTAGTATTCGTGAGTCCTTATCAAATCGCAGGTAAGGTGTCAGGTTTGCGGGTGACGGTGATAAAACCGGCCGTTACTCAATTCGCGGTTGTGTTGGTTTTGTGATAATCGGTTTGACAGGTAAGTATATTTTGTCTTTGCTCTATTTTGTACTTGTTACATATTTATTCATTTAACTTTTTTTTCTCTTTCTAGGTGAATTAACAACGCTTGATGAGTCAGGGTATGAACAGGTATCGTGCCTTCCTTCCATATTCTTACTTGTATTAATATATTCTTGTTTTCAGGCTTAAAAGAAATTGAAGAGAGTACCCTCGTACTACCACTGCTCATCACATCATGGTAAGGTTGTATCGTTAACAATTTCAAGTAATTTTGTCTACATTCTTTTCTCTTATTAAATATATATATTTTCTTTTTCAGGTTGTCTCGCCAAATATAAATATGCCCGTCACAAGAATGACGGGTATGTTGCAACGGTCGTTTTGTCGTTTCCAATCCAAAACGAACTGTTTCCAAGTTCTCCCCGTAATTAGTGCCCATCCGTTCAATTCACATGTCAAAAGATTTTCCAGTGAACAGCTGATCCAATTTGAAATGATAGTCATATGAAAAATAATGGGAGACCTGGAACTCATACAAAAGTCATCGGTGGGTCGCTGCATAGTCGCTTTTTATTTCCGCACTCGATTTCCGATTACTTTAACTTCAGATGAATCTTCTCAATATGGATTTCATGCTGTTACGCCCTCCCTTAATCAAGATCTATATCACAAATTACCAACGAACTCGCGAACATTTCAGAAGACGATAATATCAGTGAATTCATGGAAAAAGTCACTGTTTGGTCGTTTTTAGGTCGCTTAACGGTCGTTTTCTCGTTTCCAATCCAAAATGAACTGCTTCCGAGATCTCCCCGTAATTAGTATTCATCCGTACAATTCACATGTCAATAGACCTTTCAGTGAACACCTGATCCAATTTGAAATGATAGTCATATAAAAAACAATGAGAAACCAGAAACTCCCCTAGTAGAAATTTGACAGGGAATTCCCTATTAGAAGTATGGCCCTTGTAAGGCTGCAATAGGGATCTCCTAATTAAGGAAAACTTTTAATTACCTTACCAGGTCCTGACATGGCATCCTGTTTAGGACCTTACAACAATGTAACGCAAGGTTGTTGACAGGTCCCAGTCAGATTTTCCCTTTCAGTAACTCAGACATGGTATTCCTATCAGAACCTGATCAGGATTGCCTTGACTCATCCGTATTTGAATTGTGAGGTAACTGTCAAGATATCTTGATCAGCACCTGATCAAGATTGCCTTGGCTTATCCGTATTTCAATCATGTGATAACCGACAAGACAGCCGAATCAGGACCTGATCAATTCAGAACGATGAATGTATCAAATTATTTAGAATTTTCACAGGACTCATTAGAAATTTACCTATCTTTTTTACGAGGTGTGTTCAAAAAGTAAGGTGACTTTGTATTTTTAAGAAAAAATATTTATTTATTTATCAATATTTATGTTGTCCCCTTCAAAGTAATCCCCCTCAGATACAATACACTTATGCCAACGGTTTTTCCAATCCTCAAAGCGCTTCTCATAAGCACTTTTCGGTATAGCATTGAGCTCTTCCAGCGATGCAGTCTTTATCTCTTCAATCGTTGCAAATCTCCGTCCTTTCATAGGTCTCTTTAGTTTTGGAAACAAGAAAAAGTCACATGGGGCCAAATCCGGTGAATATGGTGGCTGAGGCATGATTGTGGTGTTGTTTTTGTCCAAAAAATCTCTCACAAGCAAAGATGAGTGAGCAGGGGCATTATCGTGATGCAAAAGCCATGAATCATTTCTCCACAATTCTGGACGTTTCCTTCGTATTGCTTCTCGCAAACGGCGCATAACTTCAAGATAATACTGTTTATTGACCGTACGACCATATGGTAAGAACTCTTGATGCACCACGCCATAGTAATCGAAGAAAACAGTGAGCAAAACTTTGACATTTGATCGAACTTGGCGTGCTTTTTTCGGTCTCGGCCCATCTGGGGTCTTCCATTGGGACGATTGGACTTTGGTTTCGACATCATAACCATATACCCATGATTCGTCACCAGTTATGACCCTTTTGAGTAAATCTGGGTCGTCGTTGACGTCATTCAACAGTTCTTGAGCGATGCTCATGCGACGGTTCTTTTGGTCAAAATTTAGCAATTTCGGAACAAACTTCGCTGACACACGTCTCATGCCCAAAACGTTAGAAAAAATTTCATGGCACAAGCCAAGCGATAAACCAACATCCTCAGCAACTTCTCTGATAGTGATTCGACGATTTTCCAAAACAATTTTCTTCACTGCTTGAACGTTTTCATCAGTTGTTGACGGGGTTGAGCGTCCAGAGCGAGGCTGGTCATTGGCATCTTCCCGGCCATTTTGGAAGAGTTTGTATCACTTGTAAACATTTTTTTTACTCAGAACAGTTTCACCGTATGCTACTGTCAACATTTCAAGTGTTTCGGAGCACTTTATTTTATTTTTTACACAAAATTTGATGCAAATCTTTTGATCCATATTTTTCGATGGCAAGAAATCGCCGAGCACGCAAAACACTTATAACCTTTACGCCTCTCACAACCAAACAAAAAATGCTATACACTTGAAACTTGGTACAGATGTTCGGGAAGAGTGTGCCAACATAACAAAACAAAAAAATCGATAATCGAAAGTACGTTGCCCGCGAAATTTGAAAAGTCACCTTACTTTTTGAACACACCTCGTAAATGCTCAACTGAGGTCTATTTGGATCATCAGTAGAATTTCTTGTGTTGGGGGAGTTTCAAAAAGGTTTATAAAAAGTGAATTCCATGAAAATTAAATTAAGTGTTAGAATATAGCTTAGATGAAGTCGTGATTGGGAATTCCGCTACCACCCGGATCAGGTCCTGATTGAGAAACATTTCGTTTTCCTGATCAGTACCTTGTCTTTTCCCTGCGTTACATTTTTATCAGGGCCTTATCAGATACTCAAGTCAGGCCCTGAACAGGAATCAGGCATGCCTGATCTGGACCTGATGTTTTCCATATCAAAATTTCTACTAAGGTCATACAAAAGTCGTCGGCTTGTCGTTGCATAGTCGCTTTCTATGTCCGCACTCGATTTGCGAATATTTTACCTGCAAATGAATGTTCTCCATGTGGATTTCATGCTGTTACGCCCCTCCTCAATCAAGATCTGAATCACACAATACCAACGAACTCGCGAACAATTTGGAAAACGAAAATATCAGGGAATTCATGAAAAACGTCACTGTTCGGTCGTTTTGAGGTCGCTTTACGGTCGTTTTCTCGTTTTCAATCCAAAATGAACTGTTTCCGAGTGTTTCCCGTAATTAGCATCCATCCGTACAATCCACATATCAATAGACCTTCCAGTGAAAACCTGATCCAATTTGAAAGGATAGTCATATGAAAAACAATGGGAGACCTGGAACCCATACGAAAGTCATCGGTTGGTCGTTCCATAGTCGCGTTTTATTTTCGCACTCGATTTCCGATTACTTTAACTTCAGATGAATCTTCTCAATATGGATTTCGTGCGGTTACACCCTTCCTCAATTGAGATTCAAATCACACATTACCAACGAACTCGCAAGCAATTTCGAGAACGGAATTATCAGGGAATTCATGAAAGAAGTCACTTTCTGGTCGTTTTATGGTCGTTTTCTGGTTCCCAATCCAAAATGAACTCTTTTCGATTTCTTTCCGTAATTGTCATTCATGCGCGTGATTCACATATCCACATAATATTTAGTGAACAGCTGATTCAATTCGAAATGGTAACAATACTGAGAAAACCAGGAACCCTGGCGAAAATATTTGTCATAATTTCTCATAGTCCCAATTCATGGAGAAAGTATGAGAAAGAACAATAGAATTTCTCATATTCTGTCCATGAGTTGGGACTATGAGAAATTATGACAAAAAGTTTCGCCAGGGAATCACAGAATTGTTGGCATTTTATTGTTGGAAATACAATAATTTTTGTTCTTATAGCCATGCATGTTGTCTTGTTAATAATAGAATTATGTCAGTTCAGCAATGTTAACGGTCATATTTTTACGATTTTTATTGTAGGTTGATATACAGTTGTCATATCTCAACCGACAATAAAATTGCTCAATTGACAAAGTTATTGTGATTAAGACAATAATATAATTGCCATGAGAACAAATATGTTTCTATAAGAACAAAAATTATTGTACATCCAACAATGAAATGTCAGCAATGCTCTTGTTGCTAGTTCTACGAAACACATTTCCCTCAGTGAATATGTAAAACAATGGGAAACCTCAAACTTCTCCGAAAGTCGTCGGTTGGTCGTTCCATAGTCGCTTTCTATTTCCGCATCCAATTTGCAAATAATTTACCTTGAGCTGAATCTTCTCAATAGGATTATGATGCGGTTACACCCTTCCTCAAGTGAGATATACTACTGCAGGCAAAAAGTAAGGTGAATTTTTAATTTAAACTTCGCGGGCTTGACATTTCAGGCTAGTTCTTTTTTTCTTAAGTTGGCAGGACTGTTAATGACATCTGTGCCAAATTTCATGTCGATGTCATTATCAGTGATACATTTACGCTTGTGTTTACCAAACGACTAAGAGTGCATTTTTCGATTTTTACAATGTCTGATTTAATTGAGCAGAGAAGTGCAATCAAATTTTGTTTGCGGAATGAAATTTCGGCTGCGGAAATTTTGAGGATGTTGCGGAAGGCCTTTGGTGATTCTACCATGTCACAGAAAAATGTTTATAAGTGGTACAAAGACTTCAAAGAGGGTCGAGAACGTGTTGATGACTTGGAGCGCTCCGGACCATCATCGACGTCAACAGATGACCAACACGTCGATGAAGTGAAGGAATTAGTGCTCAAAAATCGTCGGTTGACTGTTAGAGACCTTACTGATATGATGCGTGAAGCAATTCGTCTAAAAAGACCAGAAGTATGGACCAACAACTCTTGGTTTTTGCATCACGATAAGGCACCGTCTCATACTGCACTCGTTCTTCGTGACCATTTCGCCAAAAATGCGACGCGTATCGTTCCGCAACCACCGTATTCGCCTGATTTGGCTCCGTGTGACTTCTGGCTATTCCCAAAACTCAAGAGACCACTCCGGGGAAAGCGTTTCGAGTCGATTGAGGAGATAAAAGCTGAATCGAAGAAGGCGCTGATGGCTATACCGGAAAGGGACTATTTAGTATGTTTCGATGATTGGAAGAAACGTTGGCATAAGTGTATTTTATCTAGAGGGGATTACTTTGAAGGGGATGAAATTGATGTAGAAGAGGATAAATGAGGATTTTTCATTTTACAAACAAATGCACCTTACTTTTTGCCCACAGTAGCAAACCACAAATTGTCAACGAGATCGCGATCAAATCAAAAAACGAAAGTATTAGTGAATTTCCGAAAACGTCACCTTTTGGTCGTTTTAAGGTCGCTTTATGGTCGTCTTCTGGTTCCCAATCCAAAATGAACTCTTTCTGAGTTTTTCCCGTAATTAGTATCCATCCGTTCAATTCACATATCAATAGCCCTTTCAGTGAACACATACTTATGCATTTCGAAATAACAATCATATGAAAGACAAATTTATTAAACCTGAACATCATGTGAAAGTCGTTTGTTAGTCGTTCCAGTGTCGTTTCGTCGTTCTTGTGACGTTGACGCGTCCCTGCTTCGGGAGGCGTGATTAGTTGCTCCCTCGCTCCCCTCTTTGCCACGCGTCCTTGACTTAAGCTCCGCCCCTCACGCTCAAGGTGTTCCGTTGTACCGAGCCGATTTCCTCCCAAAAATTCCTCTTCCTCAAACGATCCAAACAGTACCTCAATCATCGAATTTCAGCATGATGTTTATGTCAATTGATAGATCAAAGCCTCTACTTCATGATGCCTTTTTGATTTTTTCCCTACGCTCAATTATTCTTAAAAAACTCGAATTTTTCTCAAAGTCGCTTTATGGTCGTTCCTAGGTCGCTTTATTGAACAAAACGACAGTCGCTTTGTTCCACCAGGGAATATGTTTCAAAGCATCAAATGGATTATACAAATTATAACCTTCAAATGTCACAAATTTATCATCACTTGTATTGGAATTCTTCTAAACGCGAGAATTGAATTTAATTGTTGCACATCCAATTCAGACATACACACTATGGTCATAGATTCAAAAATTGCATTTATAAAATAATCTGAGAAGAAAATTCAGTGCAAAATGTCGCCTGTTTCTTCTGAAGTTTTTGATCCTTCAAGATTCATGTAAAATAAAAAAACACAGCAAGTTTGAATTTATTCTCATTCGATCAAAGAGAAGAATTTTTGTTGATTGATTGATCAATCGTTTTCATAGAATATATACAATCAAAGCTAATGGGAAAAACCAGTATAGAATGTCATTGATTTCTGTACAAAATATTCATGTGTTGTTGTGAAATACGTTCAAGATCAATTAAAATTGTTAATCCTAATTCCAAAATGAATATAATTTCTCATTGTACTTGATAATAATGCATGTTCAGTCTATTACAACAATTCTTTCAGAAGGATTCAATAGAATAAGTATTATAAATAATGACAGGTAAGTTATTATACTTGTATCGCATTACAAAAATTAGAAGGAATTGGAAAGAATCACTCCACAGCGTTGTAAATCATCAAATGAGAATTGAAACGCATTGACAATCGAAAGAAATTCACGCTCCATGTTTTGAATTGTTGGATACCAAAAAATCTTATTCGAGAACACCCAAGCGCTGCATCTTTTATTCCTTTGTAGCTTCATCCATCGATAAAAAATAAAACGCTATAAAGGAGAAAACAAAAAATACCTGTGGTCAAGTACCTCTGAGTACTTTGTTCCCAATTCTTTCTAAATGAAGTATTGACAAGAATTTCGATCAGCGAGGTCGTTTGTTGTTCTGCATTTAATTGCAAAAGACGGGAATGAGAATTGATAATCCATCAATTGAATGAATTTGATCAACAGAAATTCATTCAAACATCTTTCTCCCATCCTGTTTTCCATAAATAAAATACGATTGCATGATGTTCATCAATCAGCTGGAAACTCTGATGCCAATATTCCTAAAATCATTTATAAAAAATTGAAAAACATTCAATCATAAATCCTTATGTTAAGCAAAAAATTAATGAAATGTAAAGAAAGCAAGGAGTTGGTATTGTGCTCATGCTAATAAAATACTTGGGAAGTTGGAAACGAAGAAGAAAGTTGATGCAGCATTGATAATATTCCATACTGTATATCATCTGATCGAAATTTCACCGGACCAAGCCGAGCCAAATCAAACATTTTACAAAAGCAACACGGAGAGAAAAAATTTGCTGACGCAGCAAATCGAGGTATTATATATGGAATAGCAAATTTTTTTGCTGACCTAGCTAAAAATTTGCTATAACAGCAATCGTGTTGACTACGACAGCAATTTCTTAGCTGTGGGAGCAAAGAATGTTTGCTCCGCCAGAAAATGTTCAGTATTATATATAGAATAGCAAACAAATTTTGCTGGGATAGCAAACATTTTTTGCTGCCACAGCTAAAAATTCGCTGTCGCAGCTAACAAGATTGCTGGAACAGCAAATAGTTTGCTGTCACAGCAAAAAATTTGCTGCTCTGGCAAAAGGAACCCAGCAAAAGTAGATTTCGCTGCCACAGCGAATTCCTTTTTCTCCGTGAACTCGAACTGTGGAAATGATCAATAAAATAATAAAATAAAAATGTTTGTGTGTGACAGAATTTATTATGTAATCTTTTTTTGTGTAACATATCATACAAATACTTCGTCAAAAATCCCAGGTACATTTGGTAAAACTAAATCACAGGTTATCCTGGTGTTGTCTGAATCTGTCTTATTATTTCAGCATATGCTTGGCATTTTGAATAGGAATCACAATTACATTCATCACAGTAGACTTTGGTTTATCCAGTAATGAAAAATACATCAAACGAAAACAAAAAGTAATAATCTAACATCAGAGAAAAAATATTCCATATTCTTCTTAATATTAAAGTGTCTTTGGCAAATAATGTATTTTGTCACTCAAAAGTGAATATTATGAATGAAATCAATCTTCTTAATGTCAATGATTATTGCAGTTACTATTATGAATAATTCATTAAACATCTCAGTCATTTAAAAAATCTCTTGTAAAATCAGAAGACAATGTCGTATAAAAATGAAACGCCCAATATTGCTTTACGAATGTAAAAATAATGAATCCGTCCCTAAAATTAAGAGTAACGAGGCATGAATATTTATAACAAATTGTATAATGGAAATATTTTTGTACAAGTTGTATGAAGATAATGAATGAAACTCATATAAATCTCAATATGATACATGAAGTTGAAAGAAAATAGAGATCCAACATTATAAAACATTACAGTATGAATTAAAGGGCAATTCAATTTTCACAGTAAGAATCGTAAGAATTTCTCAAGCTCTTATACGTAAACAACATAAATAAGAATCATAAATAACACAGTCAGAGTATGATTCTTTATCCTTATGAGTTATAACTTGTTTTTACTAATGAATAAATTAAATTTTCTTAATCAACGTTAGAACCCTGGTGAAAGGGAAGCGTGTCATGAAGAGTAACGGAAGCGTAAGCATGTTTCAGATTACTTTCCTAATACTTCTCATATGCTTCCTATCCACTCTCTAACTACGCTTCCGGACGTAAAGCCCGGTTTCTATGAAATTGGGGTTTCTTCGGATACGCTTCACACACTTCAAATATACGTTCGAACCACTTTTAATGTTCCACTTGACGCTCGGGATACGCTTAAATCCACGTTCCAAATACTTTCCAACTACGTCCCTGACACTTTCTATTACACGCTTCACTTTCACCAGGGTTAGAATTAGAAATCAATGAAAACAATAAATAATTCATCTTCAGTTTATAACATGCATCTGCGAATAAATCAAAAGTCGAGAAAGAAAATAATGAAGGCACAATGTAATATCAAAAGTAATAAGCAGGAAACAGTGTTAAAAGTAGAAACAATCACCGTATGATAACAGCACAGCTAATATCATTATTCTGAAGAAAGCTTTTAGCTGCAATTTTTTCATTGCATATGAAATTACAATTTTACAAGCTCAAACCATGCAATCTTATTAATATTTATAAACATTCACTTTAAAAATATAATTTCAGTTGATGCATGTATATACACACACTAATTATTTGGAATTGAAAAATGTAATCCAATAATTGTAATTACTAGTTATTGATTAACAAGTTTGTAGGAACCATCCTAAACTATTCACCTCTAAAAATAAATCACTTCTTATAATAATTTCGGACGGTATCTTTTTCAGAGACTTGTTTGCAAATATAATGCAATCTAATATTTAAGAAAACTTGACATATGCTTTTTATTAGCAAAATTTTGTGACTCTCTAAAAAGTGTAAATATATCTCATGTTCAAGATCCAAATCATGAAATATATTTTCTTGCAAGGAATAACGAAGAATTTCGTTTTGTACTTCATGTACTATGTGATTAATTTTGAAGAAATTCATATTAATGTATTGACGGATATGTTTTTCTAATTGAGTGCAAATTAATATTACTGACTCACTTGGATATGTGAGGTTTCCTTTATTTTTAAAATCAACAAATGAATTTAATAAGTTTTCTTTGGTGCCAATCAATTCCGAGACACACACTTCACACTTCCGTTGCAGGCATAATTTCCTGGCGATGAATCCACTAATATAAATCAAATATAAATCATTTATTATCAAAAATGTAGTCGTGATTCAGTAATGCATCATTGTTGTTGACAGGGTTTGAAATCTGATTATATATTGAATTGGTCTCATTTATTTGTTCTTGAGGTGGCTTCATTATTGTACTGCAATTCAAGATAGAAATTTTACCTAAAGGAATACAATTTCCAACTCCCTTATCACTTATTTCACAGTGGATCACAATTCTGTTGTATGCTGCTCTGAATTGTTTACAGGTGGGATTATCGTTATGTCCTCCCATAGACCTAATTCTACCAAAGAAAAATTCAAGGTGATCTTGTGACAACCTGTATACGGGAACGTATTCAAGTATTTTTTTTGAAGCAACATATCTTTCGTGTAAGCATATGACGCTATTTAAACTAATTAATATACCTCGAAATCCAACTTTTCTTGGCGAATCTATGATACCATCTGATAATTTCAAAGATGTGATGTATTTATGAAACTTTTCATAAAATATTGTATATTCGGAAATACTGAACTGAAACTGAACGTTGTATATGTACTATGAACGTACATAGTATGTATGCAACATTCTGATGCTACTAGGCTGATGCTTCTGGCTGGAATTAGTCTTTACATTCATAAAATATTCGGTACAAGAAATATTTGTAAAATTTACTATCTCATCATCCTCGTGTATTGTTATTATAAAATCTTTTCATTATATGGTCTTATGTAATTCTGTGGATGTCCAAATGGATTACCTTCTCAGTTGGAACATTAAAACAGTTACTATACAAAATTCAATGATGCAAATAATTAATTTTAATAATGCAAAAACATGATAGCAGACTGTTATTGTTTGAGACATTATTAATCATTTTTATACTTCATGACATACAATTATTCCATTAGATTGATAAGTATCGTAAGCTTTTACTTACACGCTTTATTTCATTTACATCAATCGACGGAACTGATTGAGGTATCAGAGTAACTTTGAAAGGTGATGATTTATCAAAACACTCAGGTGCGAAGTGTTTAGAACATAAATACTTTACACCGGTCCACTGCAATTTCCCTTTCTGTTTTTCAACGAATTCCACCCAAGCATCATTTCTTTGTTGATCCTTTGGGAATCTGATCAAAACAAATATCCAGGACATCAATCAAAATAAGATTATATATTTGGAATAATTTTGGTTCCATATTATAAACGATTTGAATGATCCGAGATTGATATTAAAATATATAATCAAGAACCTTATTGAATTTAGGGTCAACGAATCATAACTTATTAAATAAATAAATTGTTTCAAATATTAGTACTTACCTGTGAAAAGTTATATTTTTAGTATTGTCAGTCTTCTGAGAATTACAAATAATACATGAAACCATGTTTATAGTAGATGTTTATTATCGAATATTTGTTATTTCTCTGAATAATTCATGTATAAATAAAAAGAAATCACTTAATAACATCAACACAACCAAGCATAACATTGACATGTAAGGTTATTGTTTATTGGTTATAAATGGCTCAGACCAGGGGGGTACAACTCAACGTTATAAAAGTAAAATAAATTTGCACTGATTTCTGCGCCCTCTAAGCGGAGTACTTTGATGTGAACTAAAAATCAATATGGTGGCCTCGTGTAGCAGGGTAACCTCAAAATTATTCTGATTTTGAAACATCAATAATATTTCAAGAATAAAGTGTGAAAATGACAAAATTCTAAAACCATATTTTTTCCTATGATCAATAGTTTTAGAGAAAAGAAATGAAAACTAACTATTTTTTCGTACTAAAAATGAATGTTTTTCAGTCTCAAACTCGTTGTAACTCGGGCAGTTTTCAACGTATCAAGATAAATCTTGCAGATTCTTATTCGTAAGACTTCCCCGAAGACAACAATCATAGAAAAATTTGCAAAAGTTAATGAAAAATTGATGAGTTCTTAATTCGAAGTGAAAACTACGTTTTGAACGCTTTGCGTTAAGAAAGTGTCGAGGGAATTTTCGATTTGGAAAAACTCAAAGCGACAAAGTTATTCGCTAGTATATAAAGAAACTTTGTGGAAGTTTTCAGATTGATTGGACTATCAGTTCGAAAAATACCGCGATTTATTTATAAGCGCCCAGCAGAAACTTTTCATATTTCCCTGTCGTTCACCGGTTGAACATAAGCATCCAGATGAAAGGCTTGTATTCCCTCGATTTCTCAACGTAAGTTTTTGTTTTTTCAGTCGCAGGGTCCAAATATCGAAATACTTTTGCAAAATTCATGTCTGATTCTGAATTATGAACAATTCAATTGTTTCAAACGGGTTTATAGACAAGAGCTTGTGACTTGAGAAGGATAACCGCTTAGGCAAAAGAAGTTCTACGTTTTGGGAGGAGGAATTCTGTATTATTCTTTCTTTCAATATCTATGTTGTTTATTTGAACAATTAATGAAAAAGTACATGGTGGTGTTTGTATGAAAACTTAACACTTTTTCTTCATTTTTGAGTGAACAAAAAACTGTGAGGTTCAGGAAAAAAATTTCTCTCCAAACTATGCAAAATTGCGAGGACGAAGTAAAGTAACAAACACGGTTAAAATTCAAAATGCTGAACAGCCGAATTTTACTATGCTTTTTATCAAATTTAACGTCAAGAGTTTGAAATTTCAATCGTATCTGTTACTTTGTGCACATAATTCGTAATATTTTGTATTTTCATGTAAAAATCAATTCTCTAAACCTCATCGTTTCTGGTTTATCAAAAAACCAAAACCATTCGAGTTGAACGGGATAGTAAGACAGGAAGTGTTCATTGCCCTCCGTGAGTGGTAAATTCACATGAACAGTGTGATGCTGATTTCACCTTGTACATTTGCGAAATTATCACGGTAAAATGAATATTTCAATCAATATTGCTCATAGAGTGAAATTCCTCATACATGAACATGAAAAATTGCATATAACATTGTTCCCTGAACACCTGCTATGAATGTGAACAATCGAAACGATTACAAACATATGTAAGCCTGTTTCGACCACGCGATCAGCGTTGTCAATTTAGCTGCAATCGTGAGGGCAAAGGTTAGATGAGTTGGGTAGGTTAGGAATGTCTGTAGGTAGGTTTCTGACAGAGGTTCGATACCCGTTGGAGGAAAGGTTGAAATTCAATATTTGAATGTGCGTTGGATTGAAATCTCCGGAAAAAACAGTTTAGATCTGAACAGATCTATTTAGATCTGAAAAACTGCGATGTTAGCTTATATTTGTGAACACACGTGTTCAAATTTGAATTCATACATGGAGAAATATCAGAAAATGTTTGTGATTTGAACAATCAATTGCTCATCAAGATTAAATGTGATTTTGAATTCGGATCTAACCAGATCCACACAGCTCTATACAGCTCTAACCAGATCCACACAGCTCTATACAGCTCTAACCAGATCTAGTCAGATCTGAATCAGATTTTATCAGCCAAAATTTGGATCTAATCAGATCTGATGAGATCTAATCAGATCTCAACTTTTTCCCCCGGGTCCCCTCTTCCAAAACCCTGATGCTCGGATATTAGTTTGATCTAAAAATGATTTTTTTTCAAATTTCAAACATAATTTGTTGTTTATTTTTACGGATGAATTGTTGGGAAAAATCTCATCAAGGTATTTCCATCAATACATACATTTATAGCGTTTGAATAATACGACAAAAGGTAGAGGATTCACTCTCATATCCCTTACAACGGTTGCACGCATTTCACGAGCATGAGTTGCTAGCCAGTTGTGCGCAACGAATTCACCATTCACACAACGAAAAGCGACGTACGTGGATCTGACTTTGCAAGTGAATCGGAACTCTGAGACGCACGCAAATTGCTTGTAATTAGCGCGCAAAATGTTATATGGGGTAATAGCTTCCCCACGATTTTGGTACTGCTCCAGGCACTGCCGTTGAGGGGAATTGTACCTCCACCATCGTTCATATACATACTCTCACCTCCGAACAAACAGTATACACACGTGTAACTTATATACATGGGATGATGGTGGGAACACACTTCCCTTCAACGGCAATATCCATCTGGCAGCTCTGCACTGCTTACTACCATAGCATATAGGGTGGTGCAAAAGTCTGGATACACCCTAATCACTCCTGGACAGGTGGAGAAAATGGGATAATTTTTTTTGAAAATTCAACGGGGGAACAGAATCTACCATACAAGGAGGGTGAGAAGTCCTCAATCTTGAAGGGGGCGATGGGGCAAGAATCTCGAATGAGTTGGGGGGGGGGCTTGCGATAGCTCATTCGATGGAGATTCCCAGCCCGAATGAAGCAGTTTTTTGTTTTTTGAAATCAGCCAATTTTTCGCCGAATTATGACCACTTGAAGATTGTTCTGGGAGCAGTCAGAGCCGGTGTAGACCTTCCTAACTCCCCATCGGATGAAGATCTTTGGATGTTTTTTTTTATCAAATGGGGAGGCGCATGATGTATCATTCTAGGGAAGTGGATTCCCGGAAACAACCGGAAATGATGGATAATAATGAATCCATCAACAAATCAAGGTAAATAAGAAATGAGTGTAGAAGGATTGCACATATTACGTAGCCCCCTAGCCAAAGTCCCTCCTCCAACCTTCTCATACCAGCGTTCCACGCCACACTCGCCTTATAACGTCTCTAAAACTGTTAATCCAGGATTTTCATCTAATTTATTATATATATAAACGGGTCAGTACCCTTTGAATACGAAAGAACAATTCATAATATAAGCAAGACTCAAAATTACATTTTAAATGTCACATATAGCTCCATATAGAGATGTTCTAAAGCGTAGTGAAGAAGACTCGAACAGATCAATTGGTAGATCCAAAGAATTACTCAGATTACATACACGCGTAATTGGGTCAGAGCATCCAAATTTAGATCTGTACAATATAGCCCTGAATAATGGCACCTTTCTGAGAGATCTGTTTGGAACATTGAAATTAATTAATTCTAAAATTGATTGGCAGTTAATAAAACCGTTGATAATTTTGTACAAAAAAAAGATCACTAAATATTCTTTGCCTTTCCACAGATGGAATGTTCAAAATCCTTGGAATATGACTATAGTCATGATCACTAATCCTCAAAGGACAACCACACTGTTACGCAGCGAATCGCAGAAATTTATGTTGATTACGCTCCATTTTCGTAATGTCTTTTTTAAGGTGTGGCGACCAGATCACAGACGTATACTCTAAATGTGGCCTTAAAAACGAAGAATACAGAACCCTTAGTGTTCTCACATTATTGAAGTAACACGCAAAACGCTTAATAAAACCAATAGATCGAAGCGCAGAATTTGAAACCCTATCAATATGTTCAGAAAAATCAAGTTTACGATCAATAGTCACTCCGAGATCAAGAATAGAGTCAACAGGCGATAAAATAGAGTCACTAAGTACATAAGGAAACATTAGAACTTCCGGTTGAGTAATGGAGGACAGTAGACGCGATCAAAATTATTAGTCAAACCAAGGCAAATAAAGAGTAATAAAGTTATAGAGAGAGTGAATATAATGCGTTGGAAGAAACTAAAGAAAAGAAAGATTCAAAGTGAGAAGAAGAGATAAGTGGATAAGTGAGTGTGAAAAGTGTCGAAGAAGGGTTAGAAAGCCAACGGGTGCATTGTGGAGAGCAGGTGTTGCTTAGTGGACAGTGTCGATAAGGAAGTGAGAAGTGGAGATAAACATATACTGACGTGAGGTGGCGTTGGGTGGCGCGAGTTTTGAAGAACGAAGTGTTACGGCGGCCAAAATTACGAAGATTTGTTCGAGCACAAGAGTGCCAAAGGAAAATGACAGGAAGAGGTGGAGGAAATAGAAGCAATAAAACAAGACAGGACAAATCAATTGAAACATTTCTAAGGACGCGGAAGAGATGGAGAAGGGGATGGAAAAAATCTCGATTCTGTTGGCCCGAGAAATTAAAAAATTTGACAATATATACAGGGTGGGGCATTTAAAGTGTCGCGGGCGTTTTTTCCAAAAATAAAATGAGATACGAGAAAATTTTTCGGACAAAAATTGTAGGGTATCGAGGGGGACATCCGATGGTGGCCTTGGTTTTGACCTCAAATCTCATCTTCAAGGGCATTCTGAGGTCAACTCTTGTTTTTTAAATAGCATCTCATATTTTTTACTGCAGATTTGGATTCTAGGTCAAAAACCAAGAAACTTTCGTCTGAACCATTTTCCTGAAATCCGCAAAGATGGCGCTCTAATCGATATTGTTCCATACTGAATCTGACATTAGAATAACTCGAAAACGAAGGGTCTTGGGGGAGAATGTTTCGGACAAAAGTTGTCTGATTCCAAGGGGGACCCCTTGAACTGAAACAGAGGTGATGGGGTATAACAGACAAAACACAACACATTTCAATCGTCTACATCACTTGGATAATTTTAATGCAGTAGATGCTCAAAATGATGGCCTTCGACTTCAATACACATTTCAAAACGTTTTACAAAAGATTGCTGAACTCGTGCTAAAATATCTTCATTGATGCTCGCGCATGCATTGATGATTCGTTGACGCATATTCTCAGGTGTAGTCGGTGCTTGTTGATAAACTGTATCTTTTATGTATCCCCATAAAAAAAAATTTGGAGAAGTAAGATCCGGAGAACGGGCAGGTCAATGAACTGGTCCACGACGTCCTATCCATCGTCCAGGATAATCTCTGTCCAATATTTCTCGAGCTGTGACTGCATAATGGGATGGAGAACCATCGTGTTGATACCACATATTCAATCGTTCCTGAATAGGTCCGTCTTCAAGTAATGTTGGAAGTACTTGATCTAAGAAATGTCTGTACTTCTCTCCATTTAGCGTATCTGCAATGAAGTACGGTCCAATTACTCGAGATCGAAAAATACCACACCAAACATTCACAGCCCATTGTCTTTGATGCTCTACTTGACGTAACCATCTTGGATTTTCTGTCGCCCAGTAATGCATATTATGTCGATTTACTTGACCATGATTGGTGAACGTCGACTCATCAGAAAATAATATGTTGATGAAGTTGTTATTGTGCATTTGCGCTAGACCCCATCGACAAAACTGTACACGATTTTCGAAATCATCACCGTGAAGGTCTTGATGCAAACAAATGTGATACGGATGGAATTTGTGACGTTTCAGTATTCGAAGAACACTTCTTCGAGAAATTCCCGAATGGAGTTCAATTTCACGAGAGCTCACGTGTGGATTATTGGCTACTGCAGCTAGTATTAACTTCCGCATTTTCTCCGCTAACAGTTCTCATTCGATGTCGTTTTTCCCTTGTAACACTTCCCGTTTCTGAGAATAATTTTGTAATGCGTTGAAAATACCCAATGGATGGCGTTGTTCTTTCAGGAAATCGTTCTGCATACAAGTCATATGCTTGTCTGGGGTTCTTATGTACTTCACCGTAAATGTAGATCATATCGATCTTTCAGAAACCGTGTATCGGATATCCATGATTTTCAATTTGTCATAAACCAAGTAATAATCAAATGTAACTGACAAACTGACTTTCAAAATCGTGAATTTTCACTGAACCCCGTCGTTTGTTTACATCGCGTGAGCTCTGAATGGTGGTAATGTAGACGATTGAAATGTGTTGTGTATTGACAACTTTTGTACGAAACATTCTTTTGCAAGACCCTTCGTTTTCGAGTTATTCGAATGTCAGATTCAAAATGGAACAATACCGATTAGAGCGCCATTTTTGCGGATTTCAGGAAAATGGTTCAGACGAAAGTTTCTTGGTTTTTGACCTAGAATCCAAATCTGCAGTAAAAAATATGAGATGCTATTCAAAAAACAAGAGTTGATCCCAGAATGCCCTTGAAGATGGGATTTGAGGTCAAAGCCAAGGCCACCATCGGATGTCCCCCTCGGTACCCTACAACTTTTGTCCGAAAAATTTTCTCGTATCTCACTTTATTTTTGGAAAAAACGCCCGCGACACTTTAAATGCCCCACCCTGTATATACAGGGCATCCCATTTGAAACAGGACAGCTGAATAACTCTCCAGGGAATGGAGGGGGAAAAAATTGTTTAGATAAAAGTTGTAGGGTTCGAAGGGGCCATAAGATGGTAACCTTGAATTTGACCTTGAGGTCAATTTTGAGCATAATTGATGGTCAAAGTATGTTTTTTCAAATGGAAAACCCTACGTTCGACCTCAGAAATGGAAAGAGCTGAAAATTTTACGTCCGAATATGTTAACATATCAGGTCATTTAGAGGTCATTTGAAGGTCAAAAAACCATTTTCTATGGATTTTCACGGAAAAGCCTCAAACGAGTTGTTTCTCTGACCAAAGTTATCAAAGTGAAAGTGAAACCCCACGTTTCGACCTTGAATTCGACCTTGAGAACGATAATGAATGCCGAATTTGAAACAATAATTAAAAAATTATTTATTTTTCCAGTTCGTCGTTTTATAATTACAGATGGCACAAATCCGTTGACGGGTAAGACACACTTATTGCAGGAGATGTTCGAATTGACCGCCATTTACTTCAATACATAACTCCAGCCGGCGTCGAAAGTTTCCAAGAACAGACTGAAAAACTTCTGCACGAATATTCGCAATTGCGTATCTGTTGCGTTGTTGTAGATCCACAGGTGTTGTTAGTCGGTTGGTATAAACGACATTTTTCACGTAACCCCACAAATAAAAATCTAGAGGGGTGAGATCAGGAGATCTTGCCGGTCACAGTACAAATCCACCTCGACCAATCCAACGATTGGGGAAAAGGATATTTAGATAATCCCTCACACATCGAGCGAAGTGTGGTGGTGCACCGTCTTGCTGGTACCACATCCTCTGCCTAGTTGCTAATGTCACATCTTCCATGAGAACTGGTGATTCATTCTGTAGAAACTGTAGATAATTAGGACCGTTAACAGTTCCATCAAAGAAATACGGCCCAATAACTTGATTGTCCAGAATTCCACACCAAACATTCATACTCCACCGATACTGATGATCAACTTGTTGAGTCCAGTGCGGGTTTTGCGCTGACCAATAGTGGCTATTGTGACGTTTTAACAAGCCAGTACTTTGAAACGTTGATTCATCACTGAAAAGAACATATCGAAAGAAATCGGGCGCTTCGTTCAACCTCTGTAAAGCCCAATGGTGAAAGTTAACCCGATTCTGCATATCATGTTGAGATAATTCTTGGGTCAGTGTGATGTGGTACGGATGATATTGAGCAGCTTGTAGAATTCTGTGTGCCGTACTGCGTGGAATACCCAAATCGCGTTCAATATCACGTAAACTAACATGAGGATTCATGTGTATTATTGCTAAAACAGCAACGCATCGAGGGTCCTTAAGGTTGAAACCTTGATTGTTTCGGCGTTGACCAATCCTTCCTTGTCGACAATTTCTTTCAACTTGGCGAATGACTTCTGGAGAAGGATGATGCTGCCGATCTCCAAACCGCTCTCTGTACAATCGTGACGCTCTTTGATACACTTCGCGACACTTACCCAAGATCATCAAAATATCAACACATTCGTTAGGTGAATAAACCATTTTGAACCCGCACTTACACCGTAAACGATGAAAACTTCTTAATGATCATTTTCGTACTGATATGAAGAATAAACTCTGAAGGTTAGTTCTGTTTACTTTCAATTCAAGGTCGAAACGTGGGGTTTCACTTTAACTTTAATAACTTTGGTCAGAGAAACAACTCGTTTGAGGCTTTCCCGTGAAAATCCATAGAAAATGGTTTTTTGACCTTCAAATGACCTCTAAATGACCTGATATGTTAACATATTCGGACGTAAAATTCTCCGCTCTTTCCATTTCTGAGGTCGAACGTAGGGTTTTCCATTTGAAAAAACATACTTTGACCATCAATTATGCTCAAAATTGACCTCAAGGTCAAATTCAAGGTCACCATCTTATGGCCCCCTTCGAACCCTACAACTTTTATCGGAACAATGTTTTTCCCCCTCCATTCCCTGAAGAGTTATTCAGCTGTCCTGTTTCAAATGGGACGCCCTGTATATTATTAACAGAGAGGAAAAGACAGAGAGAAAATGACCAGTTTATAGACCTGAAATACATAAAAGTTTGAGATTTGATAGATTGAATTTCTCTGGGATTGCCCAGTCGTCAATTCAATCTGTTTCCTCCAATGTTTTAATTCATACAATATGAATACGTAAGTGTATAAACATAGAATTCTGAAGAGATGAAGAGGGGGTTTTTGGAAGGAACGAGAAAATTCAGTTTTGCGATGAAACCTTTTAAACGTGAGGATTTCATTTCATCATGAATTCCATCATTATTTTCTCATGAGAAAGGATTCCAAGAAAGAGGAGATTAGGTGGGTATTTTTGGAATGGTATTTGACTCTAACAGGGGGTGAATTTACTATTTTTCACAAGGGGTACAACTATTTTTATTATATAATAATTCGCAAGGAGTTCTGGAAGGGGAATTTCCAATTCGATTCGTTTGTAAGGTGCTTCTAACTTCCAGATAATCCAATAATAACTTTAGTTCATTCAATTTAATGATACTCTTTTCTAACAGATTTTCTGAGGCTTTCAAATTTGATAAGAATGAATTTAATTTTTTCCCTTCAAGATCAAGCGTATTCGTACGAATTCGCTGATGTTTCTCAGCTATTCTGCGTTTACTTGCATTCATAATATTTTCTAAATGCAAGATTTTACCCCTGATTCCGATTTTCACTGCAAGAGGAAAAAAACAATGGAGTTAACAATTAAAGACTTTATGGATATTAATTTCAGATAACTTTACAAATAATAATAATATTCCAAATGGAAAAAAGAAGAGCCTGTATCATCATTTTTTCTCTTTTGAGAGGATTTTACTTACTTTTGGGGTGGGGAAGATATAAATCTGATGATTATATACAGGGTGTCCCATTTTAATCTTTAAATGCAAATATCTCAAAAACATGCATCTTGAACCAAAAGTACTTCATACCAAAGTTGTTATACAAAGAGAGAGCTACAAAACTACGATATCAGTTTCATCATAGATGGCGTTATGATCGATTAAAATGGGGTCAACATCATTTTTTTAACGGGAACCCCCACTTTTCATTGCATATCTTGATTCTACGCAAAAAACTGAGTAACTTTTGCTTGAAACGTTTCTCTAAGTTTTCGAAGATGGCGCCACAATCGATCAGAAATAAAGTCTATGAAGCAATATGCGGATATCTTGTGGAATGCATCCAAGAGCCGAAATATCTCATTCGAATGTTGTTGTTAAGAGAGAGGACGACGCAATGGCGATATCAGTTTCATAGTAGATGGCGCTGTGGTCAGTAAAACTGAGGTGAACTTCAATTTTTCGAATGGAAACTCCTACTTCTTATCGCATATCATGATTCTACGCGAAAAAATGAGGCATTTTTGTTTGAAACATTTTTCCCAAATTCTTGAAGTTCAAACAGTGGAAAATGAGGTTGACAAAATAGTTCTACTGCATTAGAAGAGTTACATTGAATTGAAGTCATTTACAATGTTTTGGACATGACATTTGTTGTGTTTTGTGTTCGATTTCTTCTCTGAAATTATTATTGTTTTGATTCGTTTGTCGAGCGTTGCTTTACACATAATGCAGTGGAACTTTTTCATCAACCTCATTTTCCACCGTTTCCATCTTTGAGAATTTAGGAAAAATGTTTTAAACTAAAATTCCCCATTTTTTTGCGTAGAATCATGATATGCGATGAAAAGTAGGAGTTTCCATTTGAAAAATTGAAGTCCACCTCATTTTTACCGACCACAGCGCCATCTACTATGGAACTGATATCGCCATTTTGTCGTCCCCTCTCTGACCAACAACATTCGAATGAGATATTTCGGCTCTTGGATGCATTCCTCAAGATATCCGCATATTGTTTCATAGACTTTATTTTTCATCGATTGTGACGCCATTTTCAAAAATTTTGGAAAACGTTTCAAGCAAAAGTTACGCAGTTTTTTTGCGTAGAATCAAGATATGCATTAAAAAGTGGGGGTTCCCATTTCAAAAAATGATGTTGACCCCATTTTAATCGATCATAACGCCATCTATGATGAAACTGATATCGTAGTTTTGTAGCTCTCTCTTTGTATAACAACTTTGGTATGAAGTACTTTTGGTTTAAGATGCATGTTCTTGAGATATTTGCATTTAAAGATTAAAATGGGACACCCTGTATATCTTCTGAAGATATCGATTAAATTTTATAATTTGGATTCAAATTAATTTGATTGATTGTATGAAGAGTTGAGAAATATTATAGATTTTTATACACTGTCGTTGCTTTGCTAGGGTCCAATGATGACTATAGTAATCATCAATTTAGAGATACTAGCAAAGATTGAAGGATTTTTCGTTCGTTTCTGGATTGAAGACAAAGTAGAAGTATTTTTGCCGGAAATTCAGTTAGCTTGTCACCTCGGTCTTAGATGAAAAGTGGGAAATTTTGTGAGTGGTGGAAATAGAGCTCGATGCAATAGTTAACAGATTGGTTAAAGAGTTCATGCAGGGAGGTATTTGATTTTATCTCTAAAGGATTTGTAAATGCTTAACCGAGAGGGCTGTACTTAGGGAAAATTCTCCGTTTTCTTTTAGTTTAGAAACTGCTCACTTCCCTTTCTACCTATGTTGTCCTTTCCTTGAAGGAATCTTTCTCTCTTCTTGAGTGATTCACATATTTTATTTGTGCATATTCTTCTATTTTTCAGATTCATTCTATTTTGTTCATTAGAAATTTTGTTATTTGTGTTAGCATATTTTATTATAACAACCTATTGAAAACTATTTCACTGGGTTTTTCGAACGTTCTTCTATGACGTTTTTTAGAGAAGTTGCACTTTGAAGTTATTGTATGGTTTTTGAAAGTGTGTCATAAGTAATATTCGTTAATTATTGAATTCAGTGGTAGTTTTGGTGAAATATATATAACAAATGACAAGTAGTTCATTAACTATCATTTGGTTCGAACACAAGTTTAATATACTAGGTATGTAGTATTTGTCATAATTCAGAAGTTTACTTTTATAATCTCACATACTGCACATTCAAGTTGAAATATATTTCGTTTGGTGAAATTATTATAGTTCATTAGATATTACAAATGTTAATATTATATTATATTTAAAAATCACTCACCTTATCTTATCAAGACGAATTCTTTCAAAGTTACAGTGTTTGGATAAGAGAGAGAGAGAGAGAGAGAGAGAGAGAGAGAGAGAGAGAGAAAAAAGAAGGAATGCAGAAAAACATAATCCAGCGAACTCTGACCCAGGGCTGAGCCAACCTTGTGCCAACACTGGCGTCACGTATCATGATTACGTATATTGTAGGGTTTCTACATGTTGCTGCAATTATTACTGGCATAGTGGCTTTGAAAATGCATTTTTGATCAACCAATGGCTGTAGATCGGGCCAACATTGGCTGCCAATGTTTGACAATCCAACACTCGTCAATCCCAATTCCATCGGTTGTGCAACATTCCTCTTGAAAGATGCTCTGGATTTTTATATAACATTGGTCCAGGATCAGATAAACATTGGTTGCCAATTCTGAGCCAACCATGGGTCAAATGTCATATCGGCAATCCTATAAGCCGGTAGAGAACATGGAATGAGTCAAAGTTTGTGTTTAGTTTTTTATATAACAATTGTCCAAGATTGGATAAACATTGATTGCCAATGCTGAGCCAACCAGGGACCCATTGTCATATTGGTAGTCCTATAACCAGTAGGGAATATGAAATTTAGAGAATTTTTTATGGTTAAAACGAATAAGAACTGCAATTCATACATTTATTAGAATAAATGTTAAACGCAATGTCGTCTTCCATGACATGACTCATCTCTTTGTGTTTTCGAGTTTGAAATTCTCTATTCCACCATTTTGTCTTTCATGATAATATTCGCCTATTTCTTTAGGTATGAATTTCTGCAGCAATAAAACTTGGGTTTTGGTAAAATTTTATCACTTTGGATTAGCAAGTGTTTGCTTTTATATCCTCGCGGGCGGCATCTGTTCGGTTTGAAGTCGCTACTTCCCGTTAATTTAATTCTAAGGAGTTTTATTTAGTTGTATTTTTTGATGAATGGTTGATTGCATGCAGGCGTGAAAATCTTCGGAAGGGTTCGAGGTGCTTCGGTGGAAGTCGAGGATGAATATTTTGCTCGTAGGATGAAAGGGCCTTGAGTAGGGATAAATAGAGGGGGAAATCAGCGTGCTCTTTCTTTCGCTTCATCGCTGGGTGTAAGCTTGAATCGAGTATAGGAAAACTTCTTTACCCGATTCCGAGAGGAAAATTTTCAATAGAGCGAAGGGGCCTGTTTTATCTGTATAGTCTGAGTCTATGAGTATTTCATTTCAGTTTTCTCCCGCGTGGGCGTTCAAAGGTTAAGCTAAGGATTTTTATTCCAGTTCAAACGTGTAATTATAGTTGTAGGGTTTCAGGGGGCTAAGAGACAGGAGAGAAAGAAAGAAATGAAAACAAGAGAAAATTCAAGAAATTTACGATCTTGTTACAAAACTAAGAAATAAGAGAGAAGGGATTGATAGACATCGAATTGAAAGAATGGAAAAAACATTTTGCGGAGTTGCTAGAAGGAGCAGAAGAAAGATCCGTCGAAGAATTCACAAAAAAACAAATCAGGGAGAGGAATTGGAAGAAAGGAATGATATATCCAACAGTGAGTTAATCAAACACATACGGAAACTTAAAAAAGGAAGAGCACCAGGAGATAATGGTATTGAAAACGAAGCTTGGATAAATATGACAGAAGGAATGCAAAATGAGGTAAAAAGGTTGATCGACAAAATATGGAGGGAAGGTGGAATTCTAGAAGAATGGAAAACAGGAATTATCAGCCCAATATACAAGGAAGGGGGAAAATCACTACCGAGAAATTACAGAGGGGTCACTTTGATGGATACAGCCTACGAGATATATGCGAGTATTCTAAATGAAAGATTGATAGAAGACACGGAAGCAAAGCTGAATGAAGGTCAATTTGGATTCAGGAAGAAGAGAGGAGTAGCGGATGCGATTTTTATATCGAATTAGGTGATAGACAAGGAGATAGAAAAGGAAAAAGGAAAGGTATTCGCTCCCTTCGCAGATTCAAAAGCTGCTTTTGATAAAGTAGATAGGAAACATATGAAGAAACAAAATTCAGAGTAAAGGTAGAAGACAGGGTAACGGAAGAAATATGGAACAAGAAAGCAGTCAGGCAAGGGTGCCCAATGAGCCCAACATTGTTCAATATCTATATGGCAGACTTGGAAGATGAAATGGCGAAGGGGCAGATAGGGGGGGGGGGGGGGTAGTGATTATTCGAGAAAAATTTCGGAGCATAATGTATGCGGACGATATTGTTTTATTGGCGAAAACGGAATCCGATTTAAAAGATATGATGAAAAGATTTCAAAGATATGTACATAGAAAAAAGTTGATGTTGAGCCCGGATACATCTAAAGTACTAGTATTCGAGGAAGGAAGGGGGAGCAAGAAAATGGAATGGAAAATAGGGGAAGAGAATGTGAAAAAAGTAAAGGAAATAAGATATCTGGGATACATTATGCAGAAAAACGGGAACACAGAAAAACACATAAGAGACAGAATGGGGAGACCAACAATTGCTATGAAAAATACATGGAGCATCGGGTCAAGACTATTCAAGGATGACTTTGTTAGAAGAAGGAAAATGTTCGATGCACTAGTAGGAAGTGTGGCTCTATTTGGAGCAGAAATTTGGGGTTGGCAGTATAACGACAGACTAGAGAAGATACGAAGACGTTATTTAAAGTGGCTTCTGAGATTAGAAAGGTCAACTCTCAACTATATCTTGGGAGAAGAATGCAAAGCTATAGGCCTGAAGAAGCAAGCAGTAAAAAAGGCAGCGAAATACATTGAAGATGCGAAGAAATCGAATAAGGTACTGGTGAAGGCATGTATGAGGGGAATAGAAAAAGAGAAACTTAACGAAGACTTAGGGAAATAGGAAAAGAAGAAAAAAGCCATACTGGAAATGGTGAAATTGAAGGAAGAGGATATACAGAGAGGAAGAGAAAAAGAAGTAGAAATAGAGGAAGAAATAATTGCGAGACTACAAGAAAAGGAGGGAAGAGAAAGAAAAGATAAAATGAGGGAATCCAGAAATAATAAAATATATCAAAGAATAGTTACAAAAGGAACGCCTAGATATCTAGAGAGGGAAATGAAGGACAGTGACATGAAGATACTAGCTAGGTTCAGGTGCGGAAATGAAGTTTTAGGTAGTAAACACTGGGCAGAGGAAGAAAAAAGGAGATGCAGGATCTGTGAAGAAGAAATTGAGAGCTTAGAGCACGTTCTGAGAGAATTTGTGATAACAAAGAATGATGGTAGTATCGAGGAAATGGGTGGGGGCAGAATCAACGAAAGAACAAATCAACGACACCATTGGTTGAAAAGGAAGAGATGTATGATGTATGATGTCTTATTCTTTCCAACTAACGGTTTCGTTGATTTGGCCCCCATCCGAGGAAATCCTGGGAGATGAGGGAGAAGGTCTAAGAGTATTGGAGAGGGTGGAGGAAGGAAGAGGGAAAAAGTTGGGAGAAAGAAAGGACGAGGAAACCAAAGAAGGAAACAAAGACTAGAAAATATAAGTGAAATGAAGAGAATAATTTGAATTTTTTGTATAGATGTTTCAATTGTGGAATTTTATATAATTTGTAAAAACAACACACTGTTGAAAGGATAATGTAAGTGAAAGTCATCCTAAGCCGAAAGGTAAGGATTAGAAATAATAAATAAATGAATAATAACATGAGGAAACATTAGTACATTTTCAGAACGCGAAAATCTCATGATGTGACATTTGTTGATATTCAGATACAAAGCATTCTTAGTGCACCAGGATACGAGTTTGGATAATATGTGTTGCAAATTAACAGCATCAGCATATGCGTCTATTTTCCTAAAGAATTTCAAGTCATGAGCAAATGAAAGAAAAACACAATCATCAAAAATCTCCCCGATATCGTTAATAAATAAAATGAATAGAAGAGGACCCAAGTGAGAGCCCTGGGACACGCCAGAAGTAACAGGTATGGGGTACGAAAGATTGTCGAATATCTTGATAACCTGAGTGCGCCCTATTAAATAACTACGCAACCACGATAGCAAATTGCCCGATATACCAAGATTATTGAGCTTATGAATAAGAATATCGTGATCGACAGTGAGTCATTCCATGTCAGTTCATCCAGCCATGATAGCCACCACCTCGGATCTCTGTGGAATTTTTTTCATCGAATCTTATCACCGTTCTATCGACCAATCCAAAACCGTTTTTTTTTAAATCGCATACTTTTCGAGTTATAAAATGATAAAGTTTCGCGAAATTGCGTATCAACGCTCCCCGACAGACCACGCGCCACGTGACAAAAATTCCAATAACTTTTGATCCAATTGGGATTTCATGCTTAAAATTATATGAGAGTCGTGGGGATATTTAGATTCGGAAAATAAACGTTTCATCACTTTGGATTCATTGTGAGGGGGTTCTCAACGCAGACTTTATGAACTTTTGACCATCTGGACGAGTAATTTTCAAATTCATATTTCGAGGTGAGGCGCAGCAGCTACAAGACCGTTTTTTTCAAATGAAAGCTGAAGATGCCCGCTGTGAGAATATAAAGAGAAAAATCTGGTTTTCTGAATTTGTTATCATTTTGCGTCATGATTTACGTTTTGATATTGTGCGATCACCTGTTTTTTATCCACGACCCTGGAAAGCGATCGTATATTTCGAATATTGACGTGCACAAGGATTATTAGAGAATTTAAATACGATTTCAAAATGGAAAGTCCAAAAATGACGGAGCAAACATACCAAAAAAAAATTGATTAAGTGAGAGGAAAATCCGCACAGTGTATACACTATAGTGTACCCCCTATACGGGGTCAAAATTCGATAATCCGTGTACGAGTTCTAAAGATTCCAGTTTTCTTAACCCATTAAGTCCCAAAATGACATTTTTTCGTTGCATTTTTCTACGGCTGTACTTTCTAAGAAAAAGGGTTATGAAAAATTCCAGACCAACCAGTTTCGATGGAGAATTGACTGATCTTTCAGAATCTGATATTAGTTTTTCCGAGAAATGCACCTGTCACAAGATATACAGGTTTTTTTTTCCGAAAAAACGTGAATTTGAAAACTTCTTTTTTTCTTTATCTCATGTTTTCACATTGGAATCGTGTCATAATTCTTCTTGTAACTACAGAAACCGCGTCAATTTACTTCAAACTTTAATTTATGCCTTGGACAATTGGAAAAACTCATGTGGAAACAACCAGAATGGCGGCTTAAACGTGGAAAAAATGTCAAAAACTTCAAGAATTTTTCATTGGAAAACGATGGACTTTAGGAAGAAATTTTACTGAACTTACTTTACAAAAAGTTCTTAGAATCGATCAAAGAACACGCTCAAATTTTTTTCAGAATTTTTTGACGCTTTTTTTGAATTTTCAAATTTTGGTGATTTTGGGAATTCAAAAAAATTGTCAAAAAATTCCGAAAAAATTTGAGCGTGTTCTTTGATCAATTCTAAGAACTTTTTGTTCAGTTAAATTTTTTCCCAAACTCCATCGTTTTCTAATGAAAAATTCTTGAAGTTTTTGTCCACTATTCTGCAGTTTTTTCATAGTTTGGCATTTTTGAATATGCCTCTCATAATATATTTCACATGTAATATTATGAGTGTCTTTGATATTTTTTTTATTCACAAAATTGTCTTTTTACAACATATAGTCCATGCCTCATATGTTCTCTAAACACTATCGACGTGATGACTCTGATAGATGATCAATGATTCCATATCATCTAACATATAGAAGAAAATCGGTATTTTTGTGACTTGGTATTAGATTGCATTCTCTTATAAATCGCGAACCGTATTAGGACAATATATCAACGGAATACTTCATGTTCCACAGAAATAGAATTCAATAATAAACTTATCTATTGTGGGAAAAACATTGATTCCATAAAATAAACAAATAGCACTTTAGCCTGACGAAACTGGTGATATTGTTTATTGAAAGTGAAACAGACAATGTCTGCTTCATCAGGGAAACGCCGGAAACGATCAAGTCACCAGCAAGATGTAGAAATTGAAGAGCGTGGAGATGGTGACTTTGATGCAATAATTGTTCCTCAGGATGATTGCTCTGGACCATCTGACTCTGATTCTGAATCTGAATCTGAAGGTTGTCAAATCTCTGATAATAAAGTTCCAAATATTAGTTATCATCAGGTTATGAGTAACTATGAAGAAAATCAGTCGAAACTGGAGCCTAATCATATTTACGTATGGAAGAACGGAGAAAGAAAGTGTGAACAATATCCTGAAAATGAAAACTTACTCTCTGAGAAAACGAAGAAATTTATTCTTGAATCTTCATATGTACAGTTGTTCGAACTTTTTTTCTCCGCCGATTTAAAAAAATATATCATCGAAAGCACTCGTATGAATGACTGCGATTTAACATTAGATGAATTCGATATTTTTTAGGGATAATTATAATGTCAATCTTCAATCGAAGGAAATTTCAGAAAGACTATTGGTCTAATCGGCCATTACTGGCCTGTCCTACTGTGGCAAAAGCAATGAGTCGTAATAAATTTCTCAAAATTAAATCAAAATTAAAATTTTCGAAACCTGAAGATCAGAATTATAATGACAGAGCTTGGAGAGTACGTGGTATTTTCGAAATTTTCAAGAGGAATGCTTTGCAATTTGGTTTTTTCTCTACCACTTTGTCGATAGATGAAATGATGGTGAAGTTTCACGGAAAAACCATTTTGCTGCAGTTTATGAGAGCTAAGCCCGCGCGCTTCGGCATCAAAATGTGGGGCATTTGTAACTCAGAGGGATATCTGTTCGATTGTGAGATTTATTGTGGCAAGGGGTCGAATATTTATTCGTCTGATGAACAAGTAAAACTATCCAAATGTCCCTTAGGAAGTCGTGTCGTTATGCAGATGATCCAAAAGCTACTTGTTGATGTTGTTCCACGGAGAATAATTCAATATCATTTATATTTTGATAACTTTTTTTGTAGTCCAGACTTACTGATCCATTTGCAAACAGTCGGCTTGAGAGCAACTGGTACCGTGGGGGGAAACAGAGTGAATACCGATAATGAATTAGATAAAAAAGTAATAAGAGGAACGTTCTCAATCAAACACGAAGAAAAAAGCGGTTTGAACTATATCACAATCATGGATTCAAAACTTGCTTTCCACCGCGGCAGGTGTAACTCCAATGTCAACAGTCAGAAGATATTCGAAAGAATCAAGAACTAAAAACGATATTCCATTTCCCAGAGCTTTTTCACAATATAATAAATACATGGGTGGTGTCGATCTACATGATGGACATTGTAGTAATTTGATGCCATGCATAAGAGCAAGAAGATGGACTTGGGCCATTTTTCATCGACTAATCCAATCATCGATAACAAATGCCCTTGTAATCCATAATTTATCGAATCGTGACAAAAAAATTGGATCTAAGGAGATGGCTTTAGAACTTGCTGAATTTTATTTCGCAAAAGGTATCAAAGGGAAAGAAGTCCATGAAATTGTTACTGGTATAGCAAGAAAAAATTGTAGGAATTATAAAAAATGTGGGATGAGGACATATAAAATGTGTACAATTTGCAATTCTTACTTTTGCAATTTCTGCCTTACATCGACCTGTAGTGCAACATGAAACTTCATCTTCATGTATAAAGAAAAACAAAAAAAAACAAAAAAAATTTAAAAAATTCGAAAACTACCAAAAAATTTTTAAAATTGAAAAAAAAAGAGGAGGGTCTTTTTATACATTTACCTCCACGTGGTAGGGACCGGACAACGACAACAAAATTTTGACGGCTAAAGAATGTATACACATGGAGTCAATGAAACAGTTTACGATAAGAGGTGTTGGGTAACGTTTTCAAAAGATTTTCAATAATATGCAATCGATTCACTACATGAAAATATATATAAATGAAACATGTTCACCAAAAATAACGTGTTACATCCCATATGAAATATATTATAAGAGGCATATTCAAAAATGCCAAACTATAAAAAAACCGCAGAATAGTGGACAAAAACTTCAAGAATTTTTTATTAGAAAACGATGAACTTGAGGAAAAAATTTTACTGAACAAAAAGTTCTTAGAATTGATCAAAGAACACGCTCAGATTTTTTCGGAATTTTTTGACAACTTTTTTGAATTTTCAAATTTTTGCGATTTTGGAAATTCAAAAAAGTTGTCAAAAAATTCCGAAAAAATTTGAGCGTGTTTTTTGATCGATTCTAAGAACTTTTTGTGCAGTAAAATTTTTGCCTCGAGTCCATCGTTTCCGAATGAAAAACTCTTGAAGTTTTTGACATTTTTTCCACGTTTAAGCCGCCATTTTGGTTGTTTCCGCATGAGTTTTTCCAATTGTCCAAGGCATTAATTGAAGTTTGGAGTAAATTGACGCGGTTTCTGTAGTTACAGGAAGAATTATGACACGATTCCAATGTGAAAACATGAGATAAAGAAAAACAGAAGTTTTCAAATTCGCGTTCTTTCGGAAAAAAACCTGTATATCTTGTGACAGGTGCATTTCTCGAAAAAACTAATATCAGATTCTGAAAGATCAGTCAATTCTCCATCGAAACTGGTTGGTCTGGAATTTTTCATAACCCTTTTTCTTAGAAATTACAGCCGTTGAAAAATACAACGCAAAAATGTCATTTTGGGACTTAATGGGTTAACACAACTGGATGAATTTGAAGGAGTGACACAGATAATTTTTTCTATCAAATTTCATCCTCATTGGTCTAAGAGGGAAAAAAAACACGTGTCTTGACTACAAATGTATAATGTAATATGGAAAATCAGATTTGAATTCACAATCGACGAAGCAACTCAGTGATCATTTATTAGATGAAAACCAATGACACAAATTCCAGATATTTTTACATTATTCATTGAAATATATGAACATCCGCAAATAGGCTCTACTACTATGAGACTACCTTTATTACACAATAAGAACAAAACCGACATTAGGCTGTAATGCATATCTAACCAAAATCATTCCATCAGTCTCGAAAACCTTCAGTGTTCTGGACTCACTTGTTATAGAAATATTAAGTCATCAGCATAACGATAGGTCAAGAAGTAGAATTTCCAGTAATGTGATGTGAGACTAGTGTCTCTAAGAAACTGTCGATAACTTAGTGACGATGTCGTGTTTTTTTCAGCATTTCTTGCAGTTAATATTGGTCGAATTGACCGCCTCCTTAGAAAAATAATACACTCTCCCGGATCCGTTTGTGACTAGTGGGTTAACGCATGAAATAATGTTGCATATAGGGATCCAACAAATGTCTCCTCTTGATGGCCAGTGGAAAGATGGAGAAGGGCCGAATGGATGTAGAAATTTCACCGCAACATCACCTTCTTCTTCATTCTTAGATAAAACTAAACCAAAAAACCAATGTTGATCATAAGTGCGAGCAATATGATTGTTCACACCAATGTCAGACATCTTGACAGATGGATTTCTATCACAAAAATTAAACACAGTGCAAAAGTTTTCATCCACACTAATACGTTTTGTTGAGCAACAAAATTCATCCAGTTGTGTTAGGAAAACTGAAATCTTCAAAACTCGTACACGCATTATCGAATTTTGACCCCTATAGGGGGTACACTATAGTGTATACACTGTGCGAATTTTTCTCTCACTTTATCAATTCTCTTTGTTACGTTTGCTTCGTCATTTTTGGACTCTCCATTTCGGAATCGTATTCAAATTTCCTGATAACCCTTGTATACGTCAATATTCGAAATATACAATCGGTTCCAGGTTCGTGGATAAAAAACAGGTGATCGCACAATATCAAAACGTAAATCATGACGCAAAATGATAACAAATTCAGAAAACCAGATTTTTCTCTTTATATTCTCACAGCGGGCATCTTCAGCTTTCATTTGAAAAAAACGGTCTTGTAGCTGCTGCGCCTCACCTCGAAATATGAATTTGAAAATTACTCGTCCAGATGGTCAAAAGTTCATAAAGTCTGCGTTGAGAACCCCCTCACAATGAATCCAAAGTGATGAAACGTTTATTTTCCGAATCTAAATATCCCCATGACTCTCATATAATTTTAAGCATGAAATCCCAATTGGATCAAAAGTTATTGGAATTTTTGTCACGTGGCGCGTGGTCTCTCGGGGAGCGTTGATACGCAATTTCGCGAAACTTTATCATTTTATAACTCGAAAAGTATGCGATTTAAAAAAAAAACGGTTTTGGATTGGTCGATAGAACGGTGATAAGATTCGATGAAAAAATTTTTATAGAAATCCGAGATGGTGGCTGTCATGGCTGGATGAATTGACATGGAATGACTCCAGTGTCAAAAGCTTTCCTAAAATCGATATGGATGACATCTACTTGAGAATTTTGTTCCAGCGCCGAAGAAAGAAGTTACAAAAAATGGACAGATTGGTTAAAGTTGATCTTCCAGTCATGAAACCATGTTATTCCCTAATAATCAGATTAGACAGTAAAGGAGTAAGTTTATCAACTATAATATGTTCAAATAGCTTAGGTATAACATTCAAAATACTAATAGGTCGATAGTTCCGAACATCAGATTTATCACCCCTTTTAAATATAGGAGTAACCAAACTGGATTTTAACGACCAGGAAAATAGCCCGACGACAAGGATTTGTTGAATATAATCCAAAGTGGACGTGACAAAATGAATTTACAATTATTCAACAATAAAGGATGGATACCATCGTCCCCAGGACCTTTGTTGACATCTCAAACGCTCAGCTTATTGTATATATCACCAATATCAATAGTGATTTCAGACAGGTTAATATGAGAATCAACTTCATGCGCATGAACAGGCGCAGGAACCGAGCCGTTAGGTACGTAAACTGATGAAGAATAATCCGCAAAAAGGTCCGCAATGCCTAGACCCGTATTCCCTATTCTGTCATTCATGGTCATGCAGCTAGGTATACTAGATGAGTTCCGGTAAGAATTCATGAAGTTGAAGAAGGATTTGGAATTACTTTGAATACCAGTTTCTATGAACTTAACGTAATTCGAACGGCAAATTTCGGTCGAAGATTTACACTCAGCACGGATAAAAGAAAAAGCTTGGTAATCCTCAGATCTATAAGAGTTTTTAAATTTAAAGTGAGCTACTTTTTCCGGTGAATTAGTTTTCTGAGCTCGCTAGAAAACCATACGGGATAACCAGTAGGTTTGATCGATCTTTTCGGAATAAATAACTCCATAGCGTGATAAATATGCTCATATAAAAAGTCAACCGAGTCATGCAAACTCGTACACTCCAGCGCACCATCCCAATTGATGAAATCAAAATACTCACGAATAGCGGAGAAATTTGCTAGTTTGAAATTGTATCTGATGATATTAGCCACTACTAAATAATCTGTACATAGAGATAATAAGCTAACCTCCAACGGAGGATGATGTTTGTCAATAATTAAAAGAGGTTCCGAGGGAACAACTGAGCTAATATCTGTATCATATGTAAAAATTAGATCAAGCATATTATTGTTTTGATTCAAAATAGAATTTTGCTGAAATAAATTAATAAATAAATTTTTCACAAGTTTTTCTCACCTGGTCATTCGGATCATAATTTTCATTCTTTTCGTGTTCCTCACCAGTTCTGGCTACTTTCGACAATTCTTGAACATTTTCGGATAACTTTGCACATTTTATTTTTATTTTTATATTTATTTATTTTGTTTATACGGGTATCAAAGATCCTTTGGTACATAGAATATACATTATTTGAATCATTTAATATATGATGCATCAAAGCATTGAGCATCATGTTAAGCTCGACTACATGCATCTAATATTACAACAAGAGTTAACGTGTATATTTATAGATAAAATGGACAATTAGGTATTAAATTTGACGAACAAGAGAAAGAGAATTTCTAAGATCAGAATGGGATGAAAATAATTCAAGCACATCATTGTAAGAATTAGCTAGGATAGATATCCGATTTACCGTACCTCGATTCATAAGAAATTGGATTGAACAATTTAGGGCGTCTTAATAAACGAGAAGGGACATTGAAACGTACAAGTCCAAGCAGTTGAGGGCAGCGAATTTTCTCATTAACAATTTTATACAAAATTGAAAAATCATTGAACAAACGACGTGATTCCAAGGAAGGCAAGTTAAGTAGAGACATAATCAATGAGTAATTATGACAAGTGACGCTCAACGGACGGCCTATCTGATAGGCAGCAAAACGCAGAAACTTATGCTGAACTCTTTTCAAGTCTGTACAATCCCGAATCAAATGAGGGCTCCAAATTTGAGACGCATACTCAAGATGAGGTCTAACTAAAGTACAATACAGTGTTCGAAGTGCAACAGGATCACGAAAATCTTTACAAACGCGCATGATAAATCCAAGAGATTTCATGGAAGTACCAACTATGTAATTGTAATGATCTGAAAAGTTAAAACGAGAGTCGAATGAAACTCCAAGATCACGAACAGTATTTATAGGTGATAACAGAGAATGAGACAAGTTATAAGGAAAATGAATAGCATTTTTACCTCTATAAAATCTCATCACATGACATTTAGTGAGATTTAATGACATGTTAGACAGCACACACCAAGATTGTGACCGATCCAAATCAGATTGCAGACTTTGAGCATCTCTGTAAGTTCTTATGATCATAAAAAGTTTCAGGTAATCAGCCAGAAGGAGATGTGCGCAGTACCTAAAAATCATAGAGATATCATTAATGAAAATAATAAATAATAAAGGACCTAGATGTGAGCCTCGCGGTACACCTGAGGATACAAAAAATGGATCAGAAAAATATAAGAGACACGAACTGATTGCGTACGATTCAGAATATAACTCTGTAACCACGACGAAAAATTGCTGCGAATACCTAAATTACTTAATTTATTTCACAATATATCATGATCAACTTTGTCAAAATCCTTTTAGAAGTCTGTATATATAGTATCAACTTGGGCATTTTGATCAAGCGCAGAGGACACGACATGAGAAAAAATACACAAGTTAGTTACGGTAGATTTTCCAGAAGTGAAGTCATGTTGGAAATCAGAAATTATATCAGAAAACAGTGGTGTTATTTTATCAGTAATCATATCTTCAAAAATTTTCGGCATAACATTCATGATACTAATTGGTCTATAGTTTCTCACGTCAGAACGGTCCCGAGATTTGAAGATAGGAGTAATGAAGCTGGATTCCCATTGAGAAGGGAATATTCCAGAGGATAAAGAGCTGTTGAAGATCAACCACAAAGACCGATAAATGACGAACTTGCAAGATTTTAGAAAATTAGGTGGAATACCATCATCACCAGGACCGAAAGGAGTTTTCAAGGATGAGATTTTATTGGACACTTCACCGATATTGATGGATAAATCGGAAAAATTGACATTGAGGAAATTACAAGGAACAACGGGATAATTTTGATAAACTGATCTGAAATATGTTGCAAATAAGTTCGAAATAGCAATACCAGTATTGCCAATAGTATCGTCTCAATGCATCACCACCAGAGGTATACCGTTGTGATTCCGCTTACTATTAACAAAGTTCCAAAAGCTTTTGACATTTGTAGGAATGGACCCTTGAACATAATGAAGATGAGACAAGTAACATTGGCGACTCAAAACTTTACATTGAGCTCGCAAGTGATTGAAGATTAAGTAATCTTCAAAGCAATTTGACTCTTTGTACCTATTGTGAGCAATTTTCTTTTGACGAATAACTTTAATTAATTCCGAAGAAAACCATTTTGGATAAGAACTATTCTTTAATACATACTTGGGTACAAATGTTGAAAAAATAAAAATTTTCGATATTTTCTATAATTTTCTAAATATCCCGAACATCACGGAGTGATGAATTTCAAAACAATTCAATCAATTTCCTATGATTTTGAAAACTTACCGTTGTAATGGTGTCGCATTGTAGGGATTGATATGGAAGCTAAAAGCGCTTCACAATTAACAGCACTGTCATCACCTGAAAGGGATGAAGGGGGAACAAAAAGGTGTACGGATGCCTCATGACATTTTTCAGTTGCTACCAAAATAGGGTACTTTTTAATTCTGTGAAAGCTCCCCGCAAGTGCAGCACCTCCCCAAGGGTTATCAATTCCCTCAAGACAACACGGAGGTCTGAAGAATGTGTAATAAAAATGCATTGAACATTTGACATTTGATGGTTCACTGAGGGTGAATGTATGTACAATGAACCCAAGTTTTACCTACAAGGTCTCTGGCGGCCAGGATCTCACTGCATACTAAAAATTTTCTTTGAGAGATAATTGCAAAAGAATTATCTTGATTTATTGTTACCGGCCCGAGCCTTGAGTTTGAAGTTTATTTTTATACTTTGTACTACAAGGAAATTAAAATGAAGAACTCTTAACCCTTTACGTACCCACTGGACGGTAACCTACCCTGAGCCAAATTCGAAGCTTTGTGTCTTGTATGGTTCAAAAGGTTCAAGTATATGGATAGAATACGAATTCTGTTGATAGAATTTGTAATATCTCGATCAACATACCACGAGTTTCCAATAATTAACTTTCGATATTGAGAAATTACTGTCCTTCATAAAAACACCGTTTTGTTCTTAATTCCTATGAAGGGTCAAGGAGGTTAGGCATATGAAAATTGCCCCTGTATGTATCGAGTTCAAATTCACACCACAGATAACTATGGGCATAACATACAATTATCCCAAAGGATAACTTCGAAATGAACGTTGCAAGGATATTATAGAGAGTAAAAGTTCAATAGGAAAAATTAATTCTCTTCAAAACAGCCGATGCGATTTTGATGAAAAAAATTATATGTTATAGTCCCCAACAACACCGCTCAGAGGAAAAGAATAGAAGAAATTTGGATGACAAATACGGGTGGAAAAAATTATTGTTAATTCTCACAGAATTTTTTGGAGATCATGTTGTATGTTGAATGCAATGATTACCTGCGTACCGCGTTCCATGCCAAACTTTATTTTTCCAAGTTATGAAGTACCACTGGAAAAATCTGTGAAATAAAGTATATGTCGGAGGAGATAGTAGGAGGATCGTTTAAAAAAACTCTGCCAATTAGCACATGGCTTCCTCGTTTGTGTTGGAAAAAAATACATGTTTTCTTTCTCTCTCCCGTTTTTCTTAGAGAATCAGGTTGAAATTTATGTAGGACTGCGATCAACACTGCATAAAGCTGTGGTGGAAATTTCATGACAATTGGATGATAGAAACGGAAGTTATCCGCAGGTTAACGATGTTTACGAAATTTCCAAATTTTGTTTCAGAGCTCAGTGCTTACCACTTTCTTCCTTCAATTCCGATTTGTTCGAAATTCACACCATACAACTCACCCTCCGTAAACTGATTATACTACAAGTTTCATGGCATTTGGATGATACCGATATGGGGAAAGCATGCTTTCAAAACATTGTCAAATAATGTGAATCGCGAAACAAACATTTTCCACAGTTTTCAATCGATTAGAATGAAACTCATATGGGGCCACTATAGGATCATCCTCAGAACGAAGTATAAGTTTGATTGCAATCGGATAATAGGAAGCGGAGATATACGCGTTCGCAAAATCACGATTCTTCGAAAAATTTCTCCTCACTCCTCCCGTTCTTCTGTAACGATGAGGTTGAAACTTATATGGAACCACTATAAACACTGCACATGACACTGGTGAAAATTTCATCACGATCGAATAATACGGACAAAAGATATACACGTTTGCAAATTTGTTACATTCACACAGACAAATAGACAGACAAAAAGGAACCTGATTTGCTTTTTTTTACTCCCCCCAATTCCAATGTGCCTGAAATTTATATCATATAACTAACATCTCGTAAATCGAATATACTTAGAGTTCCAAGACATTCGAATAGTTATAACACGAAGCGAGTAATGCTCATTCGCCTGTGTTATTTCAATTGCTCGCTCGAAATGCAGCTAGCTCTTGAGGCCGGTAATGAGGGGGAGAAAAAATAACGCACTCACAAGAGAAATTAGGTTCAACTCGACACAACAGAAGATTAACTTTATCAATTCTAAGTTTTGAGGTACGGGTGTAACGTACTTAAGAAACGTGTACGCGCGGCGAACTCTAATTTTCGTTTGATCACGTTGTTCATTACAATTCGTCGAACCTCGTCTTAGATTTTCCGAATCGTCACGGTTGAACCCGAATCAATCGCCCGTGCTATCGCTAATGACGACACATATTCTGTGTCCCTTTGGCAGGGCTGTAATTGATGCGAGTTCATCGGTGTAAGCGATAGCGGTCAGACAGGCGCTCCTGCCCAACTGGCTTGAAGTGATAATGTAAACTAGTTTTCTGCTCAGCGGCGTGTCCAACATTCCGCCCACCTCATTTTTACTAGTTGAAAAAGAACACATATTCCGCTGTAATTAAACTCTTGTGGAAGACTTACGACTATTTTAACATGATAGTCGGAGGTCGAGGCTAGGCACCATCCTCTGCCCTCGTTATCGGGATTAGTTTGTGAATGGGGCGTTTTATCGCGGAAGAGGCGGTGCGCAGTCCGACCACCCTAACCAACCCGTCGGACCCGGGGTAAGTGTGAGTAATACGCGCCAAGGGCCATTTAGCAGGAGTCGTGCTATCATCGGTTATAAGAACTATGTCCCCCATTTGCAGGGACGTTTGGGCAGAAGGCCACTCGTCGCGCGTTTGCAACGATTGGAGATATTCTCGGGACCAGCTCTTCCACCAGCTTTGCAAGGCCTGCTGTAACAATTTCCATCGCTGCAGTGGAGTAACGTGCTCGCCAAGGCAGCACGGTTCAGGCACCAAATAGGAACTCGACCCTATGAAGAGATGGGCCGGCGTAAGCATGGCTACGTCTGGAGGATCACTAGTCAAAGGCAAGAGGGGCCGCGAATTTAGGCAAGCTTTGATCTGCGTTAGCAGCGTGTAAAATTCTTCGAATGTCAATGTATCTAGGCTGATGACCCTACGCAAGTGATGCTTCGCCGATTTGACCGCAGCCTCCCAGATCCTCCCAAAGTGTGGAGCGCCTGACGGGTTGAAGCGCCAAGACGTCCCTTGATTTGCTGAGCTCGAAGATGAGTCGCGAGCGTAATCCGAGGACTCCATATACATTTCCTGCAGCTGGGTGTCAGCGCCAACGAAGGTAGCTCCTTGGTCACTATGCAGCGCGGCACAGTGAACTCAGCGCGAAGTAAATCGTCTGAAGGCGGCTATGAAGCTTGTGCTGTCATAGCCTGACACAAGCTCTAGGTGCACCGCTTTGGTGCTAAGGCAAATGAATATAACGATGTATCCCTATAGGACCTCTGACCCCGGTCAGGAGAGGCTCTAATACTATATGGCCCAGCATAGTCTACGCCCGAGTTCTCGAAAGGCCGACTGGGTCTGGATCTTACGGGCGACAAAGAGCCCAATTTCTGGTAGGCGGTGCCACCTCGAAACCTTTGGCAAGCAATGCATTTGTCAATGGTCGTTCTGACCAGTTGGCCAGCGCGAACCACCCAAAATTCACGGCGCATCGTGAATAGCGTGAGCCGGATTCCTCCGTGCAAAGTTTTTCGAAGAACAAACCCGGCTATTAGTTTTGAAAGGTTTGCCCCGTAAGGCAATATAAGGGGCTGCATTTCCCCGTAGCCTAAACATGAATTCTGCAGTTGCCCCCCAACCCTGAGCAATCCGTCTTCAACACATGGGTCCAATTTGGCAAGGGAGCTTGATTTGGGTAACCTATCGTTAACCAGCGTTGAGCGTGACCGCGTTAGTTCCTCGGCCGATAGCGCTAAGCTTTCTGCATAGGACGTGGACCTAAACCAACTAAGTTGGAGCAACCCCTCCTTACCGGCCAAGAACGGTCGACGGCGTCTAATTAAATGGCTTACAAATCTCAACACGTAAGCAGAAACCCTAACCAACTTTTCAATTGACGAGAACCTGGTCATCAAATCCCATACTGGTGGCTCTGCTTCAACTGCCACATTGCAGACAACCGGCTGAGCGTCCAAACGAGCGGACTCCGGAGGGAGCTCTACGAAAGGTGAGGGCAAATCCGAATTGATGGAAAGCCATTCCGACCCTTTCCATCATAATGTCAGTTCTTTTAGGGCGGCAGGAGGAATACCTCTAGAGGCACGATCCACCGGATTTTGCGCCGACTTCACGTGGCGCCACCTTGCTCTCGGTTGGAGAGCGTGAATCCGAGAGCATCGGTTTGCAACAAACACTGGCCATCGTGAGGAATGCGCTCTGAGCCAGTGCAACACATCCATGGAATCACTCCATAGATGTACCGCGCTAATTTCCAATCCGATTATGTCCTCGGTCTTTCTAGCCAACTGAGCCAGCAAAACCGCAGCACACAACTCGAGCTTAGGTATCGATACGACACTTTTGATAGGAGCAACACGTGTTTTGGATTGCAGCATATGTACATGTATGTCGTCTCCCACTGTAACCCTCAAATAGAGCACAGTTCCGAATGCGAGTGAGGACGCATCGGAGAACCCGTGAAGCTCTGTGCAAGCGCCGGGTTCAAAGTCAAGCCAACGAGCAATCCTCAAATCGTTTAGAGCCTCAATCCTACCATACGAATCGAGCCATTGCGACTCTAACTCCCGAAGTCCGCATCCCAGTCAAAACCGGCCAGCCACAGCTGCTGCAAAAATATCTTGGCCGTTATCAAAACCGGAGAAAACCATCCTAAAGGGTCAAATGTCCCCGCTATTTTTGAGAGAACGTGTCTCTTGGTCCATGATGCCCTGAATTCCACCCTCTTGATTTTAAATTCAAAGCAATCCGATGCTGCATCCCATCCTAAGCCTAAGATGCTACCAACTAGATTTCCGTCCGAAGACTTTTCATCCACTCTCCTTCCTTCCGGTATTCCGACCAGCAACTGCTCTTCGTTAGACTGCCACTTGTGTAGTTCGAAGCCGCCCACCCTGCATATCCCGATCAGCTGATCGCGCTTCTGAACTGCCTCGGACACACTGTGACCGCCTGACGGCATGTCGTCCATGTAAGGGTCTTTTTCAATTAATACGGCACCTAACGGGAAGTTCTCTCCTTCATCCCTGGCTAATTGTCGCAAAACTCGCATAGCCAAGAAGGGGCTGGAAACCATACGCGACGGTCTGCAACTCCCAAGCTCGCATAGGCTCATTCGTATGTTTCCTCCACAAAATGGCTTGGAAAGTCTGATCCTCTGGATTGACCCTTATTTGCCGGAACATCTGCCGGATGTCCGTCACAAAAACAAACCTATACTGCCGCCACCGCCAGAGAATCTCTGTGATGTCGGGCAATAAATTTGCGCCGCAGTACAACATATCATTTATCGACTTCCCCTGACGATCTTTGGCTGAGCCATTGAAGACCGTTCGAATTTTTGCAGTTGAACCAGACCCCTTGAGCACACCATGGTGTGGCAGATAAAACTTACAGCTATCTGATTCTTCCGCGTCGAGACTAGTCATATGACCTTGTGCTTCGTAATCTTTTAGAAATTCCCTGTACAGCCTAGCGAAATCTCCATTACCATTAAGACTTTTCTCCAGTCTATACTGCATTATGCGCACATTCTCCAGTGACCCAGGAAATTCAAGCGCATTCCTATCTGCCACTTCAAAAGGCAGGCTGACACTATACCTTCCCGAGCTATCTCTGATGGTGGTTTCCGAGAAAAACTTCTAAACCTCCTCCTCCCCCGGAGAAGGAGCCTTCTTCTCTACTAGTGAAATTTGCTCCTGTTCGCAAAAGCGCTGAAAAAGAGTTTCGAGATCGAAATCCTCGGCTAAATGATGAACCGACAACCTCTCCTGCTTTTCATTGAAAGGAGATGGCCCTGAGATCAGCCACCCTAGCGCTGAATCTAGTGCAATTGGTTCGTCCAGCCTACCTTTTTTCAAACCTTTACGCATTATACGTGCATGAGCTGTTGCCTCCAGCAACACGTCTATCTCCGCTGAGCCAGTGAACTCAGGGTCAGCCAACGCCAATTGGCGCAGATGAGGGAATTCAACTCCGAGAATTTTAGGCGAAGGTGCATATGACGTTATCCGGGGCAAGACATACGCCTGCACCTTGCATTCGAAGTCCGACTGAAATCTTGGCCTAACCACAATCCCCACCATTTTTTTGCATGTAAAATGGTGTTCACCCGCCACACCTGAAATTTTTACGCTAATCGTCCGATATTTCAGCCGCAATCGTTGGCACAAGGAGTCTGTGATGAATGACGATTGTGAACCTTGGTCAACTAAGGCCCTCGCCCAGCAATTCTCGCCTAGGATCGAGCAAACTCTCACCCAGGCCGTGGATAGCAGCACGACCATCGGTGCACTTTCAACCGGAGTAGCATTATGGCTAGACTCCGCGCTCCTGGGATTCTGGGTCTGTGAAGGCTCAGTCCCACCCTCGTTTCTTGGCGGCCCGATGCAGCGCGCAGGGTTATCACCATGAAGAATGGTATGATGCCCACCTTTGCACTGTTGGCATCTGCGCTGCAACCCACAGTCTTTCACCATATGTGAGCCTAAGCAATTATAGCATCGCTTGTGATTGCCGACGAATTCCTTGCGCTGCTGTATCGGCTTAGTTTTGAATTTGTCGCATAAGAGGAAAAAATGAGCAGCCCCGCAACTAAACATTTTTCCTTGCTGGAATGAGGAGTCAATGAGGCGGTTTGCCCTGCCTCTGCATGATGAACTCGCGAAGCCGAAAAACCCGTACCCTTTGAGCCGTCCGACCTAACCTGGTGGAGTGAGCTCTGTTTACTGTTTCTATGTAGCTTGACCGTATCTACCTCCAGCGTTTCTAATACCGAGACCTGATTTTCCAAAAACTCTAATAAAGGCTCCAGGGTGGGAGGCTCTTTCTTTCTCTCCGAACCCTCTCGGAGATGTTCCCAGCGCTTCCTTGTTTCCGCAACTAATAGCCCTAACATGTGAAACACCAGGAGATCGTCCCAATGTTTAACAGGCCTCTTAAGAGACTCTAAAGCTGCGTATAGTGTCTTAAAATTGTTAAGCAGCCGTCTGATTTCGACCGCCGATCGGACCTCATGGGCTTAAGCGAGTATATGGCAGAAATATGAGAATGTACCAATCGGGTAAGGTCCTTATATCGGTCTCGCAGTGTAGACCATGCTGTCGCGAAATTGTCCCCTGTGACGGTAAAGGAGCTAATTAATTGTGCGGCTTCGCCTTCTAAACAAGTTTTGAGGTAATGAATCTTGGAGACCTCCGATATGTAAACCCTATTGGCTACCAGCGTAGAGAATAGGTCGCGGAACGATTCCCAATCCTGATAGTCACCCTTAAATTCGGGCAACGATATGCGCGGGAGCCGCTCGGCGTCACCAGCCTGAGGGGCCTGCAAGGCGTCAGCTCGCAGCGATGCTACATGCGGAGAGGCTTGAGTGGCATTCAAGAACGCCTGAAATGCCCTGCATCGGTCCGAGTACATTTCCTCGGTAGAATCAAAAAGGTTTTCAGTGAAATAAAGATGGGCCTCAATTGAATGTGCCCCTGGGAGCAGTCGGTAATGGTACGCTTCAAACTTGGTCCAGATCTCGCGCAAACTTTGCAGCCTTGTTTGACAGTTGCTTACTGTCATTTTTGCCGACCCATCCTTCTTCAAATTAGAATAAGAGCGGTCTATTCACCCTATGTGGTTCATCTGCTCGGCAATGAGGCTCTCCATTTTTTAAATTGACCCAGAAGAACCCAGAAAGCCAAAATCGCGAAGAGCAGTTTTTCCGATAACAAAGCAGTAAGGCTAAAAATGAAATAAAGGAAACCCAAAGAGCCTGACTATGTAAAGGAGCCTCTGCGAAACGGCCTACGGCGCTCTCACTAATCAGAAAGGTGATACAAAAGGTCAATCTGGAACGATTGTGACTCAACACTTCAAGTACCTCCAAATTTCGTGAACTTCCAGGCACATCCGACGGGTTGCTTTTACAAGCAGTAATTATCCCGAGATATACTATTTCAAGTAGTAATTAATTCGATTTAGCAAGTTTGCAATGAGCCTGAAATAAAAGGTTACACAAGCATATAGTATTCACAGAAACAGAAACATTTGCATTCCAATTTATCAAACAACAAACCAAAATACGCGAGTGAATCGCTCGGAATCGAGGAGAGAAGCTATCACTATGGTTTCTCAAAAAAAATGATTGATGGTAACAAAGGGAACGAATTGTGCCGATTCCTTGGCGATGTTCTCTGTAGGTAACTTTCTCACGCACAGAAAAAAAAGGCTAAGAATGGAGAAAAAAAACCGCACCCCTCTCTCCTTCTTCCGCTATCCACTATAAAACATTGCTTCTCGGTTTTCATAGAGATTTACGTAAGGCAATTGACACATACATTTTGTATCGAATTTTCAATATTTTCCTGACCTTTTTCGTGAAATTGTATAATATCCTGCACAAAATTCTGAATTTTCATACGTCTTTACGTGAACTTTTACACCTTAGGCAGTAATTTTCATAAAAACATGATTTGAACTAGGTTTCAATAGCGAGGTTCAGAGTTTTTGTACTCATCCGATGCATCAAACTTCAGAATACTTTTCCACTGTGTACCTTTCGAAATGATTTTCGAGAAAAAAAAAAAACAATTATTTTGCTATGAATAATTTGCGAGGATAGATTTTCGTAAAAGATAGCGTAGTCATACATTCGATTCAAGATGATTAAGTAAGCCGGTTTAACCCTTCGGTACGCTAGCTTTTGAAATCCGGTTAAGATACGCCGCAACGGTCAATATTCTGAAATATTGAATTCTCTTCACTCTCAATTTAAATGCTTGAAACGGATCATCAATTCCTTCTGAACTTATAACTTTGTCCTTTCCTTGAACAATTGACATCAAAAGTAATTTCTCATCGTCAAAATCGTAACGTTTACCGAATTGGTATTAAACGCTTATTTCGTGTCATTAATTATAACACAGGCACACAAAAGAAAAAGGTGTCATGAACCAGAGGGTAGACCCCATTATCCTCGAGTTTTTGGGGTCGCTGAACCCGAATATGACCATTAAAAATTTTTTCAAATACCCGTTTTCCCCCACCAACCTCCTGATGGGGGTTGAATTTGTAACATTCGGAAGAATTCAAATGTACGGGTATTTCTATGTTTTTTGGGACGCTGAAACCAAAAATGATAACGAAAAAGAAATTTAACCCCTCCCTTACCCGCTAGCACCCTCCTATAACTCCCTGATGGGGGTTGAATTTTCAACTTTCGTAAAAAATCCACACGTATGTGGATTGTTATGTTTTTTGGGACGCTGAAACCAAAAATGATAACGAAAAAGAAATTTAACCCCTCCCTTACCCGCTAGCACCCTCCTATAACTCCCTGATGGGGGTTGAATTTTCAACTTTCGTAAAAAATCCACACGTATGTGGATTTCTATGTTTTTTGGGACGCTAAAACCAGAAATGATAACGAAAAAGTAATTTGACCCCTCCCTTACCCGCCAGCACCCTCCTATAACCCCCTCATGGGGGTTGAATTTTCAACTTTCGTGAAAAATCCACACGTATGTGGATTTCTATTTTTTTTGGGATGCTCAATTCAAAAATGATAACAAAAAACGAATTCAATCCTTCTCTCACCCGCTATAATCCTCCTAGCGACCCCTGATGGGGGTTGAATTTGAAACTCACGTAAAAAATTTGAATGTATGTGCATTTCCAGGTTATTTGGGACGCCTCAATAAGAAATGATAACAAATAACAAATTTGACCTCTCCGTCACCCGCTAGTACCCCCTTCCTACCCCCTTGAAGAGGGTTGAATTTGGAATTTTTACACAAAATTGCGATGTATGTGTATTTTTATGTTTTTTGAGATGCTGAAATCATAAAACCCTACAACAAACCCAATATCCACTCACTCGATTACCTCCTCACACTCCCGTACAATCATTCAAAGAACCTAGCAGGATCCATACGAAAGCTGGTTCTCAGTGAATTACGCCAACGATTTCGGAAAAAAGAGGAGAACCAAAGTTTTCATGGGCTCAATACTCAAAATTCCAATGATCCAAGGTCAATCACTTGTTGATTCAACAGGTTGAACAGTATCCTACGTTGTGAACGTCAATACTTCATGAAATAGGAATATCAGATGCATTCATGATTTGGTTCTACTCTTAGCGTAACCCAGGAACAACGGCGTGGACGTAGTAGGTTCCTGTTCCCTTCGGGGTGCTTGGTTAACGTGAGTCCCCTTGCCTCTCACGATTCGGGGTGCTTGATTAATGTGAGTCCCCTCGCCTCTCACGGTTCGGCATTCATTTCTTCCTATGATAGCGAACTCTCTTGCTCTCAAACGATCTTCTAAGAGGTTTCCTCTTGTTGGCTCTCTTCTGTTCTGGCAAATCTCTTTCCAAATTCCAACAGTAATCTGCCAACATCTTGACATCCCATTGACCCTGATAACGCTGCTCCATTTCCTTCAGGTCCTGGTGAAACCTTTCACCTTGCTCCTCACTATAGTCCCCTAAATTCTCCGGGAAATAATCTACATGAGATTCGAGGAAGTGTAATTTCAAGTTCATTAGGCAACCAAGTTTCTTATAGTTTAACAGTAGTTTTTTTATTTCTTCCTTGTAGTTTGGCCTCCTTTTATTGCCTAAGAAATTCTCCACTATACTTTTGGAACTAAGCCAAGCGTTTTTTTCTTCAGCACTCATTGATTGAATGAATTCGATGTCGAGCAAAAGCTTCCGAATTTCCGGCCCATCGAAAATTCCTTCTTCGACTTTAGCATCTGATTTGTTTGGAAACTTCCTTCGGATGTACATGAAAGTGGTCCCCTCTTTGTCTACTGCTTTCACAAATTGTTTTACCAAGCCGAGCTTTATATGGAGCGGAGGAAGAAGAACTCTTGTAGGTGGTACTAGAGGATCGTGCAGAATATTCCCCGAGCCAGGAACTGAAGAGGCTCTAGCAGTCCATTTGTGGTTTATGTAATGCTTTTCGCGATCTTGACTATTCCAAAGGCATAAAAAGCATGGATGCCTCGTGAAACCACTCTGCTGCCCTAGAAGGATTGTTATAATCTTGAGATCTCCGCAAATCTGCCAGTTATGTTCCGTTTATTTTATTTTTTCAAGGATTAGCTTCAAGGACTGGTACTCTTCAGTCATATTCACGGAATAGCCTATTGGTACCGAAGCTAACTGATTAGTATTGTGTAAGAGTACTACTTTCAGACTGCGGATGGAAGAGTCAATAAAAAGCCTCCATTCTTCACTCCTGTAAATGTTTGGTTTCAAGAAATTCATAAGACCTTGGATATTTATGCAGTAGATGAGAGATTCTTCTTTCTTGAAGAAAGGAAGGAAGTCTTTTCCCCGATTCCGAAAAGCTGTGACACATGTACCTTTAGCCAGAAGTCCATCCTTCTTGAGATCCGACGCAAGATATTCTGCAGCATCTTTCGCTGACCCCAAGTCCCTCACAATATCATTTCATTTGTTTTGACTCCATGGTTTTACAGGCCGGTCTCCTTTGAACCGATCATTAACTTCATCACCGTCAGAATTTGAGTCAATGTCACTCTCAGTCTCAGTACTGTTTGAATCTTCAGTTGGCTCATCAACATCCATTTGAATTCCATCTTCGATTCCATCACTTTTGAGATCCACTTCAATATCACTGACCGAAATAACATCGATATCATTATAAATTGGTGGAGTAAAGGATGAAAGTAGTCGCATATACAGCATGGTTTGAGGTCAACATACCTTTAAATTCAATCATGCAAATATGGCAATCCGCTTGAGTTTCAGGCTTTTTCCACACAGCAGGAAATTCCATGAAATCCTTGGCACTTGAATTGGGTGATTGACGATTTGATGTCATTTGCCACAGATACTGCTTGGTACCCATGTATCGCTGTTACGTGACGATATATCTCGCCCCTGGAATACAGAAGAATACGACCCCTATTCCCGCCTGTATTCCCGTGCGTGGACTATTTCAAATCAAAGGGGAGTCGGGTCCCAAACATTATTCAAAATATATGTATATTTAAATATATACATAAATCGACCCATAGTATGTAAGAAATAAACGTACGCTCAAACACAACGCTGAGCAGGAAGAAAGAAATCTAGGTCAGAGCTCGCATCGATGTCCACATCGATGCATATTTTCGAGGCCCGCGGATTCGCTATCTTTGTTCACGGTACCCAAGTGCCCGTGTCTCTCTCTCTCTTCCCGAATACCAAATTGACTAATCACTGCTGATCAGGCAGTTGAGTCGGCAGAAAAACCCCTCTTGCCAGGATCTGGCGTGTTCCATCACCCAGATGGAGAACACGTAAATAGGACGGACAATGAAAAATCGGCAGATTCGTTACGCGAAAGTTTTGTTGAACAGCCGATTTTCCATACGCGAAGACAAGTCCGTCCTTTTCTGCAAGAGGGTAGAAACGAGGATACGATTGAAGCCAAGTTGACGATTACATACTTCAAGTTAGCAATAAATCGTAAAAGTGTGTCCCTTTGGAAGGTTCCACGGCGTCTTTTGTAGGAAATTCATGTTTCGATCATTTTTTTTCAACGCAACGTTTCTCAAAAAAATCATTCCTTTTGCCTTAGTCACGATTGCAACTTAGTGAAACGTGACTTTGTAGAAAAAGTCTATACTCCAACCGAGATTCGCGAATAGAATCAGTTTTTTTTCTGTTATAATAAAATCAGTGAAATTCAGTGTAATCAACTAATTTTTGGCATTCAAATCGCGTTAAAATTTAATCGTGAACCGGCACGTCTTCGATCTTCGTCCAAAAGAGAGGGAGAGAGAGAGAGAGAGACAGGAGGACCATCAGAAGTAACCATCGCCTCGTTGCCTTTTGTTCGAAAAGAAGTACCTAACGTGTACTCTTCTTTCCCACCACGGTGAGTCAAGAGCAAAAGAGAAAAGGAAAATATATTAGTTCTTTCTTCCTCCTCCTCTATACACACGGTATACACGACTCCAAGGGAATTTCCTTGGTTTTTCAATCTTTGTACATTACGAGTTCTTTCCGAAAAACTCTCGTAGCAACATCCGTAATCAAATTATATACGTTCAATCTTTGTACATTACGAGTTTTCCTTCCAAAAACTTTCGTAGAATCATCTGAAATAAGTACATATTCGGTTTTTCATTCATTGTGCATTACGAGTTTCTTTCCGGAAAACTCTCGTAGAAACATCTATAATCAAATTATATACGTTCAATCTTTGTACATTACGAGTTTTCTGTTCAAAAACTCTCGTAGAATCATCTGAAATAAGTACATATTCAGTTTTGCATTCATTGTACATTACAAGTTTCTGTTTAAAAACTCCCGTAGAAACATACGTAATCCAATTATATATGGTCAATCTTTGTACATTACGAGTTTCCTTTCGAAAACTCTCGCAGAATCATCTGTAATAAAATTAAATACTTTCAATCTTTGTACATTACGAGTTTCCTTTCGAAAACACTCGTGGAATCATCTGTATTAAAATTATATCTGTTCACCTTGGTACATTACGAGTTCCTCTTCGGGAACTCTTGTAGAAATATCAGTAAACCAAGATTATATCGGATTTACTCATTGTACAATTCAGATCATTTTCGGAAATTCTCATAGAAAGGTTTATAAACAAAATCTCATCTGTTTCATGTTTTCCATAGATTCTTTGAACGGAATAAAGTATTTGGTCAACGAATTCCTCCACATCTAAATTTCTTCAACTTTAACCTTAACCACTACACTGGGGGTGCAAGATAAGATAATCTATATCTTATCGAGAGCTTAAAACCAGGAGCGGGTACCCACGCGCTTTTCCCATCGAGCCACTCCGGTTGGGAAAGTGCTTCATTGTTTTTACGTATATAACGAGATTTTCCATCTTCCACCTACCGAAAAACACGTTATATACCATTGGTGCTGAGTGTGGGGTTCCAGTTCCTGTCAATTTTTTCAGTTACTTTGCTAACTTCGTTGTCCAAAGTCTTGACAGAAACTCCGCTCAATAACTCAGTGTACTGTGGATATTCTTCTTTCGTTGCATTCAACGATATACTTTTTCTTCTGTCTCCTCTATACTTCGATGCGACGAACGCGTGTGTAGCACGCCGTACGAATTTCTTCTTCACTACGTTGAAGAAGAATCGATTCTTTTTCAACGTCGTCGACAACGTATGTTACGCGCGATCGTTGCATTGTACAACTCGACTCTTTGCGAGTTTCTTCTACATATACGAACTTCTTTCCTGTAGATGAAATGAACTAATTCTCTTTTCCTTCTCGTATTCACCCTCATTCCAATCAGAACAATTCTCTGCGAACTCGTGTATTATATTTTGGGAATTGTTTCTTTTTGTCACGAACATAGATGTTTTCGATGATTTTGAGTGATTTTTCCTTCTCGTTATGAAGGCAATCATTGCATTGTCGCAGGTCAGGGACGTCATACGATACCTCGGCCTTGTCTCTTTATACGAACTCACACCAACTCATCACACATCTCATTTCATACACTCGCCAACATACACTCCATATTACACTCTATCCTATTCCTTCTTTATCTCATTTTTCAGGTGTTAAATATACGCATGTTTTTACATATCTACCGGACAGGAGTTGCACACACGTTCACTTGGTACACCCAAATCATTTTTTTTTTCCTTTGCAATAACCTTTGGGAATAAATTTGTATAATTCATATTGGAAGGGAATATTTCAATCACAAAAGTAATTTTTTCTCATAGCGAATGCTACTGCTCCACTATCAATTGAAGGAAACAGAAATTCATATGGGATCAATATTTTTTTTTTTCATTTGCTTTGCTTTAATCTACAACGATTAGCTCACCCTTTTCAGGTTACGAGCGTGTGTGGGAACCAGTACAGTTTCAACTGATATTTTCTTGTCGTGTTTTGATATCATATTATCATTCATATTCTATATATATATATATATATATATATTCGTTATTTAGAACCCCATTACGTCACAATTATTCTTGGGGCGCCCATACAATTTTACAGCCAAGAATACAGGGACTTAGAATTCATCGCGATAAGAGGTATACGAGTAGTTTCGTGTACTGTACACGGTTGAAACACGTTTTCTTCGGTGTTGAAACTCTAGTTTTGTTTGGACATGAACGTGTCTCTTTCAGTAAAATTGTGAAAAAAGACAAAAGGTGGATTCACTCACTCTGCTTTCGCTCGATCAGACCGTTCCTGTTCACGAAAAATCCTGAATCAAATCACTGAGTTCCTCCAAGTTATTCTTTTTTCCCGCTTGTGATACATACGACTGCATCCTGTGGTGTGTGTTTCACGAGAGGAAAATAATAACTTGAGACTTGAACATTTTGCGAACTTTTTCGATAGTCAGCGACTGCCTTACGTGGTGCTGGATCGTTGTTAAGGGCCGCGAATAGTTAATGGTGATTTTATCCTCAAAACAAAGAGTCTGTGCGCTATACCGTTATCCTCTTTTGTGAAACTTTCGACTGCAGTCAGTGGTGATCGTTTGCATTGGTGGGCCTATAGCGTGTGGATAAGAATCTGTTTGCCAAACTTTCAAACTGACACTGACTGTAATGGTAGTGAAACGTTTGTATGGAGATGTAAACAGATTTGACACTATAGATTTTGAAAAAAAAATTCCCGAGATTGATCATCGATTTTTCTGCGTTATTTTCTCTCCCTTGTGGAAGATTTGACTGCATCCAGTGGTAAGTCTTTCATAATCGGAGGACACTAGCGTGGAATTTCCAACTGTGTTTACGAAACTTCCCAATCGACGGCGACTGCCTCTTATGTGGTGCTGGACGGTTGTTAAGGTGGTAAATATCAGTACGAAGAGGAACTTTTCTTACCATGATCCTCTCCCCACCTACTCTCACTACCTTGGTTTCGAGAAATTCTGACTGCATTCTGTGGTAGAGTTTTGTTTGACACAGAGAATACCACCCTTCAGGACTTCGGAGAGGATTTCGAAGTCATCCGCGAAAATTTGACCCCTACGTGCCCGGAAGACGAGATATCCTCGGATAGCGACATCGACTTCGGGGAATACACTTTGAGAACTCGTACCGAGGATGAAAGAATCGAAACAATCAATGAACTTTTGCAAATAAGGGATTTAGAACCGCGGGCTCGTGAATTAATGCACCCTATAGTCGAAGAATTTCACAATCAAGTCTTTCTAGACGGTGATCCTTTCCCTCGATCAGAAACCACCCTTCACAGAATCCAACAGACAGACGACTCCTATATAAATAAGCCCTAATTCCCCACTGCTCGACATTTAGCGGAAGAAATAGAAAAGCAGGTCGAGAACCTGCTGAAGTTAGGAATCATTGTACCCTCTGAAACACCATACAATGCACCACTCTTCCCAGTGGCCAAGAAACCCGGGCCTGACGGGCGGAAGAGATGGAGGATGGTGGTCGATTACCGTGCTCTCAATGCTAAGACGGTGGACGACTGTTTCCCCATGCCAAAAATCTCTGATATCATCGACAAGTTGGGGAACGCTAAATATTTCTCGGTCTTCGACTTAGCCAGCGGTTTCCATCAAATAGGAATGCACCCCGATGACCAGGCGAAAACGGCGTTCTCCACTGCCATGGGCCATTTCGAGTCCACTCGGATGCCCATGGGACTGAAAAATGCCCCTCCGACTTTCCAGAGACTGATGAATGAAGTTTTTGCAAGGACTCGTCGGGGGAGGTATCTTTGTATATCTCGACGACGTGATTATAGTATCATCGAGCATAGAAGAACACGCTCATAAGATTCGTCTGTTTCTCGAAAGACTTAGGAAGCATAATCTAGTTCTCCAGACCGAAAAATGTTCCCTTTTCGAGCCCGAAGTCCTGTATCTGGGACATACGCTCAGTGCAAAGGGAGTGCAGCCTAACCCCAAGAAAGTGGAAGCCCTGAAAGAATACCCGGTCCCTAAAAATCCAAAACAAATCCGACAATTCCTCGGTCTGGTGGGCTATTATCGCAAATTCGTTAAGGATTTCTCCTTGCGAGCGGAGCCCATGACCGATTTACTAAAAAAGAAATCGACTTTCGAATGGTCAGAGAAACGACAGAAAAGTTTCGAGGATTTACGAGATGCGCTGTGCGAACAGCCCATCTTTTAATACCCAGATTTTTCTAAACCATTCATTATTACCGCTGACGCTTCCGATCACGGAATAGGCGCGATTCTCAGTCAGAAGACGGATGGGCAAGACTTACCAATAGCGTACGTCTCCAGTCTTCTAACAGGCCCCGAGACTCGATACGCTACCATCGAGAAGGAGCTTCTGGCAATAATCTACGCTGTCAAACAATTCGGAGCGTATATATATGGTCGGGAGTTCATACTCTTCACCGATCACGAGCCCCCAACCTATCTGAAGTCGTTCAAAGACTCGACGGCCCGACTTTGTAGGTGGGCCAACAAACTTAGTAACCATCGGTACGCGATTGTCTACAAACCTGGTCGAGTAAATTCGAACGCTGACGCGCTCTCGCGGAATCCTGTGGTGAGAGCGTGCCCCGCTGTTCCGCGAGACAAGGACCCAGAATATACCGCGAAGCTCAGACAGCCTCCTTCAGACAATACAGGAATAGGAATACGCGTGAGAGAACAACGGAATGAGGAAAATCGTCCCAACTATCAAGAGCTATCCATAGTCGAGGATGACCCCTCCAACGAGACGATCGATGATTCAAGAATCCTCGAATCTTCCCGGTCAAGTCTGCTACCTACTCTCACCCTAACGCTGCTTATGCCCGATCTCCCGGAGGACGAAATCATCCCTGACGCTCCTGATGCCAATTCTACGATGATTCGCTCTCGAGATTCTACCTCCGTTTCGGACTCAACCATAAACGAGACGATAATAGTCCGGAACAACGGGCCTCTTAGCCCGATTCGGCTGGGAGATAGCATTGCCTCGTGGAATCCTTCCATTGCCCCGAATTTCTCCCCAGAAAAACAATCTACGAAGATTGATCTCCTCGAAAACCAGGCACAACCACCCACTATACTCAATCGAACTGAGCAGGGTGAAAATAGCGGTGGAGCCCCCTCCAATGCGTCCCCCATTGACGAAGAGATCCCCCCAGAAGTTTCCGGGATTCCCTTCATAGGGTTGTCATCACTCTTCGATGACTCGATTATAGAGGAAATCGATTTAGATCCCGAACCCGTGGATCCGATCCCAGAGCGATTCCTCGCTGTTCGAGGAACGATCACTATCATCGATGAACCATTAACAGTGGAGAGGGATAATTACGCACACTTTGTTGTGTTCGAGAATACTAGATATACTAGAGATACTAGAATTCGTTTAGCCAGACCAAAGCCTGGAGAAATCGTGCTCTCACAGAGAGGACAACGAAATGTATATAGTATTTTCACTGATAAGAGCGCCCTAAGTGCAACAAAATTAACCCAGCTGGTCCGATCCTTCAAAGCGGAAATAATTCCCGACAAACGTCGACTTCGTTTACCCCGTTTGAACTCATATTCGGACATGGAGCCCGCATGCCGAGTCAATATCCACCTCCAGAGGAGCTGAAAACATACAACTCATATCTCGCTGAATCAATAAAACGACTCGACGAGATAAGAGCCATCGCTCATTCAAAAATTATTGACGCAAAACTAAAATCAAAATCTTACTATGATCGAAATATAAATCCCGTAAAATTCAGCGTAGGTCAATCGATTTACGTGTTGAAAGAACCGCGTGTAGGGGAATTAGATAAGCAATATTTAGGTCCCTACGTCATATTAGACCTTACCGAGAGCAAAAACGCCGTTCTCGAGGACGAGCGCGGAGCAATCATACTCAAACATATCGACAAATTAAAACCCGCATACGAACAGAAAAAACCAATAAAGTCATAAATTGATAAATAGAGTAAAGGTACAGAAACACGACTAATACACTGAACAAAAGGAATAAATAGTATTTGACAATCTAACTTCAACTTTCAAAAATCAAAAACACACTTTTGCAACCATAGATTAGCGATGGAACGATCATATGAAGTGGAACATTGATAAAATAATGACACACGAATATCAGGAAATGCCCATATAATAAAGAAAAAGGAGAGTTATTAGCCAAGAGCGGCCATTATTACGGCTGAAGAGAGGCGTGTGCATACATTTAGTATGCATACCATATAGATATACAAGTACCTATAATATTACAGCAGCCATTGATACGGCTGAAGTTGAAAGAAAGAAATAACTTACCATTGGTTCAGAGAAAGAGAGTAGGATATATATAAACATGAAGCGATAAAACCACAGTAGGACTGTAGGTATCGTGTATCAATGCACGGAAAAAAATGACGTGTGGATTCTGCATTGGTTGTTGTTATTTTGACATAACTGCTGAAGTGCATGCAATTGCAGTAAAATTCACATTGGGACCAATGTTATGTGTACATTGCTACTGAAATAAACGACATGCGTGTTGCCATAGTAACCATGATAACAATGTACAGTCAACAGGACTCTGGAGGAAATTCTACATGAAATCCACACCGTAATTATAACCCCACTTTTCATGTAATTCTTACGTGGTCATTTTTTTCCGTGTGCCAGCCCCCTCGACAACAATCATAATCATATAGAACGCAAGCATCAACGTTACAATGACTTCCCATAATACATTACATTACAGGCATGAATACAAGACTGTAGCAATACACGAGTTATCGCCGTGTATTCCAGTTCCATCCGTCCGTAGTCGCTGTCACTCTCGCAACCACACGGAACGCGATGAACCAGCCTACCACGTACGAACATATGAAACTAACGTATTCATGCGAACAACTCCAACTAAACGGACCTGTAATTGTAAGCCCTACACGGTGCATACGTATATTCAAGATACATGCGGGAGAATGTGCGTATGCAACGTATGAGTGATCTTCACCCAGAAGCAAGAATCAATACATTTTGCTTTTGAGTGAAGATAGCATATTGGAGACATCGATTCATCATGATGCCTCTCTTGTGTACGGGGCGACGAACGCTGGTGGAATAATCCGTTTATTCCAGCTCTATCCATTCGTCGCTCTGTCCTCCTCTGTGCCACTAGTGTATTGCCTCGCACAAGGTATGTTTTATATGCCGCACCATTGTACGTTACCCTGTTCTTCACTAAATATATATATGTGTATAAATATGTATATGTGTGTGTGTATGTGGATGTATATATACAGGGTGATTCAAAATTCGCGCACTCTTTTTTGGGAGTAGATTCCTGATGAAATTCTAAAACGATTTGTCCTTTTGCACAATGCTCTCCGACGCATAATTTCCGAGATATAATTAATTAAAGTTGACTAATTATGAGGTAGATCCATCGGTCATTCAGGAGCGTCATAACAGAACAAAAGAGGAAGGTGCTTGCAGAGGGCGTTCATACGATCAGCTGATCGGTATAATCGATACGATTTACCAACATACGAATTGGTGAATTTTCTATGTAGAACGATTGAATTCGTCGACACTGTGGAAAAATTGATTATTGTCATGAATTCTTATCACGATATGCTGTAGGTGAAAGTTGTAATTTCAGTAATGATTTTTATTACGCAGACGAATGTAAAACAGTGTTATTTCGTAGGGATAGGGATTCAAGTGGGAGAAAAAAGTATAACTACTCGTTTTCAATCAGAATTTTCATGTAAAGAAGAAAACATGAGAATTTTCATTCATCCGATACCCAATTTGAACGGTTTGATTAGTAAGTTTAACACAAGAGATTGGATTCCAAATCCTGTATTCTGAGTGGTCGAGAATCAATGTATGTGGGATCAATCCTCGGCCGTTTCAAATGATTCTTCTGAAGAATGTGTTTTCGACTTATCCCAACCACAACATTGAACAATGATGAATTTATTCGAATTCACCCTTTTTACATCATTCGATGATTATAAAGGGTTTATCGAACGTTAATAACTGACTTCAACTTGCAGAATCCATCAATTTTGACGAAAATACAAGGTGTGACATCGTATACTACCCAATCATTGCACTTGATTGACATTGTAATCACATACGGTTTGTTTAGCTTCAATCAACCATTCGTGATACGAATCAACCAATCAGGTGACAGCTCGGAACAGTTTCATTTAAAGCACATATGACTTCAAAGGGCATATTGTTATTTCAAATGGAAAAAGAATTGTCTTTGAAGATTAACCAAATCCGTCCTTTTTAGGACGAATACATTTTCTAAACGTAGAAACGCGCTCGAACTTGCACACAATTTGAATTAGATTTTGATTCAAACATGAATGATCTTGAGTGATCTCAAGTAAGTTATCAACGTTCGATAAACCCTTTATAATCATCGAATGATGTAAAAAGGGTGAATTCGAATAAATTCATCATTGTTCAATGTTGTGGTTGGGATAAGTCGAAAACACATTCTTCAGAAGAATCATTTGAAACGGCCGAGGATTGATCTAACATACATTGATTCTCGACCAATCAGAATACAGGATTCGGAATCCAATCTCTTGTGTTAAACTTACTAATCAAACCGTTCAAATTGGGTATCGGATGAATGAAAATTCTCATGTTTTCTTCTTTACATGAAGATTCTGATTGAAAACGAGTAGTATGCTTCTTCTCCCACTTGAACCCCTATCCCTACGAAATAACACTATTTTACATTTGTCTGCGTAATAAAAATCATTACTGAACTTACAACTTTCACCTACAGCATATCGTGATAAGAATTCATGACAATAATCAATTTTTCCACAGTGTCGACGAATTCAATCGTTCTACATAGAAAATTTACCAATTTGTATGTTGGTAAATCGTATCGATTATACCGATCAGCTGATCGTATGAACGCCCTCTGCAAGCACCTTCCCCTCTTGTTCTGTTATGACGCTCCTGAATGACCGATGGATCCACCTCATAATTAGTCAACTTTAATTAATTATATCTCGGAAATTATGCGTCGGAGAGCATTGTGCAAAAGGACAAATCGTTTCAGAATTTCATCAGGAATCTACTCCCTAAAAAGAGTGCGCGAATTTTGAATCACCCTATGAATTATATAAGAATCAAACCGCAATAATAGAAATAGAGGGTCAAAAAGGAGAAGCACAAATTAGAAGAGGGGTGAGACAAGGATGCTCACTATCGCCATTGATTTTCAATTTGTATATAGAAGAAGCGATGAACGAAGTGAAGGAGCAAGTGCAATTGAAATTACAGATTCAAGGTGAAAATGTAAGCATGCTGAGATTTGTGGGTGACATAGCTATATTAGCTACGAGAGGTGCCGAGTTGGAAAATACTCTCAACACGATGAAAACAATATTACTAGAAAACTATTGTATGAATATAAATAAGGACAAAACAAAATTCATGATTTGTGCAACAACGAAAACATCAAGGAGAACGAAAATCAAAATAGATGCAGAGACAATTCAGCAAGTCAAAGAATTTAAATATCTAGGAAGTATAATTACAGAAAACGGTAAAAGTGAGAGAGATATAAGAGCAAGAATAGCACAAGGAAAACAGGTTTTCCACCAAAAGAAACAGTTACTGTGTTCGAAGAATATCAGCTTAGCAGTAAGGAAGGAATTCTTGAAGAGTTACGTTCGGAGCACAGCATTATATTGTTGCGAAACTTGGACATTGGAAAGACGGACTAACGAAGGCTGGAAGCTTTTGAAATGTGGGGTTATAGAAGGATGCTTAGAGTCAAGTGGATAGAGAGAGTGAGAAATGAAGAAGTACTTGGGAAGGTAAATGAAAAGAGAAGTCTTTTGAGACAGATCGTGAAAAGAAGAAGTAATCTTATTGAAAACAATATTGGAAGGAAAAATGAATGGTAAAACTCGAAGAGGTAGACCTAGATTAAGTTATATGAAGCAAATTATACAAGATAAGGGTTGTCGTAGATATGCAGAAATCAAACGGTTAGCAGATAATAGGCAGGGTTGGAGGATTTCATCAAACCAGTCATAAGACTAATTACTTCATGATAATGATGAGTTAATTATTGATATGAAGAAGTATATTCTAAGTCATTTAAAAGGAATAACATTGACCTTGACATTCCTAAATGAAGATAAAATGAATTACGATTTGCCGCATATTTACAGTAGACTCTCGATTTAAGCACCATCTTTGTCTTTCTCTCACATGAGATTGCATCCCAAGTAGAATAAGGACACGGATGGTGCTTAAATCGAGAGTCTACTGTATGTATTTCCGGCTGAAAAACCAAAAATTCAAGCTTAGGTTTGAAACAGAAGGTATTGTCTGATCAAGTTGGGGTTTTTGGTGGTTCATATGGATCCCTCAAAGCAACTTTTCCGCACTATCAGGTTTCGATCAGAAAAAAAATTTTTTTTCCGACCTACCCTAGTATGTACTCCACAGTCAAAATAGTGTGTATACGAGGCGCTAATGAAAGAAAACAAAAGTGAAAGAATTTACGAGCTTTGGTAGGGAATAGTGAAGTATTTGAAATTCTTGAGGAAGGAATATTAGAAGTAGGTACGCATATCATTTTTTGCGATGTTTTTTATTTGAATATTTCATTACTTTCGCATGAACAGTTGTCTGTACAACAAAGAATAACAGAATCAATTCCATAAACGCCCTTTAAAACATACGAATCAAAATATTCTAGATTTTGTTTTGATATCAATAGGTGATTATGTATCTAATAATTCTGTAATTCTTGACAGAATCTTGTTAACTTTGGAACGCATCATGAACAATTGGTTCATCATCATCATCATCTTCTTCTCCTTCACTTTCAAAAGTATTATCAGGAATATCATACAAACGTATCATGGGTTTGTTTGGATCCTTCATGATCAAATACTTTCCATCTTTTTGTTTCATACAAATATCAATTATGCATCTTAGAATTCCCCATGCGTTATCCATATTCAAATTAATTTGCGTTGCGAATTCATTTGGCTTATATTGTTGCGTACCAAGAATGACATGTTTGCTAGAATCTCGCACCATAGCTCGAGACACATAACCGAACTTGAGTTGATCAGAACCAGCCAAAAGAGCTTGCACTGTCCACTTGGCAAGTTTGCACGCGTTGTTTCTTAATTCATTAGCTAAAACCGCACCACGTTGGGTATCTAATTTCTGTCTCCATTCGACACCATTCGCAAGTTTAGAATCCCATTCATTCAATGCTTTGATGGATAAAAATTGAATCTCATTGTTTGGTCCTTGCATCACTGCGTCGTGTTCGCATCGAGCTACTAATACAATACCATTGTTTAAATCCCATTTACGATATCGGTAAGCAACACTAGCGACATCATTTTCTTCTTCTTCGGAAATGAAAGGATTACCTTCTTCAAATTTGTATCGTGGTTCATTCGATTTCAATACTTGTTGTGAAAAGTTATGATTGATAAAAGTAGCTTCAAGAGCTAAATTCCTTGGCGAATTCAAAGAATTCCCATCATCCTGTGGCGGTTCCACACTTGTTTCGTTCACCGTCAATAAATCAAATTCAGTATTGTCTCGCTTATCAAAAAACAGTTTATCACCAATTTTTTCAATAACAATATCCCAAGAATAATTGCTTCGAGTACAACACATGATGGTTGCCAATATAGCATCAGTGGCATACACATTGCCTTCAGTTTTTGATAATTTACGGATAATAGGATCATCTGTGGTAGTCACAGTATGGAAAATGCGATCAATTCTTTGTAAAGGTTTCTCGTTTTTAACATTGACTCTGTCATAAGTTTTATCATAATATTCTAATGATCCACAACACAATATATCTTCTCCATCTTTGACCCCAGGTAAAGACAGTTTTGCCAATCTTGGGAAATCCATCTCTTCGATTGTCACCCAATCTGGTCTAACAGTAACAGAAGCATCGCGAATCTTTATCGGTGGTTGGTTTTTATGATTTCTTAAACCTTGTTGTCTCCCCCAGCGTTTAGTTTGTCCTTTACGTTCACGTTCACGCAATTTCAACTTGTTCAGTTGTTGCATTTGACTCAGCGCTCCACGTTGACCACCACGTCCACGTAAATTTCGTTGGTTGTGCCGGAAACGTCCACGTTGGTAAGGTGGTTTCTGCACACGAGTAGTGTCAACCAAATGGAATGTAGTTTCATCTTCATCATGATAGTATGCATATTGACTGCCAGAACCAAACTGCGAAGTGTATTTATCTAGAATGAAACAAAATTATTGGAATAATGTATCTGTACAAAACTCAATCTCAATAAATGAGTTTTCATTTGTAATTAGGATAAAGGAAGAAATCGCTCCAGGATCCGGAATTCCTTCTGAGTATTTCCTGTTTGCCACATAAATAATATAATGAAGGAATAAGCTTCATCTCCGTTACTGGATATTATTTTGCCCAAATATTAATAAAATTGGTAATCAATCAATTTTAAACAAATTAAATATATTTCGTATAATCATGAGATGCATTCTTAATGTTTTGTACAGAGAAATATTCATTATTCGTTCAATGGCGCTTGATTTATCAATGTTCAAATGCCCTGACCAAGTCACATCCAGTGACGAAGATACAGCCATTTACCTTAATGAGAGAAAGTATGAAGATCAATGCCCAATTAATTTTTTACCCGGAAAAAAATCACGCATAATCATATATGAGCATTCATACGTGATCATGAATGATTCATACAAACTGATGAATGATCCTTATATGAACATGCCAGACCCATGTATGATCATGCATGCCCCCTGATCAACCGTTTTCATTCAAACTCTATGGAGCCTTCCGAAGTAGCTGACCTGATCATCTGGTCAGCTACTTCGGAAGGCTCCTGTGTTCCATGTGATCTTGAATGCTCATGTGTGAATATGTATGATTCATGTATGGATCATGTGAGATCGTATATGGATCATATATCATGATCATGCAAAATCATGTGGAACATAAAATTTTCAAGTTTGTCTAGGGAAAAATCATTCATAATCATGCATGGCCAAATCTGATTCACCCTCATGTATGAGAACTTATTTACTGTAGTTACACTTCTGTTCTTTTCCGAAAAATAGTTCAATTGGACTGTATGGACCCCGATGGAAGTTATAGAAAGGGTATTTGAAGTTTTAAAAAGAAACTCAACAGTTCCGACTGAATGATGTAACATGTAATATGAATAATGAGTTTTTTCATCGACTGCCAAGTCGATGGCCTTAGCCTGTTGAACGCAGAGTATGCATGATCATATTTGGTCAATTCTCATGTATGATCATGCATGATTTTTTCCCCGAGACTTGACAAGTATTCACCTACATTAAAAGTGTGCGAGAGATACGTTTCCTCGGGCCGAGACAAGTCGAAAAAAAGCTTTGGCTTTCGGCTTGGATGCGCGAATTCTTCGAGAATTCGAAAAATCCGAGCATCTCGATTCACATTGGAAACTCGAGCATTTCGAGAAAACACCAACTGAGTCGCCTCCTCTTATTGCTTTGTATTAAAACACTATCCATGAATATGACCTATAAGAGTGGTTGTTGAGCTTTTGTAATGTGTGAGACGCAAGTCGTTCTGTTGCAGTGCATGCTTACATTCATGCCATAACGCAAGGGCCTGTTCTATAGTCGGTCAATAAAAAGAAAAGGGGTACCTCCCCGTTGAAAAAATATTATAGATTTCCGTCATAGAATATCATATATTCTGATAAAATCTTGTCAGGTTGTATAGTGGTATTTGGACATTTTCTTGAGATTTGAATCGTTTATAGAAACGAAGTGAAAATTCAAACTTACAAAATCTGATAAATCATCGTTATTTATTTCCTTGAATGAATTCTTTGTAATGTTTTACAGGTGATGATAATGATCAAAGAATGTATTGCAAGATTGTGCGTCTTCAACGGCTGAGTGTTTTGTTCTTTGATCAATAGCAGCGAATTCGGCTCTAGGGATCGGCGATACTGTAGCGATATGTGGAAATATCGATATCAAGATGCTAAAATATCGATATATTATATCGATACTTCATTAGCCCGATATTTTGGTATATTGATAACCACATATATGAATATCGAGTTTCGATACAGGCAGAGTGAAGATGCATGTACGCACGGAGGAAAGAGATCTTCAAAAAATAGTCAAGTTCGCTGACATATGTATATAAGCATAGCCCCGACATGTGACATAACAAATTATATCACGTCAGATATTGATTTGTAGCCCATGAAATTCAAATTGAGTGATGGAATTTACAGAAATTGTCAATTCTCATAGGGATTCATAAGAGTACTAAGTGACGTTAAATTTTGTAATACTTTCCATCTCATAATCAATAAATTACGTAGCTCATTCTACTGAAAACATGTGAGAAATATTTATTGCTACATCAAATATTGAACTCCAAGGGGACAATTTTTTGCATGTGGACTGCTGAATTTGTTTTGAAAACAAACATTGATATACATTTGTTCATTTCGATGAATAGGTCATAAATGGCGAAGAACTAGGGATTTCGGAAAACTCACTGGAACTTACTAGTGTAAAGTCAATCGTGAATGTTCAACAAAATGAGCATTCAGCATATTGAATACCTCCCTGAGGGTAGGGAGTGAATTTGCCGAATGAACATTCCGCCGAATAGACGTAATTTGACAATCGCTAGTCACTTTTCGATTACCACTAGCGATTGTCAAATTATGTTTATTCGGCGGAATGTTTTCTCGGCAAATTCACCTCCTACCCTCCCTGAGAATTTATATCGATATTCACGGTATTGATAATTTATTCTACGACATTCTGGTGTATCGATATTTGATTTGCCAATACATATCGATACACAATATCGATACTATGAGTCCGTATCGCCGATCCCTATTCGGCTCATCAATTCGCCTATGTATGTAGATGCGCCTTCAATGTTCAACTCTTTGCATTCATTCATAATAACCTCGATATTGAAACATAATCTTAAGAAAAAAACATCAATAAAGATGATGAAGATTATGTTCAGCTTTTACTATTCCGACCACTGTTGCGACTACAACTGTCATTCCTTTGTTTGTTTGTTTGTTTGTTCGTGTGTGTGTGTGTGTGTGTGTGTGTCCGCCATCTTGGATCCGCTACCTCGAGTTCGGGATTTGACTCCAGATTCGGATTCAGCACCCTCGAAAACCCCTAGGACCCTACACTGTCAGAAATATTATGAAGTTTTTTTCAATACCGTACATGAATTCAGGTTAATACACATTTCACATTAAATTTAATGTACCAAAACATTGAAAAAATATAGATTTTGCTATAGTTTACATTAAATTTAATGTAAAATGTGTGTGAAACTCAATTCATGCGCGTATTTGAAAAAAACTTCCAACAAATACATTAAAATTAATGCAGAAATTTCTAACAGTGTATGTTTCATAATAATTCATCGATCCGAGCCAAGATAGCGAATATTCAAAGACTGCGGAGAAAATGAGGTTTTTATATATATGTATAGGGAAGAGTGGCCTAACTCAGACCGCCTTTTCTTTTTATTGTATTAAACTCTCCAATGTTGACCAATCGGTTTGTATTATATGCCGTTGGTAGGATTTTTTAGTTCCTCTCTCAGATCGTTTCTGAGTTGTAGCTGGAAATAAGAAATAGTGATGAATCGTCTGGATAGAAACAATGGTTCTAACTCGGACCGCCCATTTTTTGAGCTTTTTATTGCAAATTTCGAACTTTTGAAAGTATGCGTGTGGTTTTTTTTTCAATAATTCATGGACAGCAGTGATTTGTGATGAAAAAAAATCAAGTTTTATTGCACATGTTGGTCACAATGCTCACTAAGTAAAATAATATACAACATCGTCGGAATAGAGAGGAAACTGACATTCAACAAGAAAAAACTGTGAAGAAAAATTATTCTGAATCCGGTGAATACTGTCGTGTTTGACTTAGGGATTCTAGCGTCGATAACTCATATCATCGGTTAAAAAGAGACGTAATTGTGGAATAGATACAGAGGATTGAGACTGATGCTAATATCGTCTTAATCCTGTTGAAAATGTCGAAAAAATCCATAAAGAAACTGGGATAAAAATTGCCTCGAGACGGACAAAACAGTCAGGTCTTACCGTTTCGTGGCGGTTTTCATCCTACTTTTTTCATAATTTTTCCAAAATTTCCAACAGACAAGGTGAATTTCATGGAGTGGAAGCTGTCGGCCGCGAGCTGTCGGCCGCAAGGGTTATGTTTTGGCTGGGACTGTACCTGAACAAAACGACCGGACTATTTGGATATTTTCTCCATAAAAACATGCTAGAATGAGATAATGAGGTTATCTAAAGATATGAATTTGTAGTATTTGAGACGAGGAATTCGAAAATGAGAGATTTTTCACGATACGATGTCGTTTTCATAGGATTTTTTGCGGAGAAACGAGGAGTTATATATTGGTTCTAACGAATTTCATCACCTACTGATGAGACGACGTCCGATTCGGAGGATAAAATGCATCAATTCTTATAGGATTTGTCCTATAAGAACAATAGGATTTGATAGGGATTGTCTGCAGAATCCAGTGATATACGGCTCATTCCGGTACGCGGCCGTGTTCTTGATTTTTTACGCCAAAAGTCGTTGACTGATATTTGACGGAATTATCAATACATATGCGGTTCTTCCATCGGCTGCAGGGTTCTCGTTCGATTGGAAGAATCTGATACATCGATTCTTATAGGAAGTCGTCCAAGGAATTCAATGGTGTATTGCTCATTCCGGTACGCCACCGTTTTCATGGAGTTTCCGTCGAGAGAAGGGGAGATTTTTGTGAATTTCCACAGAATTTGCATGAATTTCGTTATTTCAAGACAAGTCGACGTCCGATTCTTGGGGTTAAATCTATGGATTCTTATGAGGAATTGTCTGCAGAATCCAGTGATATACGGTTCATTCCGGTACGCGGCCGTGTTCTTGATTTTTTACGCCAAAAGTCGTTGACTGGTATTTGACGGAATTATTAATACATATGCAAATTCTTCCATCGGCTGCAGGGTTCTCGTTCGATTGGAAGGATGAGATGCATCAATTCTTATAGGAAATTGTCCAAGGAATCCAAAGGTGTATGGCTCATTCTGGTAAGCAGCCGTTTTCATGGAGTTTTCCTTGAGAGTAGGCGAGATTTTTGTCAATTTCCACAGAATTTGCATGAATTTCGTTATGTGAAAACAAGTCGACGTCCGATTCTTGGAGTACAATCTATAGATTTTGATGAACCTTTTGGCGTGAAAAGTCAAGAACACGGCCGCGTACCGGAATGAGCGGTATATCACTACATTCTGCAGACAATTCCTCATAAGAATCCATAGATTTTACCCCAAGAATCGGACGACGACTTGTCTTGAAATAACGAAATTCATGCAAATTCTGTGGAAATTGACAAAAATCTCCCCTTCTCTCGACGAAAACTCCATGAAAACGGCCGCGTACCGGAATGAGCAATACACCATTGAATTCCTCGGACGATTGCCTATAAGAATCGATGTATCAGATTCTTCCAATCGAACGAGAGCCCTGCAGCCGATGGAAGAATTTCCATATGTATTGATAATTCCGTCAAATACCAGTCAACAACTTTTGGCGTGAAAAATCAAGAACACGGCCGCGTGCCGGAATGAGCCGTATATCACTGGATTCTGCAGACAGTTCCTCATAAGAATCCATAGGTTTTACCCCAAAAGTCGGACGTCGACTTGTCTTGAAATAACGAAATTCATGCAAATTATGTGGGAATTCACAAAAATCTCCCCTTCTCCCGACGAAAACTCCATGAAAACGGCCGCGTACCGGAATGAGCAATACACCATTGAATTCCTCGGACGATTGCCTATAAGAATCGATGTATCAGATTCTTCCAATCGAACGAGAACCCTGCAGCCGATGGAAGAATTTGCATATGTATTGATAATTCCGTCAAATACCAGTCAACGACTTTTGGCGTGAAAAATCAAGAACACGGCCGCGTACCGGAATGAGCCGTATATCACTGGATTCTGCAGACAATTCCTCATAAGAATCCATAGATTTTACCCCAAGAATCGGACGTCGACTTGTCTTGAAATAACGAAATTCATGCGAATTCTGTGGAAATTGACAAACATCTCCCCTTCTCTCGACGAAACCCCATGAATACGGCCGCGTACGGGAATGAGCTATACACCATTGAATTCCTCGGACGATTGCCTGTAAGGATCGATGTATCAGATTCTTCCAATCGAACGAGAACCCTGCAGCCGATGGAAGAATTTCCATATGTATTGATAATTCCGTCAAAAACCAGTCAACGACTTTTGGCGTGAAAAATCAAGAACACGGCCGCGTACCGGAATGAGCCATACACCATAGAATTCCTTGGACGATTTCCTATAAGAATCGATGTATCAGATTCTTCCAATCGAACGAGAACCCTGCAGCCGATGGAAGAATTTGCATATGTATTAATGATTCCGTCAAATACCAGTCAACGACTTTTGGCGTAAAAAATCAAGAACACGGCCGCGTACCGGAATGAGCCGTATATCACTGGATTCTGCAGACAATTCCTCATAAGAATCCATAGATTTTACCCCAAGAATCGGACGTCGACTTGTCTTTAAATAACGAAATTCATGCAAATTCTGTGGAAATTGACAAAAATCTCCCCTTCTCTCGACGAAAACTCCATGAAAACGGCCGCGTACCGGAATGAGCCATACACCATTGAATTCCTTGGACGATTTCCTATAAGAATCGATGTATCAGATTCGTCCAATCGAACGAGAACCCTGCAGCCGATGGAAGAATTTGCATATGTATTGATGATTCCGTCAAATACCAGTCAACGACTTTTGGCGTAAAAAATCAAGAACACGGCCGCGTACCGGAATGAGCCGTGTATCACTGGATTCTGCAGACAATTCCTCATAAGAATCCATAGATTTTACCCCAAGAATCGGACGTCGACTTGTCTTGATATAACGAATTTCGTGCAAATTATGTGGAAATTGACAATAATCTCCCCTTTTCTCGACGAAAACTCCATGAAAACGGCCGCGTACCGGAATGAGCAATACACCATTGAATTCCTCGGACGATTGCCTGTAAGGATCGATGTATCAGATTCTTCCAATCGGACGAGAACCCTGCAGCCGATGGAAGAATTTCCATATGTATTGATAATTCCGTCAAATACCAGTCAACGACTTTTGGCGTGAAAAATCAAGAACACGGCCACGTACCGGAATGAGCCGTATATCACTGGATTCTGCAGACAATTCCTCATAAGAATCCATAGATTTTACCCCAAGAATCGGACGTCGACTTGTCTTGAAATAAAGAAATTCATGCAAATTATGTGGATATTGACAAAAATCTCCCCTTCTCTCGACGAAAACTCCATGAAAACGGCCGCGTACCGGAATGAGCCATACACCATTGAATTCCTTGGACGATTTCCTATAAGAATCGATGTATCAGATTCTTCCAATCGAACGAGAACCCTGCAGCTGATGGAAGAATTTGCATATGTATTGATAATTCCGTGAAATACCAGTCAACGACTTTTGGCGTGAAAAATCAAGAACACGGCCGCGTACCGGAATGAGCCGTACATCACTGGATTCTGCAGACAATTCCTCATAAGAATCCATAGATTTTACTCCAAGAATCGGACGTCGACTTGTCTTTAAATAACGAAATTCATGCAAATTCTGTGGAAATCCACAAAAATCTCCCCTTCTCTCGACGAAAACTCCATGAAAACGGCCGCGTACCAAAATGAATCATATACCATCGGATTCCTCAGACAAAATCCTATGAGAATTGATGCATTTTATCCTCCGAATCGGACGTCGTCTCATCAGTAGGTGATGAAATTCGTTAGAACCAATATATAACTCCCCATTTCTCTGCAAAAAATCTTGGGAAAACGACCTCGTATCGTGATAAATCTTTTATCTTCGAATTCCTCGTCTCAAATACTACAAATTCATATCCTTAGATATCATCATTATCTCATTTTAGCATGTTTTTATGGAGAAAATATCCAAATAGTTCGGTCGTGTTGTTCAGGTACAGTCCCAGCCAAAACATAACTCCTGCGGCCGACAGCTTCCACTTCATGCAAAAAAATCGAGGGTCGCTGGAAATGTCCAATACTCGCGATTTCCTCATCAAACTTTGTTTTTCGGAGTCCAGATGCCGTTTCCGCTTCATTTTTCAGTCGCATCAGTTGTAGTGGACCTCCAACGATCAGGTGAGAACTAGCAAAAAAATCCAGGATGATTTAGAGCGGAGCAAAAAAATCAAGGGCTTCAAAAAAAGTAGAATATTCGCGAGTTTCTCGTGAAACTTCGGTTTTCTGGAACCGAATCACGTTTCCCCCTCATATAGGAATCAGAATAGCATTCAGCACAACCCCTCCTACCAGGTGATGCTCAACAAAAATATCCAGGATGCTTAAGAGCAGAGCAAAAAAATCAAGCGTCGCTGGAAGTCTCAAATATTCGCGATTCTCTCGTCAAACTTTGGTTTCCTGGAACCATGTCACGTTCTTCCCTCATATAGGAATCAGGATAGTTGCACCACAACCCCTACGACCATGTGATAATCCGCAGAAGAATCCAGAACACTTCAGAGCAGAGCGAAAAAATCGAGGGTTGCTGGAAATGTCCAATATTCGCGATTTTTCCATCAAACTCCGTTTTATGGAGCCCGGATCACGTTTTTGTACTATATAAGGATCGGAATAGTTGTAGCACTCCTCCTTTGACGAGGTGAGAACCAGCAAGAAATCCAGAATGCTTCAGAGCAGAGCGAGAAAACCGAGTGTCTCAAAAAATGTGAAATATCCGCGATTTTTTCATCAAACTTCGTTTTCTGGGGCCCAGATTACGTTTTTTTCTTCTATACAGGGTGATTCAAAATTCCCGCACTCTTTTTTGGAAGTAGATTCCTGATGAAATTCTAAAACGATTTGTCCTTTTGCACAATGCTCTCCGACGCATAATTTCCGAGATATAATTAATTAAAGTTGACTAATTATGAGGTGGATCCATCGGTCATTCAGGAGCGTCATAACATAACAAGAGAGGAAGGTGCATGAGAGGGCGCTCATACGATCAACTGATCGTTATAATCGATACGATTCACCAACATACAAATCGGTAAATTGACTATGTAGAACGATTGAATTCGTCGACACTGTGGAAAAATTGATTATTGTCATGAATTCTTATCACGATATGCTGTGGGTGAAAGTTGTAATTTCAGTAATGATTTTTATTACGCAGACAAATGTAAAATAGTGTTATTTCGTAGGGATAGGAATTCAAGTGGGAGAAAAAAGTATAACTACTCGTTTTCAATCAGAATTTTCATGTAAAAAAAAAACATGAGAATTTTCATTCATCCGATACCCAATTTGAACGGTTTGATTAGTAAGTTTGACACAAGAGATTGGATTCCGAATCCTGTATTCTGATTGGTCGAGAATCAATGTATGTTAGATCAATCCTCGGCCGTTCCAAATGATTCTTCTGAAGAATGTGTTTCCGACTTATCCCAACCACAACATTGAACAATGATGAATTTATTCGAATTCACCCTTTTTGCATCATTCGATGATTATAAAGGGTTTATCGAACGTTAATAACTTACTTCAACTTGCAGAATCCATCAATTTTGACGAAAATACAAGGTGTGACATCGTATACGACCCAATCATTGCACTGGATTGACATTGTAATCACATACGGTTTGTTTAGCTCAAATCAACCATTCGTGATACGAATCAACCAATCAGGTGACAGCTCGAAACAGTTTCATTTAAAGCACATATGACTTCAAAGGGTATATTGTTATTTCAAATGGAAAAAGAATTGTCTTTGAAGATTAACCAAATCCGTCCTTTTTAAGACGAATACATTTTCTAAACGTAGAAACGCGCTCGAACTTGCACACAATTTGAATTAGATTTTGATTTGAACATGAATGATCTTGAGTGATCTCAAGTAAGTTATTAACGTTCGATAAACCCTTTATAATCATCGAATGATGTAAAAAGGGTGAATTCGGATAAATTCATCATTGTTCAATGTTGTGGTTGGGATAAGTCGAAAACACATTCTTCAGAAGAATCATTTGAAACGGCCGAGGATTGATCTAACATACATTGATCCTCGACCAATCAAAATACAGGATTCGGAATCCAATCTCTTGTGTTAAACTTACTAATCAAACCGTTCAAATTGGGTATCGGATGAATTAAAATTCTCATGTTTTCTTTTTTACATGAAAATTCTGATTGAAAACGAGTAGTTATACTTTTTCTCCCACTTGAATCCTTATCCCTACGAAATAACACTATTTTACATTTGTCTGCGTAATAAAAATCATTACTGAAATTACAACTTTAACCTACAGCATATCGTGATAAGAATTCATGACAATAATCAATTTTTCCACAGTGTCGACGAATTCAATCGTTCTACATAGAAAATTGACCAATTTGTATGTTGGTAAATCGTATCGATTATACCGATCAGCTGATCGTATGAGCGCCCTCTGCAAGCACCTTCCTCTCTTGTTCTGTTATGACGCTCCTTAATGACCGATGGATCCACCTCATAATTAGTCAACTTTAATTAATTATATCTCGGAAATCATGCGTCGGAGAGCATTGTGCAAAAGGACAAATCGTTTTAGAATTTCATCAGGAATCTACTCCCAAAAAAGAGTGCGGGAATTTTGAATCACCCTGTATAAGGATCGGAATAGTTGTAGCACCCTTTCTCTGACGAGGTGCGAACTCTGCGTTTTGCTCTGCTCTACATTGTGCTTGATTTTTCTGCTGATCATCACCTGGTCGTAGGGGTTGTGGTTCAAGTATTCTGATGCTTATATGAGGGAAAAACGTGGCTTGGTTCCAGAAAATCAAAGTTTCACGAAAAAATCGCGAATATTCGAGACTTCCAGCGACCCTCGATTTTTCTGCTCTGCTCTATACCATCCTGGATTTTTTTGCTGGTTCTCATCTCATTTTTGGAGGTGTACTACAACTATTCCGAATGATGCATGAAGCGAAAACGGCATCTGGACTCCGAAAAACAAAGTTTGATGAGAAAATCGCGAATATTGGACATTTCCAGCAACCCTCGATTTTTTTGCTCTGCTCTACACTGTCCTGGATTTTTTTGCTGATCATCACCTGGTCGTAGGGGTTGTGGTGCAACTATTCTGATGCTTATATGAGGGGAAAACGTGGCTTGGTCCCAGAAAACCAAAGTTTGACAAAAAAATCGCGAATATTCGAGACTTCCAGCGACCCTCGATTTTCCTGCTCTAAACCATCCTGGATTTTTTTGCTGGTTCTCACCTTATCGTTTGAGGTTTACCACAACCATTCCGATTCATCTTTCAGGCAAAACCGTCTCCTTGACTCCGAAAAACAAAGTGTGATTAGAAAATCGCGAATATTTCACAAGTATAGATTTCCAGCATAATTCATACTTTCAAATTCCAATTTCTTTCTACACTTTATATTCGTCCACACCTCGACTAGTATGCACAACTGTCTCCCTGACGTATGATCTACAATGCCAAAGTCCCCAAGAAATCTTCTCTCCTATGACGATATCGCTCCGTCCCAATATTCAAGTATTTCATTTTCCTCGCGAATATCTGTTATTCCCTTATCCTTGGGTTTGAATGAGATTAATCTAGCATATTCTTGGAGCAAATAAAAAGCGAATAATTCCTATGCATTCCTTTTACCATTTCATGCCCCCTATATCAATGGTTGTTCCAGCGGAACTGTTCCGCTGACACAACCCTCATTTTCTCGAAAACTACCGGAGCGAAAAATTAGCAGAAAAAAAGCGAAAAATTCTCATATAGTTCATATTTGATTGTGCTCATTTGGCTGTTCCAGCGGAATGGACGTGCAAAATTTTGTTCCTGGCATCATTGGCTGAAGGTTGCGTTTTGAGGTGAACATCTCTTTATTCTCATATTTAGAATAAAACTAAAATTGCTTTTCATGATCTTGGGAATGCACGTTATAGTCGTTGTAATATGCTGTAATAGTACTTATGTACATAATTGAAACTATATTCAACATTAAACATAGTGAAATATTCCAGTGTAAGAATTATGTTGCATCTCCCGTGGTTGAATGAAATCAAATTTTGACATAAAACGATGTATCGGACTGTTGTACGTAAAATTCGTCATCATAATCAAAGTTTACTCTTTTTCTAAGTAAATAGAATCTTTTTTTTTATAAATGAACCAGAATTTTGCCAAAAGAGTTTTATATGACATGATCGCCAACTCATTGAAGTTTCAAAAATATTATATAACTTCCACAGACTGTTTCTTCATGAATGATAAAACTTTTCAAAACATCTTTTCATTCGTGTGCCGAAATAATCAGTTACGAGTGCAATTGTAAAGAAAAAATGTTCAAGTCCCAAGTTTGAAGATCTTGTGAAAAATTTTTTCACGGATGCTGTTGATTTAGGATGATTTGAAAATGGTAAATGATGAGTGGAATGAATGATCAATCAGGAAGTTGAGTCTGACAATGGCCAGGGTATTCTCTAATCATAAGTTCTCCAAACACTTATAAGAGATACGCAATGCTAGCAAAATTATATGTTCGGTTTAGCTCAAGTGGTATACGCGTTAGGTGTAGGTAGGTAGGTAGGTAGGTAGGTAGGATGTTGAGGTTCGATTCCCGCTTTCAGCACCCTCCCGAATGTCATGTGCAATCGATGTTCGATGCTACAACTTCACGCTCAACTAAACAGTAATGAATGTAAGCAGAATGAATGAACAGAATGTCAAGCAATCAAAATTTTTGCTGCTTTGGGAAATTATTTCTAAAGACAACATTACCAACCTTCATAATATAACAAAAACTTTTTTATTGTTGAATCGAATTCATATTTTTGTTCAGTAAAAATGATCATGCCCATTCCGCGGAATAGATGATTTGTGTGGTGGAATCAATTATGCGACCATTCACTGTTTGGTACGAATAACAATGCTTGGGTAATCGAATGAAATACAAGTTTAGTCAAATCAATTTGGCTTGTTATGGTGACATGAACTGTATGTGCATTCGATTTCTAATACTAAATATTTGGTTTGTCCATATTTCACTAAATCGTTAAGTACGAGATACCATTGGTTTGGTTGATATCACTATTCAGTTTTCTCCGTGCCTGATTTTCCCGAGTAGTAGACACCCTGAAGTTGTTTGGAAAAAATCGATATATCGAACAGCAGTGATTTCATCTCTAACATCCTGCTACACCCTGTTATATCTATCCCTTATAAATATCACAAGAATATGGAAGGAATGTATGGTTCTCCAAACCGATTTTAAGGAGATATCAGCACACTGACTGAGTCAACATTTTTCCCGTAAGCATTCTTCGAAATCATTTCATGAAATTTGCAGGAAATAATCTTGAGTATTTCATCCATTCCAGTAGTCCAAATTTCAGATCTTGAAAAAAAAAAATTTCCCCAGTCATTGAAACAAATTTTTTTTCCCCAAATGTGAGCTCTGTACCGTAATAGATGAAGTACTAAAAATTATGTCCTGAAAAATTTCAGACCTTTCATAAATTTAGTTCAAATAATTCTTGAGGGAAAACCAGAGTATTATCCAAATAGAGATTTTTTCTGCAAGATTTCTCCGAACTGAACTTATGAAGCATTCCAGGGTTCCCCCAAAATTTGAAGTCATTTTCCCTGACTTTTCCTGACTTTCACTGACCATGTTCAAAATTTTCCCTGACTCTCAAATAAGTATACCCAGATAGCACACAAGTTGCTTCAAATTGTACCAAACCAATCAATTTGTTTCTATAACTGGAAATAGCAAATCCGAAATACTTGGAGCAAGTTGGGATAACTTAGGACGCCACTAAGCAAACTCAGCTTATAAATGAAATTGTGGAATTGTCATGATTTATGATGGAATATTGTTACAATTTACCAGTATATCGCATCGTCACCAAATTCCTTTGAATATGAGTGTAATAAGTACATACATTCTGTCAAAAAAGTACCGGGAATTCTCGAATAAAACACAAAATATTTTTTATTCTTCCAAATCTATTGTATCGGCTTCAAAGTAGTCCCCTCCCGAAATGATACATTTAGGCCAACGAACAATCCAATCCTCAAAACATTTTTTATACGCTTTTTCCGGAATCGATTTCAGTTCTCGCCGCGAATTCTCTTGAATATCTTCTATCGATTCAAAACGGGTGCCTCGAAGTGGTAATTCAAGATTTGGAAACAGAAAAAAGTCGGCCGGAGCCAGATCAGGTAAATACGGTGGCTGTTCGATAATATTTGTTGAGTTTTTGGCCAAAAATTGGTTCACAATGAAAGCCTTGTGAGATGGTGCATTATCGTGATGCAAAATCCATGAATTTTCTTTCCACAAATCTGGCCTTTTTTGACGAATTTGCTCTCTTATGCGCCGCATAACGCTTAGATGATATTCTTTATTCACCGTCTGACCTTCTGGCAAGAATTCCGAATGTACAACACCGCGATAATCAAAAAACACAGTCAACATTACCTTCACTTTTGATCGGCTTTGGCGTGGCTTTTTCGGTTTCGGCTCAGCTGGAAGCCGCCACTCCGGAGCTTGTTGACTGGTTTGCATGCCATATTCGTAAACCCATGTCTCATCACCTGTTATAATGCGTGTTATGAATGTGGAGTCGAAATTGACTCGTTCTAGCATGTCTTCAGCGACCTGTACACGATTCAGTTTTTGGAGAAAATTCAAGTCTTTCAGAACTAATCGAGCGGCAACGCGTTTCATGTCCAAACAATCATGTAAAATAGTACGAACTGATTCGTAAGACACATAAATTTCACCTGCTATCTCTCTCAAACTTAAGTGACGATTTTCAGTCACCATTTCCTTCACTTCATCGATATTAACTTCAGTTAAAGACGTCGATGGACGACCAGAGCGAGGCAAATCTCCCACCACATCTCGACCACTTTTGAATGTACTGTATCACTCATATGCACGTGTTTTTGATAGAGTCAATTCACCGTAAGCCTTCTCCAACATTTTCAGCGATTCGGCACACGAAATTCTATTTGCAACGCAAAATTTAAAACAAATTTTTTGTTCAATCTTTGTATCCATTGTGACAATCGCGGGACACACTTGAGAGAACTGAAAAGATCGAGCACTATAAACAAACTGAATGACAGATGACAGTCGAACTCCGCGTCAATATACAGGACGAATGTACCAACTTAACAACAAAAAGAATGTTGACAAACCCGTGAGCCGCACTTTTTAAATGATCCATTCCCGGTACTTTTTTGACAGAATGTATATGTATATTTCCGTATCCATATAATGGTATCAAGGGCGTATTCAGAAACTCACTATCCTCCTTTGAGGGGATTCGAGCGTAAGGAAGTGGGGGAAGGAAAAATTCAAATTGTCAATGTTTGGAGGTTGAAATTTTACAATTTTATCTTTGAGCCTTCAGAAATCACTTAGCCATTCAAAGTTTGCGGCGATGTGGAACTCTAGGCATGTAATTTATTATTATTCACTTCAAGTAAGGTAGTGAATTTTTGGATATTCCCTTGAATGGTATTACACTTCACTCTAAAAAATTTGGCAGTGTTAGGTAAAGTCCACTCCGAATGGTGTTGTTTCAACACCTGACGGTGTTATTTCGACACCGTATGGGGTCATTCTAATACCATTTGGAATTATTTCAACACTGAATTCCGGAGTGAACTTTTATAGAATCCGCGCGGTGTTAATTCTGACACCGCTTTTCTTACAGTATTTTGAGACGTTTGGAGGTGATCTACGGATTGAAATAAAATAAGCACAGTCAATAGATCAATTGTGAATACTCATTCTCCTGACATCGCGTTTTGAACCAAACCAAAGGAATGGTATTTGCAAACAAAATCGCAAGGCAATTCAATGAAATTTATACTTCACCCATACAGCACAAGAGTTCCTGTTATGCTCATGAATATGTATTTATTATCAATATTTTGAATTCAAAACGAACTCTTAATGAATAACTCAATGTTCAGAAAGAATTCGTATCAAGACTCCATAATGAATTCTGCGTGCATTCAATGCATTTTGATTCTGACTGCATTGAATTCATTATTGGTTGCATAACGGCGACTATTCAGAGAGTCTTTGGAAGGTCTTTATGAATTCAAATTGATCATTTGTGCTGGCTGGGTAAAAAATACACAAATGGACCTTGCAAATTTTCTGCTGGAATCAAATGTTCCAATTTTCCCTGACTTTTTATAAATTTCAATGGATTTCCCTGACTAATGGAGCATTTTGCAAACGTTCCCTGACTTTACTTCTTTGATTATTATTCGTATTGAGCATAGATAGCGGTAATACAGGTGTATTGTAATCGAGTTGTCAACACACGATGTAAGGAGAATAGGTGGGTTGGTTATCTTTCCTGTCGGTGTGAGAAATTTTTGATGGAGTTCTTGTCATAAGTGCAATTTTTGCCACCACCCGAGTAGAAATTCCTATCCGGTAAGCCCTAAAGTGGCCCGGACCGGATCCGGCTGTGAAATGGGATGCCCCATATGGGGCTTCATATCTGGGCCTGACCAGGTCCGTGTACATAGAAACCTATCGGGGATTCCAGATTCGGCACCGATGAGGATAACCTGATGATAGTTCCAATGAGGTTGACCCAATAAGAATCTATCTGGCTCTGATCCGTTTCCCTGATAAGGGCCAGATGCGCATAATTTGAATCAGGTCCAAATGTGGCTAACCTAATCCGTGCCCTGATAAGCAAAACTTTATTTAGTTTTATCCGGATCTGATCAGTCCTCTTGATTGGAGTCGGATGCAGATAATTTTAATCAGGTCTGGATATGACTAATCTGATCTGCGTCCTATTAAGAAAAGTCTTGTCAAACCTCATTCGCCCTCGATCAGTTTACCAGACGAGGCACAGATTAGGGAAATCATGATCCAATCCGGAAGAGGCAGACCTTATTGCGGCCTTAACAAGGCGAGCTTTTGCAAACCTCATCAGACCCAAATTAGTTTTTCTGACGGCAGTCAGATACAAATAATGTGAATATATTCACGTCCAGATGTGAGTAAAGTAATCTCCGCTCTAATAAGAAAACTCAGAATAAATGCAAGTAGATTTTTTTGAAATGCCCCTAGAATTATGCAATTTCAATCCTTCACTGATAAACTCCGGGATACCATCGAATTTTTGATACGACACCAAATGACTGAGGTTTCTCGCGAGTGCTGGTTGTATCTATTCGTTGATATATATACCTCGCTCAAGCATTCATCTGTATGAAGCTGACGCTACCGAACGAGAGCTAGCAGACGCACAGTGGGGCCAAATGCCAAAAAGCTGGCCAAAACCCCAAAAATGAAGTTTGTAGTTGGGGATATTTGACCCTTGGGATAAGTAAGGTGATGTCCCAAGTATTGGAATTCTGATATAAGAAGATCTGATCCCCTCCCCCTGCCCTTGTGTACCAGTTGAAAAATACCCTCTTTGAAGTATAATCCGCGTGATTGAAAGACAGTAAAATAACGAGCATGTTCAAAAAGACGCTGTGTCTCGAAAAATCAACCGATTTAACTTTTTCAAATTGGAGTCTATTACTGAAACTTTATAGAATACACTAAAAATTAAGAGAATATCAATTTGATGAGTAGAAAATACTGACACAGCAATGATTGGATGTAATTTCTATATCTATAAATGAGAAAATGTGTTTGGTTTTTGAAGGAATAGTAGAGAATTACGCAAAATTACGTCGTTTAACTTATTGGAGGTGGTAGATGGGACTCTTACCTAAACATCAGAAAAAAAAACGGCTGCCCATGTCTGCCCCTGAGCAATTCCGCCATGTTTTTGTGCAGGAAATCACAAAAAATTAGACGGAGTGATGAGGAGTCCTTAGATCCGTCTGAAACTTGATATTCAGAAGTTTGTGGGGTCGCTGATTATGAATCCGTTGTCTTCATTTCGGAATTCAAAATGGCGGATCCAATATGGCGGACGAAAATTGAAAGAAATCATCGGATTTTCTTCAAATTCGTTACCCAGGGGTTTCTGAGGTCGCTGATTACGAATCCGTTGTTTGAATTTCAAAATTCAAAATGGCGGAGCCAATATGGCGGATGAAAATTGAAAAAATCATCGGATTGCCTTCAAACTCGGTACCCTGAGGTTTTTAAGGTCGCTGATTCCGCATCCGGTGTCTGAATTCCGGAATTCAGAATGGCGGATCCAGTTTGGCAGAAAAAAATTGAAAAAATCATCAGATTCCCTTCAAACTCGGTATCCAGGGTTTTGTGGGGTCATCGATTACGAATCAGTTGTCATATTTCAAGAATCAAAGATAGCGTATCTAATATGGTGGACACAAAACTCAGAATTCAGTAGATTCGCTTCGAATTTTATCTCAACGTTAGTATGTGTTTTATTTCCAGTGTACATTTGCTGCACGAGAAAAACTGTATGAGATTGATTACCATTCGTTTTTCTTCTCATCGCGGGCTTAGGGTACACAAAAGCCAGAAATCATTGATATTCAGGAAGATGATGGACCATTGAGAGAAAAACAGTATTGCTGGAGAATATTCGTAGTGAATTTACTATGAGTTGATGAATTCACTATGGGAAATGACAATAAAACTACCAACATTTAGTATTATTACTACGAATTTTTGGTAATTTCACTGCTAACATTCTTCAGCGATGCTCTTTTTCCCTAAAGTAACCGTCATTTTCCTAAATGTTTATAAATGTTATCCAAGTATTGATATCTCTTTTCTTTTCGTGAACTGAATCATGACTCGCGATTTGGTGATCGTTCTTATGTTAACCTATCGTTTCCATGGCAACGTAAATAGTTGGTTGTAATCGGTCTGATTTCAAATGGTGCTTATCACAATTGTGCAATAGCTGTCACCGAATTCTTACTCTTGCTAGTAATCGTTACCGTAAACTTTTTTCCGCGTGCAAGTTTGGAGCTTGGTGAATATTTTTCGTTTTTTAAAATCATTCAATGTTAACATACAATTCCAAATGAGATGGATTCCGCTGCCATAGGTAAGTGTTTCAACAACCTATATTTTCTTAGTAGTTCAATTTGAACAGTTGACTGCAAAAAGAATTAGCTTAAGAAGGTTGAATCCAACCCAAGAAAATTAGGAAAATTTTTAGAAACACATGGGGTTTCTGTGGCGAATTTTATCGAATTCTACAACGTTTGTAGATTTCAAAGATGATTCAATATCTATGACTCGGAGAGAGATGTACAATATTTTAAGGAGCAGTCCTCTACCTACGTTGGATGAAAAGTTCACTTTCCTTCAAGGAAAAATCATCGAGATAACGTGTTGTCCGGATAACAAGACTACAGAGATCTCTAACCTTTTATCTACTTTTAAATGTGTATTTAAAAAGAGATGAGAATCTTCTCAAAGGACCGAAGAACGATTTCTTAAAAATAATGAAGAATGGTTAAAACAAGAGGTAGTGTTTTGTACTTTCAGGAATCCCCATTCTGTAACTGTTCCCACGCAAGTGGGAAGACCTCTTGTTGAATTCAACGAATGTTCAGAAAGAACGAAACGTAGGAAAACTGAGAATATCAGAGTAAATACTCCTATCTCAGAGCTGTCTTACGCCACACAAATGTGTTTGAGAGCGTCTGGACAGATCGAAGCCGCAAAAATTGTAAAGGATGTTACATCTTCTGATCCTGAGCTTGCCAAAATGTATATGAAAGGTTATCAAACTTTCAAGCGAAATGACCCAAAGATGTTGAATGATGAAGATGCTCTAGCTCTCCTAGTAGATGCCGAGCTCTCAAAACATCAGTACTGCTTATTGCGTGGAGCTGATCCGCAGAAATTTCCACCTTATAAAAAAATTCAACTGGCCAAACGCATGTGTTTCCCTGACAAGGAATTTATTCAAATAACAGAAACCTGCGCTGTTGTGCAACTACAAGCACTTCTTGATCACACAGCTACACGTATTTTGAAGCTACAGAATTCGGTTTTGTCAACTTTATCTGATGAAGAGTTACAAAACCTGGTACTTATTTCCAAATGGGGGTTTGATGGGAGCTCTGGCCACTCCTCATACAAACAAGCATATCAAAGTTCGGAAGCTAGTGATTCCGCTGTGTTCATTACTTCACTTGTGCCTCTCCGCCTACACTGCAATTCAAAAATAATTTGGCAGAATCCAAGGCCATCATCAACCAAATTTTGTAGGCCAATCAAAATAGAGTTTGTGAAAGAATCAACTGAAGTTTCGGTTGCAGGGAAGCTACGGGTTGATAATGAAATAGAAAATCTGAGGGCTACTTCTTTCAGAACTGATGAAAAACATGTTTCAGTGAAACATGAGATGATTTTTTCTATGGTGGACGGGAAGGTATGCAATGCCATAACTGAGACAACCTATACCCAGAAGTGCTATATATGTGGTGCCACATCTAAGGAATTCAACAAAATTGATGATATAGTATCCAGGCCGGTCAAAACCGCAAACCTCCAGTTTGGTTTGTCTTGTCTACACGGCTGGATACGATTTTTTGAGGGCCTCCTGCATTTGTCTTATAAGCTACCTATTCAGAAGTGGCAAGCACGAAAACAAGATAAAGCTTTGGTGGAAGAATGGAAAAAGGTTGTACAGAAAAGTTTTAAAGAAAAATGTGGCCTCATTGTCGATGTTCCTAAGCCAGGGTTTGGGAACTCAAATGATGGGAATACCGCTAGGCATTTTTTCGCACAACCCGAAGTTTCTGCCGAAATCACAGGGGTGGATGTCAACCTAATACAACGACTCCAAGTAGTATTAGCTACCGTTTCAAGTGGCCATGAAATAGACGTTGAAAAGTTTCGGAGTTACGCTTTAGACACGGCACGCTACTACGCGACAAAATATCCGTGGTACCCAATGTCACCTACGATGCACAAGTTTTTGATCCACGGACCTGAAATCATTGCATCTGCTCTTCTACCTATAGGCCAATTGACTGAGGAAGCACAAGAGGCTCGTAACAAAGATTTTAAAAGGTAAAAATGATGTATATCACTCAATAATAGTCTATATTTGTCACAGTGGACTCGACACTTTGAAGGGAGAAATTTGACCTCTCAAGTACTGCAATCAGTTTGATACATTGCACAATACGTTTTTGACTACTAGGCAAACTATATATTTATGGTAACCACGAGAATATATGTTCGCGAAGATTGTTTTGTTCTGGTAAGGAATTCGGGGAATTATGAATATTCATATACTTTTTTTTATTAATGAGCCACATTGTTCATCCTCTGGAAACATAAATTCATAGACTAGAAAACAATTTTGAGAATCAAGTAAACTTATGAATTAGAGGATTTATTCAAAACTTTATACTGATGACCCCAAAGTGCAGCTGCTCTTTGTTTTTCCTTGATTTTGCTTGTCATGTTGAGATCAAAAGCTTTAACGGTGTCGATGAATACATAATTATATTCAAATATCTTAACAACATTCATTTCCAAAGGTACCGAGAGCATCACTCCAGGAAATGCAGTAGAGAAAAAACGAATGAAGACATTTTTAAATGGTTCCTTTTGAGTTCTGATCCAATGTTATCGAGTGAAAGACAGTTGCCCAAGAAAAAACTAAAGTTTCTCCCTAGAGACGTGTTAAGCCTGATCAAAACTCCGGATATACTTGATAAAGACAACGTAACTTTCCCATTATCTTCCTCTGAGAGTGAAGAAGAAGACTGATCTGAGTAAAAAAAGTGTGGCAAAAGTAAAAACCATTACGATTTCAGTTTTTTATATTATTGTATATATTGTAAATGTATATATCTTTCGATTCAACACATTTGGTGTGTTAATATCATTCGATAATTATATTAATGATGATTCAATGTTGGAAATAATAATGATAATGATCATAAGAGGAACAACAAAATGGGCCGTTTAGTTCTTGTTTAATATTAAGTTATGAATGAAGTTTTGATTTTTGGCATCCGCCATCCTGAATTTCGGAATTCTGACAACGGATTCGTGATCAGCGATTCCGAAAACCCCTGGGTACCGAGTTTGAAGGGAATCCGGTGATTTTTACAATTTTCGTCCGCTATATTGGGTCCGTTATTTTGAATTTTGAATTTCAGACCGTGGATTCGTAATCAGCGACCACAGAAACCCCTGAGTACCGAGTTTGAAGAAAATGCGATGATTTTCTTAATTTTTGTCCACCATATTGGATCCGCCATTCTGAATTTCAAAATTTTGACAACGGATTCGTAATTGGTGACCCCAAAAACTACTGGATGCCGAGTTTGAAGAAAATCCGATGATCTTCTCGATTTTATTCCACCATATTGAATTTCGAAATGCAGACAACGGATTTGTAATCAGCGACCCCAAAAATCCCTGGGTACCCAATTTGAAAAGAATCCGATAATTTTTTCAATTTTCGTCCGCCATATTGGATTCGCCATTCTGAATTTGGGAACTCAGACAGCGGATTCATAATCAGCGACCCCGAAAACCCCTGATCACCAAATTTGAAAAAAATCCGATGATTTCTTCCAATTTTCGTCCACCATATTGGATCCGCCATTTTAAATTTCGAAATGAGAACAACGGATCCGTAATCAGCGACCCCAAAAACCGTTGGGTACCCAATTTGAGGAGAATCCGATGATTTTTAAAATTTTCGTCCGCCATATTGGATTCGCCATTTTGAATTTTGGAACTCAAACAGCAGATTCGTAATCAGCGACCCCAAAAACCCCTGATCACCAAGTTTGAAGGAAATCCGATGGTTTCTTTCAATTTTCGTCCGCCATATTGGATCAGCCATTTGGAATTTTGGAATTCTGACAACGGATTCGTAATCAGTGACCCCATAAACTTCCCGAGTACGAAGTCGCAAGCGAATTTGAGAGCCCCTTATAATTTTGTCCAGCTTTTTGGCATTTGGCCCCACTGTGAGACGTACGGCTACACTTTTGGGAGGCTCTGTACTTTTGGGTTTTCTGATATTGAAATCCAACTAGCGGACGAACCAAGACTACTATCGGAATGGAAATGACCAATCTTCATAAACTTTGATGCGCTGAATCGAATGAGATAGGTCTGGAAACACTCAAATGCATTTTGAACGGGATATTTGAGTTTTGAGTGCGGGAAGAAGTGGGAATATATCATGATTTAAAAGTTTTTCCATGCCTTCTACCATTCAGAAGAATAATTCGCGGTTCGGTGATAGGTTTTCTTATAGCTTTTTCGATGCCGAATCGAATGGTATAGGTCTCGATGTGTTACGCGGCCATTTTAGAGGGGTAAATGGGGGTTGAAGTCTGGCAATCTTGCGAATGAGAGGGAAATGCAGAATTCCGATGTTCGTTCCATGCCTTCGACCATTCAGAAGAATGATTCGCGGTTCGATGATGGGTTTTCTTATAGTTCTTTCAATGCCGAATCGAATGGTATGGGTCTCTATGTGTTACGCGGGCGTTTAAGAGAGGTACATGGGGGGTGGAGTGCGGAAGTCTTGCGAATGAGAGGAAAATCGAGAATTCCAATGTTCGTTCCATGCCTTCTACCATTCGGAAAAATAATTCGCGGTTCGATGACGGGTTCTCTTATGCCTTTTTCAATGCCGAATCGAATGGTATGGGTCTCTATGTGTTACGCGGCTGTTTAAAAAGGGTAAATGGGGGTTAAAAGCTGGAATCTTGTAAATGAGAGGAAAATACAGAATTGCAATATTCGTCCCCTGCTTTCTCCCATTCGGAAAAATAATTCAGGGTTCGATGATGGGTTTCCTTATAGCTTTTTCAATGCCGAATCGAATGGTATGGGTCTCTATGTGTTACGCGGCCGTTTAAAAGGGGTACATGGGGGTTGAAGGCTGGAATCTTGCGAATGAGAGGAAAATCGAGAATTGCAATATTCGTTCCCTGCTATCTGCCATTCAGGAAAATAATTCACGGTTCGATGATAGGTTTTCTTATAGCCTTTTCCATGCCGAATCGAATGGTATAGGTCTCAATGTGTTACGCGGCCGTTTAAGAGTGGTATATGGGGGTTGGAAAAGCTATAAGAGAACCCATCATCGCACCGCGAATTATTTTTCTGAATGGTCGAAGGCATGGAACGAACATTGGAATGCTCAATTTTCCTCTCATTTGCAAGATTCCAGCCTTCAACCCCCATTTTCCCCTTTCACACGGCCGTGTAACACATAGAGACCCATTCCATTCGATTCGGTATTGAAAAAGCTATAAGAGAACCCATTATCGCACCGCGAATTATTTTTCTGAATGGTAGAAGGCATGGGACGAATATCGCAATTCTCGATTTTCCTCTCATTCGCAAGACTTTCACACTTCCACCCATGTACCTCTCTTAAACGGCCGCGTAACACATAGAGACCTATGCCATTCGATTCAGCATTGAAAGAACTATAAGAAAATCCATCATCGAACCGCGAATTATTTTTCTGAATGGCAGAAAGCAGGGAACGAATTTTGCAATTCTCGATTTTCTTCTCATTTACAAGATTCCAGCTGTCAACCCCCATCTACCCCTTTTAAACGCCCGCGTAACACATAGAGACCCATACCATTCGATTCGGCATTGAAAAAGCTATAAGAGAACCCGTCATCGAACCGCGAATTGTTTTTCTGAATGGTAGAAGGCATGGAACGAACATTGGACTTCTCGATTGTCCTCTCATTCGCAAAATTCCAGCCTTCAACCCCCATTTACATCTCCTCAACGGCCGCGTAACACATCGAGACCTATACTACTCGATTCGGCATCGAAAAAGCTATAAGCAAACATATCACCGAACCGCGAATTATTTTTTTGAATGATAGAAGGCATCTGGGCATAATGTAAGGAAATTCAAGAACTAACCGAAACGGTGGACACTCAATTTCTAAAAAAAAAGGTACTGTATCGTCTTTATGAATTAATAAAACGGGATATGGTAATTAATAAACTTAATAAAAGTTTAATAACGCAAAATCAAGAACTATGTCAGGAAAATGCCACAACACATACGAAAGACAACGAAAGATAAACGGCTGTATAGTTACAAAACTCCAACCGCCATTATTTCGAAACCATGTTCTTCAACTTAGCCGTATGAATAACTTGCAATTTTTATCCGATTAACTCGAAATTCTCACTGTAGGTTTTTAAATAGATCCTCAAGGAAAATACACACGATTTTATAGATTCATTGAAAATTACATTTTTTTATAAACGTTTAGAAGTCAATTTTTTGTTGAGAAATAAAAAAACCAGTTCAAATTCATGTCAATTTGCGAAAAATGATTCTTCTTCAATAATGATGTGTATAGTCGGTGTAAGAAGTACATCAACAGTTCTAACGGAAATATCTTGAAATATGTTGTTATTAACGATTTTCAAATATTTTTCTCAGACTGTATACAACCATGAATGTGCCTTCCATCATTCTGATAAGTTACAAATTCTCAAACAACAGCAATAACATATTATAAAAAGATATTTCCGTTAGAACTGTTGATGGGCTTTTTACACCAACTATACATCTCTAATCAATTCAGTGTAGATTGTGAAAAAACTGTTTCTTTTGTTTTGAATACAAATGGAAAAATGTCATTTATACGGCCGCAAATCTCCTTAAAACATACATGATCCTTTGAAACGTCTGTACTGCCGTCAAGGGAATGAGTGATTTTCACCGAGGGTGACGGTTGTTGCCCGAGCGAAGCGAGGGCAAAAATCACATGAGGTGAAAATCATTTCCCTCCCGAAGAACATACGATACTTTTTGTCCGAGTTCGCTAAAATAGTGAACGTCCTTATGCATATAATCAACTTGATGCTATTTCTCAAGCGTCTCACTACTCCCCTTATTCTTTCCCCAAGGAAATAATGAAAACGTACTGCGCACGCACACACATCATTGGTTGGGAACGGTTACGAATACGTAGTTTCGCTCTCGCATCAAGTGGATACGAGCGCATACGTGGCTCCATCTGGTAGCATTTCTTCCCGACCAAAATACTCAAGACTGAACGCATAAAAACGTCTGAAATTTTCAGGAATGAATCTTTGAAGGTTTGTCTAGGTCTGTACAAAGCCGGAATTTCGAAAAACAGAAAAAAAAATTTTCTTCCTGTTTCACGGGTATGCAAAATTTGACACACTGTAATTTTCGTCGAAATCCATATTTTTTACGGAATTGTACCCCTCATATTTCAAATTTGGCGTAAATTAATGCCAAGGCTATCACTTCTCTCTTAAACTATGAACTATCGGAAAATGTCCAGAAATCCTGACTCAAGTAGCTCCATAGGTCTGCAAACCACACTCAACTTCCTTTCCGTATACTTCCGAATACTCATTCATATGTTCAACTCATAGAAACTCATCAACGGATGTATTTTTAGGTATATTAAGTGATCTAGGCATTTTTATCTAACTGCACTGGGAGTTAGTGCGTATTTTTTTGCTATTTTTTTGCCATTTTTTGCCGTAGGGAAAAATTTTTTTGCTTTGGCCGTTCCAAAGATACGGCGAGTTAGATAGCTTAAGATTAAGGTATCTAGCAATCGACATAGACTGAGAACGTGAGGACTATGCGGAGGAAGAACTACACCATAATTTTTTGCCAACTTTTTGCTGCAAGATAGGATATGTGGAAAAAAAAAATCGATCCCAATTTTTTTTTCTCCTCTGGATCGTATACTGAGAAGATAAGTACGCAAAGATAGGATTCACATATGGAGCATGTTGTGTTGAGAACGGAAGATATAAATCAGATGGACTTGGTAAGAAACATATACGAGCCGGATGAGGTTCATGAATTGAGCATGTATGGGTCATACATGACCCATATAAAGGATGTGTGAGATGTATCTGATGGATCATGCAGCATCCTCTCAAATTGTTATCCTGACATCTGACAACCTCTGTGATACTTTGCTATCATATAGCACCAGAGGAGATTTTTTTGTGAATGTCTAGCATCCTCTGGGCTGATTTCCATACCATCCGGGAACCTGATTGATATTTATGCTACCACTTAGCACCGACTTGGAATTTTTTGCTACCATCTAGCAACCATTCTGAATTTTTTGCTACCATCTGGCATCGACTTAGAATTATTTGCTGTCATCTAGCAACGTTTTGGAATTATTTGATACCATCTAGCGACCATTCTGAATTTTTTGCTACCATCTAGCATCGACTTAGAATTATTTGCTGGCATCTAGCAACGTTTTGAAATAATTTGCTACTATCTAGCAACCATTCTGAATTTTTTGCTACCATCTAGCATCGACTTAGAATTATTTGCTGTCATCTATCAACGTTTTGGAATCATTTGCTACCATCTAGCATCGACTTGGAATTTTTTGCTACCATCTAGCAACCATTTTGAATTTTTTGCTACCATCTAGCATCGACTTGGAATGTTTTGCTGTCATCTAGCAACGTTTTGGAATTATTTGCTACCATCTAGCAACCATTCTGAATTTTTTGCTACCATCTAGCAACCATTCTAAATTTTGTGCTACCATCTAGCATCCACTTAGAATTTCTTTCTGTCATCTAGCAACGTTTTGGAATTATTTGCTACCATCTAGCAACCATTCTGAATTTTTTGTTACCATCTAGCAACGACTTAGAATTATTTGCTGCCATCTAGCAGCGTTTTGGAATAATTTGCTACCATCTAGCAACCATTCTAAATTTTTTGCCACCATCTAGCATCGACTTAGAATTATTTGCTGTCATCTAGCAACGTTTTGGAATTATTTGCTACCATCTAGCAACCATTCTGAATTTTTTGCTACCATCTAGCATCGACTTAGAATTATTTGCTGTCATCTAGCAAGGTTTTGGAATTATTTGCTACCATCTTGCATCGACTTGGAATTTTGTGCTACCATCTAGCATCGACTTAAAATTTTTTGCTGTCATCTAGCAACGTTCTGGAATTATTTGCTACCATCTAGCAACCATTCTGAATTTTTTGCTACCATCTAGCAACGTCTTAGAATTATTTGCTACCATCTAGCATCGACTTGGAATTTTTTGCTGTCATCTAGCAACGTTTTGGAATGATTTGCTACCATCTAGCAACCATTCTGAATTTCTTGCTGTCATCTAGCAACGTTTGCTAACAAAATTCAGAATGGTTGCTAGATGGTAGCAAATTATTCCAAAACGTTGCTGGCTGACAGAAAATAATTCTAAGTCGATGCTGGATGGTAGCAAAAAATTCAGAATGGTTGCTAGATGGTAGCAAATAATTCCAAAACGTTGCTAGATAACAGCAACAAATTCTAAGTCGATGCTAGATGGTAGCAAAAAATTCAGAATGGTTGCTAGATGGTAGCAAAAAATTCCAAGTCGATGCTAGATGGTAGCAAATAATTCCAAAACGTTGCTAGATGGTAGCAAAAAATTCAGAATGGTTGCTAGATGGTAGCAAATGATTCCAAACCGCTGCTAGATGCCAGCAAATAATTCTAAGTCGATGCTAGATGGTGGCAAAAAATTCCAAAACGTTGCTAGATGACAGCAAATAATTCTAAGTCGATGCTAGATGGTGGCAAAAAATTTAGAATGGTTGCTAGATGGTAGCAAATAATTCCAAAACGTTGCTAAATGGTAGCAAATGATTCCAAAACGTTGCTAGATGACAGCAAATAATTCTAAGTCGATGCTAGATGGTAGCAAAAAATTCCAAATCGATGCTAGATGGTAGCAAATGATTCCAAAACGTGGCTAGATGACAGCAAATAATTCTAAGTCGATGCTAGATGGTAGCAAAAAATTCAGAATGGTCGCTAGATGGTAGCAAATAATTCCAAAACGTTGCTAGATGACAGCAAATAATTCTAAGTCGATGCTAGATGGTAGCAAAAAATTCAGAATGGTTGCTAGATGGTAGCAAAAAATTCCAAGTCGGTGCTAAGTGGTAGCATAAATATCAATCAGGTTCCCGGATGATGCTAGACATTCACAAAAAAATCTCCTCTGGTGCTATATGATAGCAAAGTATCACAGAGGTTGTCAGATGTCAGGATAACAATTTGAGAGGATGCTGCATGATCCATACATGATCCATCAGATACATCTCACACACCCTCTATATGGATCATGTATGACCCATACATGCTCAATTCATGAACCTCATCCGGCTCGTATATGTTTCTTACCAAGTCCATCTAATTTATATCTTCCGTTCTCAACACAACATACTCCATATGTGAATCCTATCTTCGCGTACTTATCTTCTCAGTATACGATCCAGAGGAGAAAAAAAAATTGGGATCGAATTTTTTTTCCACATATCCTATCTTGCAGCAAAAAGTTGGCAAAAAATTATGGTGTAGTTCTTCCTCCGCATAGTCCTCACGTTCTCAGTCTATGTCGATTGCTAGATACCTTAATCTTAAGCTATCTAACTCGCCGTATCTTTGGAACGGCCAAAGCAAAAAATTTTTTCCCTACGGCAAAAAATGGCAAAAAAATAGCAAAAAAATACGCACTAACTCCCAGTGCAGTTAGATAAAAATGCCTAGATCACTTAATATACCTTGTATTTTTTCACATTGAATTCTATTTGAGTCGATTCAACAATTCAAAATCTATAAGAATGCTCTAGTTTGATTCATTTCTTCTTATTCAACTGTCGAACAATCAACTTCAAATTTATCAAGACATTCAAGTACAGTCCACTTTCAACCAACACCACGCGTTCGCTAGCTTCAGCTTCATAGAAATATGTGTTGTATTCATCAACTATTTGATGAAATAAATGTTAATGCATATTTCTCAGGCCGTATCCAAGCATACGAGTTAGTATACATAAATCTTATTTGATTTATCGAATCTTTTTTTCTCAGGGTCCCAGACATTTCATTGCTTCTTAGCAAATTTCACTTGATCTCAGTAAATGTTGTTTGAAATGGATAAAAATTTATTCGGGTATAATAAATTTCTCATTTGATCCAACTGAAATGTCATCGGGTTCATATTTAAATAGAAATTCAGTTTAAATAAGTTCAATTGATCCAAATACATCCAGATATACAATTTTCCTCGGCGCAACTCTCATCTTTCAATTCTCTCATCTAGATGAAGATTTTCTTGACGGAATTCATTTCGATCTGTGCATTTTCATCGGAGTTATAAAATATTGAATCACAAACCGTCAGCAAAATTCATTCTCCTGCCATATTTTCAAAATCCAATCAGTATCCAAATCAATAGGCCTCGTATACTCAATGAGCTAAACAAATTGCAAGAGGAATCATTTGTCTCACTCTGAAAGAAGTAAACGTGAACCAGAAAATTCCCACAGACGGACAAAATTCATAAAAATTCGTAACCTCAATCTCAAATATAAAACAGTTCTAACAAAAAACGAACTTTTTTGAATTTCAAAAAAATTCCAAGACACAAAACGAAAATCCAAGATTTTCCTGGATTTTTACAAGGACAACCCAAATTCCAGAACAATTCCAGGAATCCTAGGAATCCAGGATCACTATCCACCCTGATGTTTCACTGAAGAGATATCACAAAAATAATTATTTGCTCAAGTTGGCCACTATTGCTTTGGAAAAAGAATCCTTGACTCTCCCCGGTTTTCTAAACTGTTGTTCCATTTTCCCCTGACCTTATAAAATAATAGTCAGGACTTGATTAGAAATCCATATATCCCATCAATTAGTAGATGTCCATGTTGATGAAACGAACAATCGATTTCATTTAAAAAATAATGTATTCACATAATCTTGCATAATTTCTCATAAATGCCTCAATTCATTGACAAATTACGAAAAATCTTATAATTTATTTGTCTTCTCCACATTAGAAACAATTAATCTAAAATCACTAATGTACAAATTTCTTCTTTGTGTATATATTCTTTCTAAAAATAAAGTTCATTTACTATTACTAATTTATTTATGAATTGGGAAATTCATAAAGAATGAAAAGTTTTTACCAAATTACTTTGCAGTGGAATTACATATCATTATAAATATTACAATAAGATAATTTTAAATTATCTGGAATCATTAGAAATTCCTTGCAACATTTATTCAAATGATTGAGAATAATTTCATTATTTTCATGTAAAAACCGAAAGTACAGGCATGGAGAAAGGCTAACAAAAACTGCATATCGTGATTAAAATGGCGTAAAAATAATCCATACATGAATTTATCATTACGTACCATTTTTGAAACCGCAATTCTATACATACCCAAGCAGCACAAATGATCATCCTGTATATATGAGCAATTTTCGAAGAATTCTGGACCAGTCTTCGTTATAACAATGAAAGAGAATTCAATATGAGTTCAATGAGGGACCATGGAGTCCTTCAAGGAATGGGCAAAATTTTGCTACGTACTTTTTGATCAACTAAGCAATAAATAAAAATTTTAAATCCGCAATGATGAAGTACATTGCTAAAATTGAGCTTTGAATATGAACTTGGAACTATAAATGATTCGCAAAAATCATGCAAACGATTAAAAACATATTAACCTACAAACATCAATCATTTTTAGAACTTACTTTCTCATGTTTAGGAACATGTTTTGGGCTTTGGATTTATATTTAAAGCTAAATTCTAGCAGTGCACTTTATTGCTATATATTTGAAATTTGTAATCATTGCTTAGTCATTTAAAAACTATGTAGCAAAATTTTGTCCGTTTCCTAATGCTCCATGACCCTCGAAGGGATACTAGTGCCGGGACTTCAGCCAAATCTTTCGTGTAAGATTTCTCCAAAATACTTTTATATTTTCAAAATATCGCTCTATACAGCATTTCTTGAATGTCTATACAAATGCTGTATAGAGCGATGTTTTGAAAATATCAAAGTATTTTGGAGAAATCTTACATGAAAAATTTGGCTGCTGCCACGCCACTAGTATCTCCTGAACTGAAAATAATTACATATTGGATGCCCAAAGAATCTTTCATCAAGTCACAATGTGAGTGATTCCTAAACATCGACGCTGAGGCAAAAAATTTTTGGGAAATATGAAATATTTGATTGAATAGTCACAAAAAAAATACTCGAGTGATTTAGATAAAATTTTATTGAATCAATTAAATATCCTATCTTATCAACAAAATATTTTGTAAAACATTAAATACTTAGTTGATTGAATGAACATTTGATTCATTCAATAGATATTTATCTGAATCAATTGAAAATGTTTTGCGAGCGTTCGATAAAAAAAACTTTATTATTCTCGAAAATTTTTCCTCAGCGATGTCGTCCATTAAGACCTGATTTTGAATTGCAACACTCCTAATGAGTGAAAAATTTCGCCGTGAGCAAAGGGTATTAATATTGAATATTTCAACACCATGAGAATTAGATGTTGATCACTGATAATAAACAAAGGTTTTCATTGCTCAGTTTTTTAATTTGACAAATGAAAATTCGACTGAATCATGTTTCATTATTATTACCATTATCGAGGAAACGAATTAAATATAAATGGATAAATATTTTGAGGGATTCATAAAAATTCCCTGATTTCTCTGATTTTCCCGACCTCACAAATTCCCGGACTTCTCCAGTTTTCCAGAAAATGGCCACCCTGTATTTGGTGAGTAAAGCAGTCAAAGGTACATCAACATGATTAAAATATGCTGCAACGATATTCATTGACATGATTGAACCATCTGTATGAAACAGGTTTACGGTGGGTTTCTCTCTTCTAATAGTACAATTTATTTCACAAAACTGGTTTCCAAAATCTTTTCATTGGAATGAATTAATTTCGCTGCCCCAAAATTACAATAAAAATGGACAAATTTCAACTAGTAATTTAAATTTGATTCATCGTAAAGAAATAGATACAACTAATAATTCTATCTCCACCATTGGTAGCATTGAATAGATCATAAGTAACAGAAAAGTAATTCATATAGAATTGGAACATTTTAGGAATCTGCACCTTGAATTTTGAATCATCAAACATAACCAACTCGTGTCCTAAATGTCCAATTTCATTCAATTCAGGATTCGTTATAGGAATTACTTTGGATCATCCTTTGAAAAAGTACTCATTAAATTTGTGTAAAAATTCTCAACAGTACGTCAAAATAAGATTTCACATCTATTTGAATTATGTGGAATCTTATATATACACAACTTTGATAGTGACTTAGCACTGATATTTCTTCAAAAATAATTTTGCAATTATCAAAGCTGTAGAATTGCTCACATCTTGATGAATTATATGGAAAGGTTTATATAGCCACAAAACCCTTGTCTTTAGAGAAATTCTATGAGAAACCATGAAAAAATCTTTAGATGCATTGATGAAATTGGATTCCAATTGAAAAATTTTCCATTTCAAAAGACACCTATTTAATATTTCAATAATGTATTTGGTTGATTTTAAATAGACTGCGTCTAGAGACACGCTAGCCTGTCTCCAATTTAGAAATTCGAGACCTATTAAATTTTCGAATTCTCTTATACAAGCATTATTTCTCTTGTGCAAGACTCCTATTCTGATGAGTTTTCTGAGAACTGTGTAGTCTAATATACTATAGAGCTCAGTGAGTTCTGTGTCTTTATTACCTACTCTCAACATACAGTGAGAAAAAAGTTGTCTCAATTCAATACCTGTTTTTTCATCTATGCAAAAAAAATATATTGTCTTCTCAAATCATGTTGCTATTAATTCAGAGAATATTGTTCCAGTTCAAGAAAAATGTAGAAGCAACTTTTGAAATCAAACAATATTCTCTCAAATCAAAGCGAGTTTAATCAAATAAAAATAAAGCATTTATTACTTCAATTATAAATGATACAATGAGTACTTAATTTTGCGTAAGAGTTTTGAAATTCAAATGTATTCCTCCTGCATCAAATATAGTACTTTCACAAAAAAGATTATCATCAATTTTTATGCAGGTGATTTGCAATGAATTTTGTTTCAAATATACACAGAACTATCAAGGTGCAATTGTACGTAAAGTTGGAAAAAAAGGGAATAGCACATGAACTTACTTGGAAACTTTTTATCTAAATAAGCTGGAGCAGTCCAATCAGAAATCTATAAAAATAAAAAGTATGAATACATATAACGTTTATCGAGTAAAAAACACATTGTTACCTTCCCAAGTCTATCTCCTTTCGAAAATGGCTGATAAGGCATATCCTTGAATTGATCTGGTAATTTGCATGGTCCCCAACCATCAGGATTATGTTGAATTGCCGGAGGTATGAAATGAGCTTTCTCTTCTTCTTCTTCTTCAATGTAATCTTCTGAATTTCCAGTGTTAGTTGTCATTATTTTATCAACTTATTGATAAAAAGATCAATGTAAAACGGATGGAACAATCGAAACGTACACCCGATGTGAAGCAATCTATAGAAGATAGAAAGACCGGAAACAGAGGACGGGTGAGGACGGGAAAATTGAACGTCCAAGAATACAAGCAATGTACGTAAACATGGATGAAATTGAACAAAATGCTACAAGCTCAAACAAGCATCCGTGAATGTTCGCCTAAACGGCGGGTGAAATTGAAAGCCTTAAGGGTCTAGACACACAAGCTACGTAAACGTAAGAATGGATGCGCAGAAACCGTATACGAGATCTGCGCGGCCTTCCGTTCCTTACGTTCACGTCTACGTGACTTGTGTGTTTAGGCCTTAAGGCCTAAGCACAAAAACTACGTAAACGTGGACGTAAGGAACGGAAGCATGCGCAGAAACTGTATACAAGATCTGCGCGTCCTTCCGTTCGTTACGTTCACGTTTACGTAGCTTGTGTCTCTAGACCATTAAGTCCTAGACACACAAGAAACGTAGACGTCAGAACGGATGCGCAGAAATCGTATACGAGATCTGCGCAGCCTTCCGTTCTTTACGTTCACATTGACGCAAGGAGTAACAAGAGGGAACATAGGTGGTAGTTAGGGATCCTTTAATGAGGGATCGGACAATCAGTCGCCATTAGTGGGATACTTCCAGTTTTTTCTATAGTTTAGTTAAGCATGCATAGTGTATGTTATTTTATTAAAATCATTTTTCTCAAATGTATTTACATGCTTTGTTCGAAGAATGTTTCAGATTCACTGAATTGTAAGTATTATACATGAATAAGCTGACTTTAAATATGTATCTCGAATATTTTCATCAATATCAGTACCTATCCCACTAATGGCGGCCGACTAAAGCTGTAATTTCATGGGGCGTCGAGCATCGAGCGTCAACATTAGAAAGAAAGAGAGGTCACACAGTTCTTCTCTTTCCTTCTAATGTTGACGCTCGATGCTCGACGCCCCATGAAATTACAGCTTAACCCGTAATCCGCAGCTGATTGTCCGATCCCTCATTAAAGGATCCCTAGGTGGTAGTGGGGGTGAATATCTTTGAAACGGAAACCCCTTCCACCAAGAGCTGGTAGTTATAAATGTAGTTGGCAGTGGTCGCTAGTGAAAATGAAAAAATCATCAAAGATTTACTATCTATGTACGTCATTATAACCTTACATGTCAAAGTTATGCTTGGTTATGTTGATGTTATTAAGTGATTTCTTTTCATTTATACATGAATTATTCGGAGAAATAACAAATATTCGATAATAAACATCTACTATAAACATGGTTTCATGTAGTATTTGTAATTCTCAGAAGACTGACAATACTAAAAATATAACTTTTCACAGGTAAGTACTAATATTTGAAACAATTAATTTATTTAATAAGTTATGATTCGTTGACCCTGAATTCAATAAGGTTCTTGATTATATATTTTAATATCAATCTCGAATCATTCAAACCGTTTATAATATGGAACCAAAATTATTCCAAATATATAATCTTATTTTGATTGAATGATTGATTGATGTCCTGGATATTTGTTCTGATCAGATTCCCAAAGGATCAACAAAGAAATGATGCTTGGGTGGAATTCGTTGGAAAACAAAAAGGCAAATTGCAGTGGACCGGTGTAAAGTATTTATGTTCTAAACACTTCGCACCTGAGTGTTTTCATAAATCATCACCTTTCAAAATTACTCTGAAACCTCAATCAGTTCCGTCGATTGATGTAAATGAAATAAAGCGTGTAAGTAAAAGCTTACGATACTTATCAATCTAATGAAATAATTGTATGTCATAAAGTATAAAAATGATTAATAATGTCTCAAACAATAACAGTCTGCTATCATGTTTTTGCATTATTAAAATTAATTATTTGCATCATTGAATTTTGTATAGTAACTGTTTCAATGTTCCAACTGAGAAGGTAATCCATTTGGACATCCACAGAATTACATGAAACCATATAATGAAAAGATTTTATAACAATAATACGCGAGGATGATGAGATAGTAAATTTTACAAATATTTCTTGTACCGAATATTTTATGAATGTAAAGACCAGCCAGAAGCATCAGCCTAGTAGCATCAGAATGTTGCATACATACTATGTACGTTCATAGTATATTTAGATATACTATGTACGTTAATAGTATATTTAGATATATTATGAACGTTCATAGTACATATACAACGTTCAGTTGCTACTTAGGGGTCTATTAATCTCATTTTGATGTCCAATTAATATCTAACTTATTGAAATTGGATCAAAATTCAATAAAAATGAGCAGGTCAATATTGATTTGATGTCATATTGACAATCGCTTTTCTCCTGGAATGTATTGTTTGATACAGCTAAAAAGTGTGGGAATTTGTCAATTTATCTACGTTTTTTCTTTCAATTACATTGTAATGCTATTCATAATAACTACCCGAAGAGAACATGAAGCTTCAGCGAACGTTCAGATCAGATGTGTATAGATCGGGCCGAAGGTTCATTAGAGCTAACTTTTAGATTCACAAACGTTTGACAAAGGTTCTACGGACGCTGAAATGTCCGCCTCAAAATACGTTCAGGGAACATAGATGGAACGTTCGCTGAAGGTTCATCGAAAGTCTGACGAAGCTTCACAAAAATATCTATACTTAGATTAATTTATAATAATTTATGTTTATTAATTGATTTGTTTTCATATAAATTGATCAAAATTAATATAAGTACAGATATTTTTGTGAAGCTTCGTCAAACCTTCGATGAACCTTCAGCGAACGTTCCATCTATGTTCCCTGAACGTATTTCGAGGCGGACATTTCAACGTCCGTAGAACCTTTGTCAAACGTTTGTGAATCTAAACGTTAGCTCTAATGAACCTTCGGCCCGATCTATACACATCTGATCTGAACGTTCGCTGAAGCTTCATGTTCTCTTCGGGTAATATTCCATGAATCCAGTTAATGAGATGAAATTAATTGAATATTTTGAATAGGTCAACAGGTTGAAAGCCAGAGTGGTTAAAATTCTACAAGAAAACAATCATGTACTGTATGAATCGCCACCCGGTTGTTTTAATGAAGATAGTATTGATTGTTCGTCTGATGACAAGGAAAATGAAGCATATGACAGTGATGGTGCCGAGAAGGTGTTTTTACCTTCGTTAAAGGACACGCCAAGGAAAGTAGCTCTAAAAGAAAAATTGAAAAACTAACAGCTTTGGATATGAAGAAAACGAAACAAATCAGATCGTCACAATTGGAAAAACATCGATTGAAGAAAAAGTTGAATCCTTATCTGATTTAATCAAAGACATGAAAAATTAACATATTATACAAGAAGATACTGCTACATTCCTGAAACAAAATTTCGGTAAGCATGAAAGTTTATTGCTTAGACTTCTTACGAAGAATACTGAACAATCAGTAGCTCAGAAATATCCAGAAGAGCTTCGAAAATTTGCACTCACTGTTAGTTTTTTTTTCACCAAAAGCCTATGACTTCTTACGTAGTTATTTCAATAATTGTCTACCTCATCCAAAGACATTGAGTAGATGGTACAAAGTTATTGACGGTAAACCAGGGTTCACTGTAGAAGCATTAAATTCATTAAAATTAAAAACGCAACACTCAAAAGAACCTGTCATATGTTCTTTAGTTTTCAACGAAATGTCAATTCGGAAGCACATCCAATGGGATGGACACACACTTCACGGTTTAGTCGACTACGGCATAGGAATTCAAGATAAAACCATTGGAGAAGCCAGTGAAGCCTTAGTATTTATGGGAGTTTCAGTTACTGAATCCTGGAAATTACCTATAGGGTATTTTTTCATCAACTCCCTTAACGCATCTCAAAAAGCTAGATTATTAGAACAAGCTCTAGATGTTTTACATGAATGTGGAATACAGATTATTAATGTGACTTGTGATGGACTCTCTAGTAATTTATCAATGGCCTCGATCATGGGCTGTACTTTAGATGATATGAATCATCTCAATACACAAATAACATCATCTGCGTTTTTCATTCTAGATCCTTCTCATATGATAAAGTTAATCAGAAATACTTTCGGGGATTATAGAGTTTTATATAACAGCAAAGGGGAAACAATAGATTTCGATTATTTAGTCAAGTTGGACGAACTGCAAGATTCAGAAAGCTTACATTTAGCCAATCAATTGAGAAGAAGACATATTCTGTTCTTCAAACAAAAAATGAGAGTGGCATTAGCAACTCAATTACTTAGTGCATCTGTGGCTAAAGCCTTATTATTTTGTCAGCAGATTCTAAAATTACCCAATTTTAAACATTGTACAGCTACAGTAGAGTTTATCGAAATGATAAACAATGCCTTCGACATTTCAAACTCTCATGGATTGCATGTTTCTGGATATAAACAAGCTATTTGTAATGAAAATATTCCCGAATATACAATAATTTATGAAAAGTTTCATAAATACATCACATCTTTGAAATTATCAGATGGTACCCTTATCATAGATTCGCCAAGAAAAGTTGGATTTCGAGGTATATTAATTAGTTTAAATAGCGTCATACGCTTACATGAAAGATATGTTGCTTCAAAAAAAATACTTGAATACATTCCCGTATACAGGTTGTCACAAGATCACCTTGAATTTTTCTTTGGTAGAATTAGGTCTAAGGGAGGGCAAAACGATAATCCCACCTGCAAACAATTCAGAGCAGCATACAACAGAATTGTGATCCACTGTGAAATAAGTGATAAGGGAGTTGGAAATTGTATTCCTTTGGATAAAATTTCTATCTTGAATTGCAGTACAATAATGAAGTCACCTCAAGAACAAATAAATGAGACCAATTCAATATATAATCAGATTTCAAACCCTGTCAACAACAATGATGCATTACTGAATCACGACTACATTTTTGATAATAAATTATCCGAGTATGTACAAGGAATTGTGATTTATATCAGTGGATTCGTAGCCAGGAAATTATGCCTGCAACTGAGGTGAGAAGTGTGTGTCTCGGAATTGATTGGCACCAAAGAAGACTTATTAAATTCCTTTATTGATTTTAAAAATAAAGGAAACCTCACATATCCAAGTGAGTCAGTAATACAGTAGCCTCTCATTATAAGAGTCGCCTAGGGGGTGCAGGGGAAGAAAGTAGGGGAAAGTACACGTCCCCACTCCTCTACGTAACGAGGTTGACTCCGCACCACTCGTTATAAGCGTCAGTTCATTTTATTTAGTGGGTATGTACGTGACAGGAGATAACGACTTGTGAAAAAGTGAAATCTTTGTTCAAACCACTGCCAAAAATTCAATTTTCATTTTTTGTCTCGAATCCTTCGTTCACGAGCTAGTTTTACTCTAATACTAGAAGAAAATATATTTTCTTTTATTTTTCAGATGAAGCAATCGCAAGTAATTTTGACTACCGCAAACTACTTTTTTTCGAGGCACCTCCGAAAATCGGCTGCCATCAATCCAATTTATTATATTTTTCAATCAACATTTTTGAATATGCTGTTCGAAAGTGACCTTATAACATGCAATAAAAACTTGAATAGAAATTTCTTTTGTAGTACGCTAAAAAAAAATCGAGAAAATTACCTTTTTTTTGGCCTCTGAAACGCAAGTAACCCCTTAATGAGTGAAAGGAATCCAAGGATATCGTCAGTATTCTGAAAGAACCTCGTATCTCGATTTTCAACAGTTATAGGTGGTTCCATCGGAAAAATGATCAGTACATGCTAATGCACATATAAACAAGACTTTTATAAACAAAGTGTCCTTCGATTATTGTTGATTGAACATACTTGACCATATATAACTTGATTATGTGTGTATTTAGCGTGTACTGATAATATTTCCGATGGAAACTCGATACGGTCAAAAATCGAGATACGAGGTTTTATCAGAGTACCGACGATACATTCCTCGTGGCAAAAATATAAATTTATGGAAAAAATTGTTCTAAAGCACGGAGTCAATTTTGAGATCACAAGTAGAATGTGACTATTCACATACTTTCTGTACAACTGAGTAGCATTGTTTAGAAAAAAAAACAAACTGTTAGGAAGTAATTTAGAGAGAATCGATAACGTTCTTTGTGGATTCAATTGATGTGATTATCAAGATTATCAAAAATTCATGAATTCATTGAGCTTTTTTCAGAGATTGTAAGATTTCCATTATAAGAAATTCATACAACTAGAAATGAGTCAAAAGCAGTCCGTACGGACATGATATGTGAAAATGGTGTTGAATTATATTCGAACTGATTTCTAAAGCCGTAAACCTCATGCTAATCCAGTCTGCTTCACTGCATCCTTCATAGATTTTCATTTGTCCAACTTTGAAATGATGAATCTTCTCCCGACGCTTATAACGAGAGGTGAGTTCTTAATCTCGAATCAGCATAAGAGTGGGGGTAGCGCCGAACTCAGTCATGCGGAACTAATCTTTCGATGCTTATAACGGGTACTCTTATAACGAGAGGCTACTGTATTAATTTGCACTCAATTAGAAAAGTATATATTCTATGAAAATGATTGATCAATTAATCAACAAAAATTCTTCTCTTTGATCGAATGAGAATAAATTCAAACTTGCTGTGTTTTTTTATTTTACATGAATCTTGAGGGATCAAAAACTTCAGAAGAAACAGGCGACATTTTGCACTGAATTTTCTTCTCAGATTATCTTATAAATGCGATTTTTGAATCCATGACCAGAGTGTGTATGTCTGAATTGGATGTGCAACAATTGAATTCAATTGCTGCGTTTAGAAGAATTCCAATACAAGTGATGATAAATTTGTGACATTTGAAGGTTATTGGTTATTGGTTATAAATGGCTTAGGCCTTGCAGAAGCCTATACGCCAATTTCAAGTCTTCTTTATCTTCTTCTTTTGAAAAATCACAAACTGGCTTGAGTAGAATAGACTGGCATCATAGTAGGTTATATTTAAGGCATCTACTCATGTGATCAAAGAATCGTTCAGAAATCTTCCGTTGTTACCGCCCAAGATAATGGCGGGATATTTAACTTTTTCGTGCTACTACGAATTCCCGCTTGAATATGTAATCATCATTTTAGTTATTTATATTTGTTATTATTATCATTTATTTAATAATTTACAATCCTGCATAAAGTTATTGTTGTAGAGGCTTTATCGTATGATCAATATACAGGGTGGGGCATTTAAAGTGTCGCGGGCGTTTTTTCCAAAAATAAAATGAGATACGAGAAAATTTTTCGGACAAACATTGTAGGGTATCGAGGGGGACATCCGATGGTGGCCTTGGCTTTGACCTCAAATCTCATCTTCAAGGGCATTCTGAGGTCAACTCTTGTTTTTTAAATAGCATCTCATATTGTTTACTGCAGATTTGGATTCTAGGTCAAAAACCAAGAAACTTTTGTCTGAACCATTTCCCTGAAATCCGCAAAGATGGCGCTCTAATCGATATTGTTCCATACTGAATCTGACATTAGAATAACTCGAAAACGAAGGGTCTTGGAGGAGAATGTTTCGGACAAAAGTTGTCTGATTCCAAGGGCGACCCCTTGAACTGAAACGGAGGTGATGGGGTATAACAGACAAAACACAACACATTTCAATCGTCTACATCACTTGGATAATTTTAATGCAGTAGATGCTCAAAATGATGGCCTTCGACTTCAATACACATTTCAAAACGTTTTACAAAAGATTGCTGAACTCGTGCTAAAATATCTTCATTGATGCTCGCACATGCATTGATGATTCGTTGACGCATATTCTCAGGTGTAGTCGGTGCTTGTTGATAAACTGTATCTTTTATGTATCCCCATAAAAAAAAATCTGGAGAAGTAAGATCCGGAGAACGGGCAAGCCAATGAACTGGTCCACGACGTCCTATTCATCGTCCAGGACAATCTCTGTCCAATATTTCTCGAGCTGTGACTGCATAATGGGATGGACAACCATCGTGTTGATACCACATATTCAATCGTTCCTGAATAGGTATGTCTTCAAGTAATGTTGGAAGTACTTGATCTAAGAAATGTCTGTACTTCTCTCCATTTAGCGTATCTGCAATGAAGTACGGTCCAATTACTCGAGATCGAAAAATACCACACCAAACATTCACAGCCCATTGTCTTTGATGCTCTACTTGACGTAACCATCTTGGATTTTCTGTCGCCCAGTAATGCATATTATGTCGATTTACTTGACCATCATTGGTGAACGTCGACTCATCAGAAAATAATATGTTGATGAAGTTGTTATTGTGCATTTGCGCTAGACCCCATCGACAAAACTGTACACGATTTTCGAAATCATCACCGTGAAGGTCTTGATGCAAACAAATGTGATACGGATGGAATTTGTGACGTTTCAGTATTCGAAGAACACTTCTTCGAGAAATTCCCGAATGGAGTTCAATTTCACGAGAGCTCACGTGTGGATTATTGGCTACTGCAGCTAGTACCTTAACTTCCGCATTTTCTCCGCTAACAGTTCTCATTCGATGTCGTTTTTCCCTTGTAACACTTCCCGTTGCTGAGAATAATTTTGTAATGCGTTGAAAATACCTAATGGATGGCGTTGTTCTTTCAGGAAATCGTTCTGCATACAAGTCATATGCTTGTCTGGGGTTCTTATGCACTTCACCGTAAATGTAGATCATATCGATCTTCTCAGAAACCGTGTATCGGATATCCATGATTTTCAATTTGTCATGAACCAAGTAATAATCAAATGTAACTGACAAACTGACTTTCAAAATCGTGAATTTTCACTGAACCCCGTCGTTTGTTTACATCGCGTGAGCTCTGAATGGTGGTAATGTAGACGATTGAAATGTGTTGTGTATTGACAACTTTTGTACGAAACATTCTTTTGCAAGACCCTTCGTTTTCGAGTTATTCGAATGTCAGATTCAAAATGGAACAATATCGATTAGAGCGCCATTTTTGCGGATTTCAGGAAAATGGTTCAGACAAAAGTTCCTTGGTTTTTGACCTAGAATCCAAATCTGCAGTAAAAAATATGAGAGGCTATTTAAAAAACAAGAGTTGATCTCAGAATGCCCTTAAAGATGAGATTTGAGGTCAAAGCCAAGGCCACCATCGGATGTCCCCCTCGGTACCCTACAACTTTTGTCCGAAAAATTTTCTCGTATCTCACTTCATTTTTGGAAAAAACGCCCGCGACACTTTAAATGCCCCACCCTGTATTTATAAGTCAAAGTTGAATAGATGAATCTTTTAAAAAATTATAAATCGAGATGAGAACACCCAAATTCGTCGAAAAAGAAAGTTCATTGATGCACATATCATGAAGAGTATTGAAGGCCTGATGTTTCATCAGGTTATTCATTAACTTATCTCTAAATTTAGAATGTTCATGGCATTCAAAAAAGATATGATTGAGAGACTGGTTTGGGAATCCACATGAACAGGCAGGAGAATCAATAATATTTTTCCTAAACAGATGATCATTGAGTCTTACATGACCCGATCTGATTCTGGAAATGGCACCAATCAATTGCCTATTAAGAGGCAATTTATGAAACCACGCGTGATGCTTTTGAAACGGAATTTGGACTGTATTGAAGTAGTTTTTTCCTTTGTCCTTAGCCAATTTGAGTACATGAATTCTGGCTTCATCTCTAGAGGTTTTATTGAAAAATTCATATAAATTTTTATAGAAAAGCTTAGCGTTGACAGGGTCAGGGAAAGATAGTGACTTTTTAGCAGCAGAATCAGCTTTTTCATTTCCATTTATTCCGACATGAGCCGGTATCCACATAAGACGAACTTTCAATTTACTAATTTCACATTTATATAGTAAGTTTTTTATTGTATAAATTATGGGATTTTGCTTCCCTTTTATATTATTTGCCTGAAGAGCAATGAGCACACTTGAAGAATCTGAAAAGATAAGAGAATCAAGGACATTATTATTAATGATATAGTTTATAGCTATCAGAATAGCCTGAGCTTCAGCCCCAAAGATGGTGCATAGCTTATTTACTTTTGGGAGTATAGTATGTTTAATGTTTCCGAAATATACAGCGCAACCAGTTTGAAGATGAATCTTTGGATCCGTCTGTATATATATAGAATTTATTTGGGAAATTAGATTTGATGATTCGATTAAAAGCTTGGTTCGGGTTGTTACTTTCTCTTATATCACGTCCTGTGGAGAAATCTATTATAGGAGTAAGAAGTCTAGAGTAAATAGGATATGGAAGAGAATATGGAATGTTGTACTTTCTTATATTAGGGTATTTTTCTTTTATGTTTGTATATGATTTTACTAAGATATCTCTTGATTCTATTCTTTTTTGTTCCATGAGTCTGCTGAATTGTAATGAGCATTGAGTCAAACTATTGTTGAGGATGTGATTATTTTGAGAAATGATTTTGGAAGCATATTTTTCAACAAGATTTCTTCTTATGTACAGAGGATATTCAGACGATATATCCAAAAGTACGTTAATTGGTGTAGCTTTTATCAATCCAGTTGAAAGACGTGAGGACGCGTATTTAATTCTGTCAAGGGTCAGAGATTGAGTGGTTGTAAGAGTACCATAACAAATTGAACCCCAGTCAAGAGTGGACCTTATAAGGCCCTTATAAATATTCAGAAGAGTTGACGGGTGACCACCAGAATTGTTTTTACTGAACAACTTGAGAATTTTTAGGTGTCCGAGAGCTTTTTGCCTTATATAATTTACGTGGAGATCCCAGTTGAGGCGCTGATGTAAATAAACTCCAAGGAATTTAACATTATTTTTCATTTCAAAAGGGGTATTATTCAAGTGTGAAGTAAGATTACCTTTGAAAATAAGTTCCTTTAAAGATGTCTTTTGCGAAAAGATGCAGAATTCCGACTTGTTAATAGAGATCTTGAGATCCAATTTAATTAAGTACTCATTCAGCTTTTCAATACTTCGATTAAGAACCTCATAGATCATAGTTATATTTTGGTTTGTGTAATCAATAACAATGTCATCGGCATAACATAGGATTTTCACATCGTTTCCAAGATGTTCCTTTAGAGCAGAAATATATATATTAAAAAGGATGGGACTCAGAATTGCACCCTTAGGTAATCCCCTTGAGATGTTTTTTGATTCTAAAAATTGTCCATTCAAGTAAATATTGATTTTTCTGTTGGAGATAATGTTATGTATAATTCTAGCCACTTTGTTAAGTAACTTCAATTCTATGAGTTTATTATATAGAATATTTGGATTGACATAATCGAAGGCACCCTCAAGATCAAGGAACAAGGCACCGGTATTACTCTTCTGCAAAACACCTCTTTTGATGTCCGTAATAAGAACGTTCAAGTTATCCGAGCAGCTTTTTTGTTTGTGGAAACCAAACTGATAGTCGGGTATGACATTGTTTTTTTCTGTCCAATATTCCAATCTGGTCAAAACGATCCTTTCATATAATTTCAACATACATGAAGCCAGAGCGATAAGTTATAAGTCTATAACCTTTATTGTTCGGCTTCCCAATGAGAACAATATCATGCTCAGACCAGTCAGAAGGAATTATGCCGTGATGAAACATTCGATTAAGAAATTTCAATAAAATGCCCCTGGCGGTCTCAGTAAAATTAGAAATGATTTTGTTGTTGATAAGATCAGGTCCTGCAGCAGATTTGATTTTCAAACTATTAATAGCAAAAAACAATTCATTCATTGAAATAGGTCTAACTAGAAAATCATTTTCAATCGGAATTGAATTGACAGCCTTTGTGAGAGGAACAGTGGAATTGTCACTATTATTCTTGTTTTTGGAGAGCTTTTCAATGGCTTCTGAGACCTGAATGTTAGAGAAAGGGTCTGTAGGGATACGAGGAGGACCACCTTTTTTATTTTCGAATCTTTTGAAGATTTCCCAACATTTTTTGGCATTGATAATTGGATTTAGGGATCTTGTAAGTTCGTCGAATTTATCTTTTTTATATTTTTTCAACAGTTCACTTGTTCTTTTGACTTCATTTCTATAATTTTCTAGATTTTCATTGTTAGGATGTTTGCAAAATTTTTTATAATACATAGACCTGTCCTTGATGATTTCAGAACATTCTTCAGACCACCAAGGAGAAGGGATAGCTTTTCCAACATTTTTATTATCTTCAATTTTGCCACCAGAATGAAGTATTAAAGTTTTGATTATATGAACAAAAAGTTTATAATCATTTTCTATTGATGAAGAAAATGGGAAATCTTTGAGGTATTCATCAAGATATTTTCCAAATAAAATCCAATCTATTTTTGTTATTGACATGGAAGGTCTTCTAGGAGTTTTATTTGTACGCTTAATCTGAATAGTAGTTTCTATAGGGTAGTGATCACTTCCTTTTGTGTCGTGTAAAACAGCCCAATTTGCAACAGCAGCCAAATTTGGAGAAGAAAAGGTGAGATCTATAGCAGTACCACCGCTATCATTATCATGTGGTCTAGTTGGTTTATTATTATTTAGGCAGATTAAGCTGCTAGAAATAATAGCATGTTCGATTTCTTTGCCTTCTCTATTTTCAGCATTATCCAGAGGACTCCACAGATATGATTTGGTATTGAAATCGCCGGTGATTATAAAAGAATCTAAGGTATCAAAATATGCAAAAACTTTTACCATAAATAAGTAGGTTTGTAATGGTTATTGTTGCTGTGAGGAGGATTGTAGACAGAGAAAATGTACGTGAGTTTATCTTGAATTTTAATTTTAACTCCAACTAAATCGGTTTGATTGCTGATGCAATCATTATAAATAGGAATTGAATTAGAATCTACAGGATCATGAGGAATGGTGTTTTTTATGAAGATAGCTGATCCTCTTGAATTATTGTGAGAAGGTGAGTCGTGACGGTAAATTTTATAACCAGAATATCTGTATTGAACTATATCATTGAACCAGGTTTCTGTCAAGCATAAAACATCTGTGTTATTGTTGTCAAGTAAGTCTGGAAATTCTTGAACTCTGCAAAGTAAACCGTGACAATTCCACTGTATTATTTTCAGTTTATTAGCCATAAGAAATTCTGGCAAGTATATGCATCGTAACGATAGATTTTTTCATAAAAAAAAATAATTCAATATGTTAACTTTGACACAGGTACACGAGAACAAGTATTTACAAACAAAGATATAAACTTTAATCATATAAAAACTGAACTCTTGCATATTGAGATAACGTATGCTCAAACTATGTCCAGATATAACATCTGTAAAAAACAAAGTAATATGAATAATAGACTTATCCATTGGGGAAACTGAGAGAATATATAGTTTCTCTATTAGAGGGTAGAAAATAAACAGAAAAAGTACGAGATTTTTGAGATATAAGCAGGATTAGCTGTTATGAAAATGTATAGAGTACGAGTCAGGAAGTCAATTTGAAGCTGGATGTTATGTGTTATGACATTTGAATTGCCTTTCCGTTCAGAATATCATCTTCGGGCGAACTACCCATAATATCGCATAATATAAACTTTAGAGCACCAGGGAGAAGTGTACGTAAAACAACTTTAATGTTGTTTTCAACAATTGTTTTAAGATTGCATCCATTAACTGATTCCTCAGAACAAATTACCTCTTCATGGTCTTTAGATTCATTATCTGTGTTCAGGAACTGACCCAGAGTGGGTTGAATAGATTGAGCATACGTTACGTCCTTCAAGGGAGGGTTACCCTTGTAAGATTTATACAAAGCCAGCGCTTCCTGGTATGAGATATCCCTCAACGCCATCAGTTTTTTCATTTTCTTTTGCTTCGCGAACTCAGGGCAAGAAGCATCATCAGCTGGGTGATTCACATCCCTCTGTGGGTCGTTAAGGCAATTTGCACATTTCAAGTATTGAGATTTGCAATCCTTAGCCAAATGATCATCACCACATTTGGCACAACGGGGCTTTGTTTTAGATTTGCACCACTTTTCAACGTGGCCAAACCTTTGACAATTCAAACACCTTCTTACCTTATAGATATATGGACGAGTGTCACAAAGGACACCATGAATCAACAGCTTTGGGGAACGTTTGTTTCCTTTATATTTTATCCTAATCATGTCCGTAGGTACGTATTGAATAGTCTTTGTAGGATCTTCAGGTTCAGGACCCTTCTTCGTTATCCTCTCAATTTCTAAAATCTCAAGGTGATGAGGCCAGAATGGTGTAATACGAATGCCATTTCTGAGATCAACTATAGAAATATCCGTGTCTATATTCCCTATAACTAAGGACTTTTGAATTTTAAAATTAGGAATGTAAGCGATCCAGGTTTCTTCGGGATGAATTTTCTTTCCTAGAAGATTGTCTTCAACAAAAAGATTAGCGACTTTTAGGTCATCAGAAGACAATCTGAATTTGTCATCACCTGTTCTAACAATATTCTTGGTGACATCCGCAAAGCCAGGAAATAATTTACCTAATCGGATTCCCAAACCCAACTCGCTTAGAGTTTTGTCAGACTTTTTTTCGGTCTGCCTTTCGAAATGTACGATATAAGGAGCCGAGTCGTAAGTCGAATATCTGTTCGAGGCAAGGCTGATCGGAAGGTCAACCTTGCTTTGATTTGGCATTTTCGATTTCGGCGAATTCAGAGGTGGGTTTTCAGCTCTCTTACCCATCGCGAGAGAGCCTCTAAAAGACAAGAAGTGCCAAAAGATCAATCAACTATTTCAAGCAGGATCTTACCTGAGCACGAAAAGAGGTTAGAATTCGGAAGATGCCGTCTTTCAGTCTTTTGATTTCACAGTGTCTAATGACAATACTTCTATTTAATATCTTATAGAATTAGAATTCTTCTGATATAAATATCTGTATTTTCAACTTTAAAATAGCTTAATATCACAAATAATTGACTTGAATAATTGGATATCACAGCGACGCCATTGAAGTCACAAGCCGAAATCCGGTTATTGGTTATAAATGGCTCAGGCCTTGCAGAAGCCTATGCGCCAATTTCAACATTTGAAGGTTATAATTTGTATAATTGATTTGATGCTTTGGAACATATTATCTAATTGCAATCATGGATGGATGCGCTTTATGATATATTGAGAATACTTTATTCATTTAATGCTCAACAAAAATTTGTTGAAAACAGTATTAAATATATCAACATTATAGTGGAATTTGAAAATTCTAGGACGAATTTTTCATGGGCATTCCCGGGGCCGCCATATTGACAGAAGCCTAGGGAATTGTTTCACGCCCACTCTTACCTATGTTTCCTCCAGCGTTGCCAGTATTCCCTAGAAAAATCTTCAGCATCTGATGATTGGTTATTTCTTGTATAACCGGCCAATCATATTTCCAATTTAGAAAGAAATAACCAATGCTAAAAAATCTGAAGATTTTTCTAGGGAATACTGGCATCACTGATTTCCTCCTGTTGATTTTTGGGATCAACCCCCCCTCCCCCCACAAGGCTCCCTTAGCCACAATCGTGCAGAGGCATGGAGGAAGAAGTAACAGGAGGTGGTATGGCAGTGGAAGGGGTAAGATTTCGTGGCACCGGAAATGGTGGCCAAAATTCTTCAAAATAGACACCAAACTGAGCATGTGTTGGGTGGATAGGGATGTGTGAGTTATGTATATTCACAAATTCCAAAATGGCGGCGTACACAGAGAGGCACCAAACTTGATGATACCCCTTCTACCACCATGCCACCTCCTGTTATTTCTTCCGCCATGATCATGCAGAGGTGTTTTCCTTTATATGTTGAGTGATCTCTCGGGGTAATACATCATTTCCGTTCACCGAAGGTAAAGGACCACTGATCTCTATATACACTGGATACAGCTCGCAATAGGATTGTTTGTGCCCAATTGAACGTTGAGCCGCCATGTTGGAGTGCCCCAAAGTGGACAATATATGTACACCGAATATTGGTCCACTTTGGGGCACTCAAACATGGCGGCTCATCAATTGGGCACAAACAATCCTATTCGTGCTGTGTATCCAGTGTATATAGAGATTAGTGTAAAGGACTGTCTACTCAGACAGGAAAACGCAAGAACGCAGGAAACGCAAGGATGCGCAGATTTCGTATACAGTTTCTGCGCATTGCGTTCAGCGATTGCGAAAGTTGTGTAGACTGACCTTAATAGAGAAGGATAAAGGTGTAAAGATGTAATTTCATGGGGCGTCGAGCATCAAGCGTCAACATTAGAAGGAAAGAGAAGAACTGTGTGATCTCTCTTTCTTTCTAATGTTGACGCTTGATGCTCGACGCCCCATGAAATTACATCTTTATATCATGGGGCGTCGAGCATCAACCGTCAACATTAGAAGGAAAGAGAAGAACTGTGTGACCTCTTTTTCTTTCTAATGTTGACGCTTGATGCTCGACGCCCCATGAAATTACAGCTTGAAGGGCCCATTTCATGGGAGCTCCCGCGTCAAGCGTCAACATTGGATGAAAAGAGAGAACCTGTCAGACCTCTGCTTTCTTCCAACGTTGACGCTTGACGTGGGAGCTCCCATGAAATGGGCCCTTTGGGTACCATTTCATGGGGGCCTTAGCATTAGACCGGAGCGAAAAACAAAAAAGTTTTCAAATGGAATCGTAATAGTGTGGAAAAGTTGCTACTCGTTAACACGAACACAGGGAAAAAAAAATTTTTGAAATCGGACAATATCTTCCGTTCGCGCATCGCGGTCAAATTTTTTCCGAATTTGAACAAATTTGAACAGATATACGAAAAACTGTAGGAGGTGTGAATCCTGCAGCTCTTGGCCCGTTCTTCCTTGAACGACTCAGAACTTACCACGGGAAGGTGGCTGCACTGCAAGTTCCACCCACACCCTGCCCAACCAACCAACCAAACGTGGGCGTGGAGAATTATGCACATTCAGGGACTGCGAATTCCGATTTGGTCTCAAATTTCGACATGGTAGCACGAGAGGCGAGTGTAGTTCTTATGAAACCATCACGTCTCTCATGACCATAAACTGCTGAAGAGGCCTGTGTTACTAGCTTAACACTGCGCTCTACGGCTTGAGTATGACAGGGTATGTCTGCTAGATTCAGAGAAAGAGTTGGTTTTTTTCCTTGAGAAATCAAGTCTGCAATATCAGCTGATGAAAGGGTTGCCAAAAGAGGTGGACATGTGATTTTGGTTGCAGACCAATTTATGATATCAAAATAATCATGAGCATCAAAATTTATGGCCGGAACTAAGAAATTTCTGATAGATTTACCCTTTGTGGTAGTTTCTTTGGATTTCAATACTCGCCGAAGGTCCAGCTCCCGAACATCCTGCCTATCATCCATAACCATCAAAAGAAGAAGGTTTTCGGGATGGGCGAAGAAGGTATTCCTTTGAATAACTTTCTTCGCCACTTCTTGGACTTCTGCAGGTAAGCCTCTACATCTCTTGATGCATTCAAAAATATGCTTAGGTCCTTCAACTATTGAAGATCTTGTCTTAATTTCAAACCACATGGGTACGTATACAGTCATGATGTATGTAACGATGTTGATGAGATTTTCAGGTGGGTTTTCAAATGAAATATATAATCTCAAAAACCGGTTCGCTGTCGTCAACCACCGAACATGAGATATTGGTCCCGGATCTCGATTCGCTAGGTCCGAGGAACAAGACCCAGCAGCAATGGAAACGGCAATGTCATGTAGGTATCTCTGGTCTTTACTCAGAATTTTTGGGTCAATTTGTGGAATGACACATTCAATTTTATTAAATGCAACTACAGGCAAAGACTCGCAACCAACCAGCCGTTCGCCGAGAGGGCCACTCAAAGACTTCGGTCCTGCGGTTGTACCATCAAATGTTTCTACAAGATGCCTCAAAGGTAACTCATTGAAATGTAAAAGACAGATCACCCACTGTATTGGCCTCTTCAAACGCATTTCAATATACTTAATTGCTCCCCGTTTCCAGCCAGTGTTTGTTGCTGCCCCATCAGTCCCAACTACTTCAATTTTAGAAGTATCTATTTCATTTTCTTCGAAATAGTCTATGATGCAGAAAGCAGTGTCCTTTCCACTTTTGGAAGTAGGTACTAGATGGCAAAGATACTTTGAACCCGGTTCCTCAATTACTGTAATATGATCCTCTTTTTTTACAGATTGGTATCGTTTTACTCCTTTTTCAACCAACACCAAAGTGTTATCTGCCCTACCATCAAAGTATACACACATTGGGCCGTTCATTTGATGTTCCCGTCGCTCTAAATTAGTACGTTTTACTCTGCACTTTTCTTTTTCTCTTCTAATTTTGCTCCTATCAACGATCAGAGATGTATCACTATCAGTAATAAGACCTAGGTCTTTCAGCACGCTAGATGTGATAGCAGCTGTTGCTCTGTCAGACAGGCCAAAACGAGTACTTGTCAAAGCAGTTGTTGGAAGTGACAGGCGCATTCGTGAGGACTTTGAGCTTCTTGACAGGGCAGACGAAAAACGTGTGGGCTGAAAGTCCGAATCATCATCGACATCAAAATTTGTCTCTTCTGTTTCCGGATCGGTACTGCCAACGGAGGGACCAGGCAAGTCTTGTATTTGCACGCTAAGCAGATTCAGCTGACGAGCTTCTCTTTGTAACTTTGATGTAAGTTTCTGTGTTTCCTTCTTATCTACCGTCAATCCAATTTTACCTATTCTGAGGTGTCTTTGTGCGTAGAGAAACTTCAGTTCCAATGTAGGTATTTTCCTATCCTTACGGCAATTGCAGCTGACAACTACAGGATTTGGACAAATACATTTCTCAAAGGTTTTTCTGCAATTGCATTGTAGTGTCATCTTGCACTTGCAAGATGATATGTCAAATAATGTGTTATAAGATTTATGAATGAAGTCATTGTACTTATTCTTTTTTCCAGCCCTGGTTTTGTCCCTTTGATATGATTTACGAAGTGCATAATAGCAATCATGCAGTTGCTTGATCTTTTGAACGACTCTTGTGTGACACACGACAGGAATCGAAGCTTTGGAATATATTGACTCAATCTGTTGAGCTACAATGTTTGCCACGTCTGAGAAGCTCAAGTTCCTTCCAGGTTCACAGTCACTAGACTTTACTGCCATGTCATACTTGACTTCATTCCAACATTTTACGATATCGGCATTGGTGGGAAGAACCGCCGGTGGTAGTGGTTTTGGTGCACCAAAGAATGGGCAGGGTGCATGAGCATGAGCACTACGAGTGAGTGCCATAATCAAGATCAAGAGAGGTGATTGGTCACACCTGATATTGTAAGATTCGTATTATTGTTTAAAAATTCTTGAAATTTCAATAAATTCTCGAAATTATATTCGTCACTCAAAGACAATCCAATATTGTTAGATTGGTTCGTTCTAATATGAATATTTCCACGTCAACCTGATGCACTAAACATCCTAGATATAATTAGATTCAATTAACATTAGCGAAGAATGTTCTGCGACAAGCCAATGAATTATATGATCATACGATTTAATAACATACATGAAATGAAATTGGTGATCGATGTGATCGTGATCTAATGCAGGCTATGAAATTCTGAACAACGCTGATAAAAAAAGTTTTCAGTCCGAGAAGCGCTCCTTTGCTATGCAACAAGCCAGATAATCATATACTTCCAGTGACCAGTAGAGTGCTTCCTCGCTCAGACGCTCCGTTTCTTGGAATCCCAGAGTCGAGAAGAAGGGAGTGGGGAACGAAGCCGAGACGCCGACCGAACGGATGGCAAGCAAAACAAAACGTAACGCGTTCTACAAGGAAATTTTGCCAAATATCTGCAATTCCTATTTCAGCTCGTGTAGTCGGGACAGAGCCCCCCTCCCCCTTGGGGGAAACATGCAGAGAGGAGGTAGAGAATAATTTTTTCCACTTCGCGCCTCAAAACATCTAATGTACGAAAAATCAGGTCGATGGGTTACCATTTGCACCTCCTGTAATACAAGCTATTTTTAACGGAAATTGTCCATTATCACCCCTTCGAAGGGGTTGGAAAGAGGTAGAGGAGGGTTGTGTGGCATTTTTCCCTCATTCTATGCCTCGAAGCCATGTTGAATACAAAAAAAATGGGCTCAATTGGACAGCATATACCCCTTCTGCAATTTTGTGCATATTTGTTAAATTTTTGTTCGAATTCGAAAATTTTGAACGCGATGCGCGAACGGAAGATATTGTCCGATTTCAAAAATTTTTTTTCCCCTGTGTTTGTGTTAACGAGTAGCAACTTTTCCGCACTATTACGATTCCATTTGAAAACTTTTTTGTTTTTCGCTCCGGTCTACTTAGCATCAACCGTCAACATTAGAAGGAAAGAGGCAACCGTCGGACCTCTCGTGTCTTCCAATGTTAACGCTTGATGCAGAAGCTCCCATGAAATGGTACCTTTAATGTGATACTTGGATACTCGATGGACAAAGGAACGCAGCTCTAGGCTGCGTTATAATACTTCACCCTTATACTCTAGAGTATCCGTATCTCTTTTTATTCCATTTAAAAGACAGAGAAAAACAATACTTCGGAGGGATGAGGGCCAAATTAACGAAAAACAAAATCAACGAAAAGTTGGTTGAAAGGGTCGGTGCCGAATCAACGAAGAACCAAATCAACGAAAAAAAACTTACTAGCAGTATGAAGTTGTCATTTTGTTACAGTATGAAATGAAATTAGTCATAGATCATTGATTGAATTAAACGAAAATTCTTTATGTTAACCTATTCACTGCACCCGTTTATTACAGTAGACACATAATTCATCATTCTAATAAAATTATTAATGATCTTCCTAATCGATCGGTACAATCAAACTGTTTCAAACGTCTGTAGAGAACGAAAATCGGTTTGTTGTTATCATCGAGTTTACCGTGGGGTTGTGTTATCAAATCAATGCTTTTTACTTCCCGTTTAATTTGATCAATGGTCTATGATTAATTTCATTTCATACTGCAACAAAATGACAACTTCATAGTGCTAGTAAATTTTTTCTCGTTGATTTGGTTTTTCGTTGATTCGGCACCGACCCGGTTGAAAAGAGAGGTACGTCACACTCTCTTTTTTCAAACACTGATTTCGTTGGTTTGTCTTTTCGTTGATTTGGCGGTAGGGGGTCTTTTGGCCGAATCGACATGATTTGACAATCACTAGTCGCTTTCAGAGAACACTAGGAAATGACTAGCGATTGTCAAATCATGTCGATTCGGCCAAAAACTTTTTCGGTCAAAAGACTCCCTACCGATTTGGCCCCCATCCCTTCGGAGTAACCTCGGGTACTCATGCTGGCGACTGTCACGCGCGACACCATTAGAAGAAAAAAGAGGAAAGATGTTTTCAAAACTCGGATCTCTTTTTTCTTCTAATGATGTCGCGCGCGACAGTCGCTGGCATGAGTCTCCAGCCTAAGAAAGTAAAGTATTGGAACGCAGCTCTGGTGGGTAGTTAGCGTTAGTGTCGGTGATGATGTGATTCGACAATATAGCGTATTGTAAACTGACCCTAACATAAGAGCACAGGATTCCAAATAACGTACAGTTCAAAGCAAAGTATCATGTCTAGTATTCGGACATGTTTTCGCAAATTAGATGAAACCGAAGCGGAGTGTAATTTTTGTTTGAAACGATTGAAAACTGGAGGACGAACAACGAATTTACGTTAGCATCTCAACCGCAAACATCCTGATATTGAAGATGAAAAGGTTAGTTATGATCATTTTCCATTTTCAAAGATGATGACATCCACTTTGAGAGAGAAATATGTTTCATTATTCATATTTATGCATAGAGCACGAAAAAAATGAAGACTACTGAGAGTCAAGAAACCTCTGAGTCCTGAGATATAACCTCTTCAAGACCAGCCATTGAACTGTATAATATACTGGAATGAGCACCATTCCAAAATTTTTCGTCAAAGAGAGACAGTCGAGTACACTGTGCGAGAAAAAGAAGCAGATACCCTTTACACTCATCATCCCTTTCTAGGATGCATGTATTGAAAAGAAACAACGCTATTTCATCTTCCCTCATGTTCATCTCCAGCACTTTTTTTGTTGATATTATGTTGATACCAACAGAATCCTGACATAAAATGTATATAGGATGGGTGCCAAATTAACGAAAAACCAAATCAACGAAAAGTTGGTTGAAAAGAGAGATACGTCACACTCTCTCTTTTCAAACACTGATTTCGTCGATTTGGTTTTTCGTTAATTTTGCACCCATCCTGTATATATTCGACTGGAGACATTAGTATGGTGCTGAGATCACTGAGGACACGTTGGGGATGCCGGAATCCATATCTGTATAGTACTGAAAGACGTTGGATTTCATGGAAAGATAAATAGATTACTGGGAATAAAAGAGGATTTCGGAAAGATTGTTGGAAAACCATCCATTGAGGACTGGATCAGACGAACTGTGGGGAAGTTGTTGGAGAGTGATGGTAGCGGTTGGATCCGCATCCAGTGATGATGTCGGAAGAGTGCTACACATTTACTGGCAGCGATGTAAGAAGGATACTCTGGAAAAATGTTGGGAAACGTTGGATATTATATCTGTACAATATTAGGGAACACTGGAGCACATGTGAATGTTGATGAGATGCTGGGAGCTATTGGAAATGTTCGACAGGTCATCAGGAAATAGTATCTAGGGAATGGAGTTATTGGGACTGTGGGAAGAATATTGGATGGTAATGTTGATGATGGAATTCACAACGAATAACTATGTCGGAAGAATGCTGGGTATTGGCTGAGGAAGATATCAGAGGTGACTTCGGGTAAATGCTGGAAATTGTTGGAAATGGTATCCGTACGATGCTGGGAAACACTGGATGACAATTGAATATCAGTCGATTGCTGGGAGCTACTGGAAAAGTCGAACAGTTTGTTAGGAGATGACATTCAAGGAATGGACTTACTGGAATTGTGGGAAGAATATTGGGCGTTGATGATGATAATGGAATTCTCAACGAATAACTATGTCGGGAGAAAGCTGGGTATTGGCTGGGGAAGATATCAGGAGTGACTTCAGGTAAATGCTGGGAATTGTTGGAAATATCATTTGTACGACGCTGGGGAACGCTGGTTGGCATTTGAATGTTGATCGTTCGCTGTGAGCTACTGCAAGTGTTCGACAAGTTGTTGGGGAATGGCATGCAGGGAATGGAGTTACTGAGACTGTAAAGATGTAATTTCATGTGGCGTCGAGCATGAAGCGTCAACATTAGAAGGAAAGAGAAGAACTGTGTGACCTCTCTTTCTTTCTAATGTTGACGCTTGATGCTCGACGCCCCATGAAATTACAGCTCAAGAGAAATATTGGACGGTGGTTTGATAGGGAAATTCCCAACGACCGACTATGTCGGAAAATTGCTGTACATTGGCGGGGGAGTTAGGACTTATTTTGGAGGAATGCTAGCAGCATATTGACGACTCTACATGCATCCCAGATATAAACCAGCATTGATGACTACATTCGATACTCTTACGGCACTTCAGGTAAGTTCCGACAATCTGGACCACTTCACGACGGACTGCCCTCATAACAGAATTATACACAGTCCAACAAAACACCAGCAAATGTCGGAGTGGCAGGGATGTTTCACAGCCCGCACGTTTTCTAGCGATATTGACAAGTAACAATTCGGAGGAATTGGATTCGACGGTGCTCGATTCATACGGGAATATTTTGATTTTGATTTTGATTTGATTTATTTTACGGGCTAAGACGCCCTTTAGGTACAAAAGTATGTAAACAATATCATGGCGGTTAACAAAAGAAAATTTTCAAATAAAGTACTAAAAAGTAAATTACAATGAGACACGGTGTAAATTATCACGAACCTTAAAGTATAGATATGGGATAATACATAAATTATAATCTCACACTCTTCTTAGAGAAAGCCTTCTGGGCCGATTTTTTAAAGATTGATACTGACCCCGAAAAGAAATCAAGATCATCTTTATATGAGTTTGGCAAGCAACAGATGCGGTTGACTGGGTCAGAATAAAAATAATGTGAAGTGAACATCGGAATATTGAAAAGCGAAGGCTATCGTAGAGTTCTAGATGGTACATTGAAGTTTAAAAGAGAGAGTAGTTCAGGACAGCTGATTTGACCATTAATGATTTTGAAAATGAAAACGAGATCGTCAACCAATCTACGAGCTTCAAGCGTGGTCATGTCAAGCGATCTCATTAACGGTCCATAATCATGACAGGACACGGCTATGGGAGTGAAATTTTTGAAAGCTAAGAAACGCAAAAACTTGTGCTGAACTCTCTCAATCAGTTTACAATATTTATCTTGGTGAGGCGACCAGATCTGGGACGCATATTCTAAATTAGGTCTGACAAGAGCATTGTATAGTGTCAAGAGTGTTGAGGGTTCTTTGAAGTCTTTAGACATACGCTTCAGAAATCCGAGTTGCTTCATAGCCGTATTAACCATATTTTGATAATGCATAGTGAAATTGAACTTAGAATCAATTATAGTTCCTAAATCATGCATACTCTGAACAACCTCTAAGCTAGACCCGTTCAATTCATATGAGAACATGACTGGTTGCATCTTACGCGAAAGTCTCATTACTTTACACTTCGATATATTCAGTTGCAGTTTATTCAAGGCACACCATGATTCCAACCTATGCAAATCGGATTGTAATGCGATGACATCAGCGTATGATAAGATTCTCAAGAATAATTTCAAATCATCCGCGAAAAGTAAAAATTTAACATGCTTAAAATTGTCACCAATATCATTAATAAACAAAATAAATAGCAATGGGCCTAAATGCGACCCTTGCGGAACACCTGATTGTACATTGATAGACCTTGAGATGAAATTCTTAACCTTAACAGTTTTAGTTCTATTCTAGCTTCTCATCCAATTAAGAATATTTCCACGGAAACCAAGGCGGTATAATTTAGATAAGAGAATATTATGATCTACAGTATCAAAGGCTTTTCTGAAATCAGTATAAACTGTATCTACCTGACCGTTATTATCCAAAACTCTTGATACATAGTTACAATAAATAGCCAAGTTGGTGATAGTTGAACGACCAGGCATAAAACCATGTTGCATATCCGAAATGACGCCAGAAAACAGTGGAGATATATCAGTTACCAAGCTTTCAAATAGTTTGGGAATTGCACTTATGATAGATATTGGCCTGTAATTTTTCACATCTGCTCTGCAACCAGCCTTAAAAATCGGCGAGACCAAACTATTTTTCCAGCGGGTAGGAAAATGACCAGAAGATAAGGAGGCGTTGAAAATCAACCACAGTGGTCGAGATAATATGTAGCTGCAGGATTTCAAAAACAGAGGGGGAATCCCATCATCGCCAGGACCCTTATTGATATCCAAAGAGTTGATTCCCATAAACACCGTTCCAAAGTTAATATAGAGATCAGAGATATCCAAATCAGAACATAAACAGACTCAAAGTGAGCAGCAAACAAGTCAGCAATTTCACGCCCAGAGGTAACTGAGATTCCATCCATAACCATTTTACCCGGAATACCATTGTCGGATCGACGAGAATTGACATAGTTCCAAAAGCCTTTGATACTATGAGGAATTTGCAATTCCGTTGAGCGAACATAATCATTATAACACTTATCCACTAATTTTTTACATTGAGCACGCAAATCAGAGAAAACATGATAATCTTGTATCCGATTATATTTCTTATACATACAATGTGCTTCTTTCTTGGCACGTATCAGATCGATCAACTGTTTAGAAAACCATCTAGGGTATTTGGAATCACGAGAATAACATTTAGGAACGTACAAATCAATTGCGTAATTCATAATCTCATACAAACACTCAACCGCATCATCAATAGTCAAAACACTAAGTAATGAATCACAAGGGATTTGATTGAAAAAATTTCGAATTGCAGTATCATCACCCAAATTGAAATTATAACGAAAAATATCATCTCGCGGAAGATAATTAATTGAAACCACATCCAGTATAGAAAGAAGAGGTGGATGATATTTATCACAGGTGAGAAGAGACTCAGCAGGTAATGTTGTCACTACAGAACTGTCATTTGTGAATAACAGATCAAGCATAATACCAAAATCATTACATATATCATTCTTCAAGGATAAATTTGAGGAGTTAAAATATTCACAGACAAATTGTATCGACTGCACTTCATTACATGTTGCACCGGGAATTATGTCACATGATAAATGTGCACTAGTTAAACGCCAAGAAGCATGTGGTAGATTATAATCACCATATAGATAAAAAGAGAGATCCTGATTGGCACTCAGAATAGCTTCCACACTCTTACAATGATCTTCATAAAGATGCGCAGATGATGATGGCGGAATATTGACGGCTCCAAAAATCGATTCCGAAGAACCCATCCTAACTTTTATAAACAAATGTTCAACATTTGAGTGCTCATCGATTAATTCAGAACTCGGAATGCCATTTTTCACTGCTATCAAGACTCCTCCTCCCCTCTCACAATGACTAGTCGGTAGAGATCTATCCTTTCTGTATACAGTGTAACCGTGCAAGCCGATTTCCGTTGATAAAATGTTATCAGAAAGCCAAGTTTACGATAAAATGATGATGTCATAGCGATCGACAGAAGCTGCGACTGCACAATGAAGCGCATTTAGTTTAGTACGAAGGCCGCGGACATTTCGATAGTACACTAAAGGGTGGGTTACAGGTTTTTTTGTGATGATGAGTGACGAGTCTTATTTAATGGAACAATTTTCGGTACACCATTTACATATCTAATCGTCTGAGATGGATCGTTTAGGTCTTTCAGACGATCCCGGAGACTGTTTAAGTGAGCCCGTTGACGAGGAGTACGATCAAGAGAAAATTTCACCGGACCCCTGTAGGCAGACTTCCCTCTGATGATATCCAACGGTGTACTGCTGGAGGGGAAAGTCACACATAAGGGACGAATTTTGTTTTTATCACTATTGGGTCTGCCTATACGACGAATATGTATACCGTCATAGGAGTCAGGTTTAATTTCCGATAGGACTTTTTTAACCTCAGCAGTCTCAGAAGGCCCCGATGAGCCCTTCTCAGAAATATTAAACATAATGATATTGAATGATCGACTCCGCCGATCCTCCAGTTCACTGAAAAATTCTTCTTCGTCAAGTGAAGTCTTTGAAAGATCATTGCTATTAGATCTACCAGTTTCAAGCATAGAAACTCTCGTATTCAAATTAGAAACTGTGGTCGTCAATTCATCGATTCTAGCATTGAATTTATTTAATTTGTCATTTAAAACAGAAATTTCACTTTTGATAATCGCACGAATGTTTGACAACAACAGAGAGTCACATTCCTCGCTTTGTAGAGATGACAGAGCAGGTGTTCTCAACGTCTCACAATCCAATAAAATTCCAGTATGCCATGGATGATTAGTTCTGATCAAACACGAAGTTCCAGGATGAGAAACGATGCCACAGGAGCTACAAGAAACTGGATCCTTGACGGATTTGGTGCACCTTGCAGATTGTAGCAGGCATTATCAGAATGAGAGAAGAATAGCAGAAGGAGAGTATACGTTGAGAACACTGAGCAATGAAGTGATACACACAAAAACGTATATGTGTAGCGGCCACACGAATCCACTCACGCCGAGAGATGTAAATAAAGCCGACGTATACACAGATTCAATGTATACCAGAATATAATATTATCGATGAAGTTTAATTTTCAATTCAAATGCAAAAATTAACGCACAGACTGCACTGGAGGTTCTGTTATGCACGGTCATAGACACTTCGTTAGATAAGGAGAGCACATGCAAAAACACACCACCAATACTGAAGAACGACACTTGAATAATTCGAAAGACTGCGGACAATAGTTTTGTGACCGAATACTTAAGACGCCATATTTTGATCAAGTCCAAATATTGGAGGATTTGCAGCCAGCAAGAAGTCTAGTTGGTGAATAGCGGGAAATGTTGGGGGGGCACAGATTGTAGGAGGGGGACAGTACTCGCCGGGTTCATTGTAAACTGCTGGAGGTTGATGGAATTTATTGACAGTGCTGCAGGAGGACTGGGTATGAGTCGCAGATGATGGACAACGGTTGGAACAACTGAGCATACATCGGAATGGCGTTGGGGTTGAACATGCAGTGCAAGGCGACGGTTGGAATTGTCTATGACGTTATAGCAGCTGGACGATGGCTAGGAATATTGCGAAGCTGTTGGTTATGTACCGGAATCACTATATATGTATTGGATCCGTTCACAAGATGTAGCTGATGCGCAGTCTTTGCAGGACATACGTCGTGTTTTGTGTGGGCATTCGTTGAATCCATTGTGAATCACTGGAGGTTGATGGAATTTGTTGACAGTGCTGCGGGAGGAGCGGGCATGGGTTGGATATGATGGACAACGGTTGGAACTACTGGGCATGCGTCGGAATTCAGTTGGGGTTGAAGATGGCGTGCGAGGCGACGGTTGGACTTGTCGGAGACGTTGTAGCGGCTGGACGATAGCTGGGAATATTACAAACCAATAGGTCATGTACTGGAATCACTGTATTTGTATTGGATCCGTTGGCAGGATGTTGCTGATGCGCGGTATTGCGGGGCATGCGTCCTATATTGTGTAGGGATTCGTTGGATTCATCGTTAATCGCTGGAGGTTCCCTGGTGAAAGGGAAGCGTGTGATAGAAAGTGTCAGGAACGTAGTTGGAAAGTATTTGGAACGTGGATTTAAGCGTATACCAAGCGTCAAGTGGAACATTAAGAGTGGTCCGGACGTATATTTGAAGTGTGTGGAGCGTATCCGAAGTAACCCCAATTTCATAGAAACCGGGCTTTACGCACGGAAGCGTGATCCAAGAGTGGATAGGAAACCGATGAGAAGTATTAGGAAAGTAATCTGAAACATGCTTACGCTTTCGTCACTCTTTATGACACGCTTCCCTTCCACCAGGGTTGTTGGAATCCGTTGCCACTGCTGCAAGAAGACTGGGCATGGGTCGCAGATGCTGGACAACGGTTGGAACTACAAGGCATGCATCGGAATCCAGTTGAGGTTGAAGATGCCGTGCGAGGCAACGGTTGGATTTGTCGGGGACGTTATAGCGGCTGGAGGATGTCTGGGAGTATTGCGAACATATTGGTCATGTACTGGAATCACCCAAGTAGGACAGATAAGTCAAAAAAATTTATTTTGAAGTCATTCCAAGGTCATCAAAATACACCGGAATGACGTCAAAATGGTACACCTCAAGCACTTAATTGTGACTTCAAATAATGTCAATTCATTCGGATCTGTTCCTATTCTGGAATATGATCATTATTATAGAATCATTATCACATTGAGAATATAAAAGAATGGAAATTTTGTCAAAAAGTCATGATTTCAATGGAACATTCAGTTATTTTCAAATATGCAATGAAATTAAACATTCTCTCCACACTGTTGTATGCAATGTTATTCGTTTTTGAGATTCATGCATTCTCTGAACTAGGGCTGTGCGGTTAATCGATTAATTGTCAAACACGATTAATTGATGAGCAATTAATTGGTTAACCGACGCCTTTCGATTAATTGATTTTTCGATCAACCAAACAATCGATTAATTGCTCGATTTCAATCAATTGATCTTTCAATTAATCGATTAATCAATTAATTGCTTGATTTGAATTGATTGAAATTTCGATTAATCAACCGATCAAATAATTGGTTTTTCGGTTGATTAATTGACAGATTACTCGTCGACGAATTTGAGTTGATTAATCGAACAAATCTTCATTTGATCATTCGACATAAAATTGTGAATAGTTGGTTTGCCTGGTTCACTTAACGTAGAACAGGGTGAATACAATCACTCAAAAAAAAGGTGAATGAAGTCATAACTCATTATGTGATCAATAGGAATGGTAAGTTGCTCAATATTCGCGACTTTGATAATTCGAACAATTAATTACGAATTTATTTAGCATCTTTTTCGTTCGTGATCTAATTCATCCCGTTTCACGGTACTTCAAATGAATTCCATTCCGGGGATCCCAGAATGCGGGAGCTGGCGACCTCCACCATTTACCTTTCAGAGACTACTATAGTGCTATCGCACATTAATGTGCAAGAAGGAGAAGTACATTGTAGTACAGTGACTATAGTGAAGTACAGTGTAATTAGTTCCATTAGTTCACTTGGACGTGCAATGAGCTAGGAATAGTCACAAAGGGTGGTATGATGGGGGCCGGCAGCTCCCGCATTCTGGGATCATTGTTCCATTCTTCATTTCATATATGAAGAAGTGGGCTTGAAATTTCTCGTAATAAAAATCTCATCCGGACGCAACACTGTTGTGAAAACTAGATGAAACCAGTATGGAGAAAACGCGTCGGAGGGATTATAAAATGCAGCACAAATACAGGTAGGTGAATAGAAATATGGGCATAGAGGTTTTCTAACGTTTGTTAGAAAAGAACAGTTGGACGTGAAGGGGATACTAGCCGTTGTGTATTGGCCAGTTGATTTAAAAAACATTGAATCAATTTGTACAAAACAAGCGTCCAAAGATTGTTGCCTGCGAAGTTATTGACTTGAAAACTAAAAACTTCAAAATTTTTCAAATTTCACTAAGTTTTCAGGAAATCTACTGATACCCCAGACAGGACAATGGTCCCTGATGTATTCATGGGGAACTCCTTATGAATTCTCATTATTCCAAAAGTTTTTTCGATGCCGTTTTACACGCGTAATAGTAAGTTACATCGAACATATGCGAATCATACCTATTCTGACTTCAAATAATATTTTTAAGCGGGCGATATCAAAGATGATCCATAGCTCAATGGATAAGACCCTCGCCTGCCATGGTGACAGTCACTGAATCGATGCCCACGAGGAAGTTCAATTTTTATTATTATTTGTTTTTTATTGTATACGTTTTCTTTGTTTCAGTTCTCGCTTCGCTCGCCCTTTGTATTCCTTTCATTCAAGCTCCGTATACTTTTTATTAACGTGTGTGTTACGTTCCAGCATACGTTCCGGTTACTCTTCCTTTCCGCTTCCATGTTCACCAGGGATACTTGATATCAAATTTGAAAGATGAAAATAATAAATTATTGGTAATATATACCGTCAACTGGAGTAACTCTATGAAAATTGCGGGAAATTGAAAATCATCCATGGGAACGAAGGAAATAAATAAAACATGCATGTCCTAGCGTTACTCCGAGCGTCCTACAGTTACCCCAGTTGACGGTATCGTGATGAATATTACCATGGATTTATTGTGTAAATTTTCCGAATCCAATAGAATGACCATAAATTATAATGAAAATATACATGAAACTGTAAAATTTTCATGACTTATAAACAAATATTTTTATGATTTATTGTGTGATTATACATTCTAAAGAACACAAATTCGGTTAATTTGCCATATATTTTTTACAGTGTGGAGGTACAGCCTAGTGAAAATTTAATGTGAAATTACATCATTGATAAACGAACTTTTTCCAGAAATTGAATTGAAACAATACCTGGTTGACAATTCCCGGATGGACGGGATCGCGAAATTCCCACGCAGACTCGGATTCCCACCCGAGATCTGGGGAATCGGGCTTCTCCCCAGGACCTGTGAGGGTGACGCAGATCCTGGGGAGAAACCCGACTGGTCCCGGGTGGGAATACGAGTCCGCGTGCGAATTTTTGATCGTTGAATAAATAATCCCAATCGCTCTGCTTCGGTTGCGACTCGTCAGTCTCTGTTCTCATTTCCTCTACCAATGCTGATAATTTTTCTTCGACCAACAATTTCACGTCACACTCTTCTCCGGGTCAATTTCTGTATCTAGGATCTATAAAGGAATTAAAAGGGTTGGAATAATGAATATTTCATATGAGGAATGAAAAGCAGATGTTCGATTAAAGTATTCATATGTTTTGTGGAATCGTATCCATTCCAATTCACCTAAAACCGTGGCCAGTTGAATCACGCTACCTCCATCTTCCTCACAGCTTATGTTCAGAAACCGTTCTTGTAATTCTGTGGTAACGATAGCCTTAAATTTTTTTGTGAACTCACTATCGTTATCTTCTGCCTTGACGAATCTTGACAACATTTGATGAATCAAAGGGCGAACAATAGAAATTGTAACTCCATTTTCTGCGGACATCACTCTCGTAGCACAATCAAATGGTTTAAGAAGTGCATTTAATTCATCCACGTTGACCCAGTCAATCGATGCTAATGTTTGCTTTAGGACTGCTCGATTCCATTGCATACCGCTTTGTCCTGGATCGTACTCTGTAAAAATTGCTCCTAAATTTCATAGAAATGTATGTGGAGCAATGAACATATACATATTGTATTGAATTTTCAAAACTTCTTTGGCTTTTCATATGAAATTTTATGATATCTCATACAGAATTATGATTTATCATGCATTTTTACATGAATTCTCACACATTTTGCATTAGATTTCATGAATTCATGATTGAACTTGATTTCAATTACAAGTTTCAGAATTTTCATATACATCTGATATCGGAAATTTCAAAATATTTTTTACAGTGTAGCTGTAATAGCTTTTTTTTGTTCAGAGAACCTGCTAATCATGTGAAACGTGGAATTCCATCTTGTAGGGCAGCTCTGTATCAGTCTATGTTTTGGGAGTTCAAATTGCTTCTGGTACTTGTTTAACGATGCAGTAGCTGCATTTGAATACTTGAAATGGCTGATCAGCTTCTTGATTTTACTGATCAACTCTGAGGTGTTGTCTTCGGTTGATGCAGCATTGATGGCACATTGTGAGGTGTGTGCGAAACATGGAATGCTTTCTCCTATCACTTTGGACCCCCTGACAACAGCAGTGATATTTCTTGAATTATGCACTACTCCTACTATTTTATTCGATAATCTCCAACGTTTCGTCACATCTTTCAAATGTGCACGTAAATTTATTGCCGTATGCTTATTTTCAAATTCCGCCGTTTCAAGAGTGCATGATACAGCATGAACAGTTTTTGATTTGATTGTTTTCGAACAAACGCTAAATTCATTCCATGAACGAATAATCTGCGTTCTGCGTGTCACATTCGAATTTGGTTTCAGAATCGATGTTTAGATGCTAATGAGAAACTGTTTAATCGTAAGATCAGATCGGACATAAGCGATCGAACCTCATCACGTTGAATTATGCCTAGTTTTGTTTGGGAGTATTCTGAGAAATCGGAAGACGAAAGCTTTGCGCAATGTAATAAATGCGGAACGTGGTTAGCTTGCCAAAAGTCAACTTCGTCGCTGATTTATCATTTGAGAATGAAACCCAAGATCTCTGACAGCAAGGAAAAAGTAATCGAACATTCTCAGATACCGCATAAGAAGTAAGTAATTCAAAATTTGAGCAAAATGTTAATCTTGATAACTCAGAATTCATTTGAATGTTCCAAAATTGTATCACAGCGGATAGTTTTTAGTTTCGCATCATTCAAATTTGTTTCCTTGCATGAATTTTCAATTACTCCTATGAAAATACCCAATTTCCAATCCAGAGCTAGACGTTCGGTCCACGAATCCACGGCTTGTGAATCTGAAGTGTCGAATCGAACGCAATCCTGTGAGGGTGATTCTGATGACGATGGTCCTGCATCGCCCGATGAAGGAACGAATGTTCTCCAAGTAACGGCCAGTTCGAGTAGAGAAGAATTGAGCGTTTCTAAGAATACAAATCAGTCGATACGAATTTGTGAAACAAAACAACGTATATTGCGTTTTGGTTCAACGCCTAATCGGAATGAAATGCTGCATGACGCAATCGCCAAAATGATAACCACGGACATGCTACCTCTATCTTTTGTAGAGAATGAAGGATTTCTCGGTTTTTTGAATGTAGCGATACCAGGTTATAACGCACCTGGGAGGTAAGCCATTACGAATCGGATTATGGAACTGTACGATGTGAGCAAGAAGAAGGTAGAAGGTGTATTAGAATCCTTGCCTTTTGTGGCTCTTACGACAGACGCATGGTCTTCCATGAATGTGGTTTCCTACGTTACCGTAACTGCCCATGGACTTCACATTGATTGGAAACCTGTATCGTGCACTCTTGAAACGGCGGAATTTGGAAATAAGCATACGGCAATAAATTCACGTGCACATTTGGAAGATGTAACGAAACGTTGGAGATTATCGAATAAAATAGTGGGAGTAGTGCATGATAATGCAAGAAATATCACTGCTGCTGTCAGGGGGTCCAAAGTGATAGGAGAAAGCATTCCATGTTTCGCACACACCTCACAATGTGCCATCAATGCTGCATCAACCGAAGACAGCACCTCAGAGTTGATCAGTAAAATCAAGAAGCTGATCAGCCATTTCAAGTATTCAAATGCAGCTACTGCATCGTTAAACAAGTACCGGAAGCAATTTGAACTCCCAAAACATAGACTGATACAGAGCTGCCCTACAAGATGGAATTCCACGTTTCACATGATTAGCAGGTTCTCTGAACAAAAATTAGCTATTGAAGCTACGTTGCAGGACAAAGCGGTATGCACTAGGAATCGAGCATTCCTAAAGCAAACATTAGCATCGATTGACTGGGTCAACGTGGATGAATTAAATGCACTTCTTAAACCATTTGATTGTGCTACGAGAGTGATGTCCGCAGAAAATGGAGTTACAATTTCTATTGTTCGCCCTTTGATTCATCAAATGTTGTCAAGATTCGTCAAGGCAGAAGATAACGATAGTGAGTTCACAAAAAAATTTAAGGCTATCGTTACCACAGAATTACAAGAACGGTTTCTGAACATAAGCTGTGAGGAAGATGAAGTTAGCGTGATTCAACTGGCCACGGTTTTAGGTGAATTGAAATGGATACGATTCCACAAAACATATCAATACTTTAATCGAACATCTGCTTTTTATTTCTCATATGAAATATTCATTATTCCAACCCTTTTAATTCCTTTATAGATCCTAGATACAAAAATTGACCCGGAGAAGAGTGTGACGTGAAATTGTTGGTCGAAGAAAAATTATCAGCATTGGTAGAGGAAATGAGAACAGAGACTGACGAGTCGCAACCGAAGCAGAGCGATTGGGATTTATTCAACGATCAAGATTCCAACATCGAGGATATACGGTCAGGGTGCCCACTCAAATAGGGAATAAAATTCACGTAGAATTCCTGGTTTTCCTGGTTGAATTTGAAAATTCAAGGCGAATTTCATTTATTCTTATTAAAAAAATAAAAAATTTAGCCT